>CM074739.1:14245966-14373466 GCA_037367245.1 Phrynocephalus guinanensis | reverse complement strand
CTTGAAAGGCGACCATATGGAGGAGGGGGTAGGATCTGTTCTCAGTCATCACTGAGTGCAGGACACACAACAAGGGGCTAAGGTAATGGGAAGCCAGGAGCCCTGAGATGCTCTGAGCATATCTGATCTCGCCTGATTTCGGAAGCTAAGCAGGGTTGGCCCTGGCTAGTACTTGTATGGGTGACCACCAGGGTGCTGTAGGCGCCTGGAGTAGGAACTAGCAAGCCACTCCAATATTCCTGCCAAGAAAACTCCATAGACATGGAGTTACGAAGAGTCAGTCACGACTGTACGACACAACAACAACAATGGGAAGCCAGATTTCAGATGAATACCAGGATAAACTTTTAACAGAACATCTGGAAGTTGAATCATGGCAACTGGACTGGTGAAGCTGCTTGGATGAGCAGTGAAACGTTTCGATCTCTCCAGAAAAGAAGTCTGGTGGCCATGACTCAACTTCCAGATAACCTCACCTGGATGACTGAGAATATTCACAGACATATTCTAACAGAGCAGTACAACAATGGAACCCAATGATCTTGAGAGGTGGTGAATGACCCAACACTGGAGACATGCAAGAGAAATTTAGACAACCACCTGGCCAGCATCATTTGTTTTGCATTTCTGCATGTATCAGGAGGTTGGACCAGATGGTCTCCTAGGACCTAGGCCCCTTCCAACTTCATGATTCTATGATTCTACGAACACTACATTAAGACAACAGTTCCTCCTGTTTTTGACCTGGATGCAAGGATTCAGACTCTTCTTTACCTTTTATTTTCTTCAATACATTTAACATCTTACCTGATGTAGAGATCATATTCTCCCTTGTTTACATACTATGTTGTGCCTTTGCACTCTCCCCCCTCCCTTTGAACCTTGTTGATTCGCTTAATGAATGTATCATCTCCACATTTCGATTCTGAGAATTCGTTGTGTGTCAACACAGCACCCCCCCCTTTATGAATATATAAGAGTAATATTTCCTCTCCCCACCCCTTGCTCTCAGCTGGGCAGTGACAGATGGTAGTAACACCTGCTCTACTCAGATCAGCTATTGCTCCCATGTTTCCCTTGCCTTGCTTTGGGCCTAAAGAACATTTGTTTGTTTATTGTGAATGAAGCCTCTTTTCCGAGATAAATGGACAAGATTAGCATAATAGAATTTGTGCTTAAGGGGAAACAGAGAGAGAGAGAGAGAGAGAGAGAGAGAGAGAGAGAGAGAGAGAGAGAGAGAGAGAGAGAGAGAGAGAGAGAGAGAGAGAGAGGCAGCCTTTGCAAGAACTATTATAAAAGTCACAGGGTCTGCCTTTCCTTTGCTACCAAATGTTCTGGTGCACTCCTGCCCACTTGAGGTGGACAGAACTGCTGGTCAATCCAGCCCTCACAAATGGATTTAGGAAAGCTTAATAAATCCATCTGCTTTAGTTGTTGAGTTCCTGGGGCAAAGGTGACAAAGATAAAAGAAGACTACGAAAAGGGCCTTTCCTATCCCCCTCTGGGAAATGGACGTTTAAGGAGCTGAAGGGGGGGAGGGGCGACAGGATTCATTATTGCCAAAGCTTTCCTATTATCCTGTGCAAACTCACTTTGTGTTGCTTTCTTGCAGAGGCAGCAGTTGTCAAGGTCAGCTCTTAATTACTTACAGTTTTGGGGTGGGAAGAGGACAGGTCATCGTTTCAATGTCAGTAGCAGCTCCCAAAGGGTAATCCGCCAGAGGGTTGAGCGATACAATATTTATGAGCACAAGAACGGATATTCTCCATTGTCTTTTAAGACTCTCCCTGCCATTTTGTGGATCTGGGGATTCTTAAGTCATTGGATGCCATTGTAATTGGTACATCAATCAACTCAGATCTTGCTTGCACCTTTACATTTTTGAATTGGTGGCACTGTCATTCAGGGCCCATCCTCCACATGCCTTCCAATCTGCCATATACAGATATATTGCAGTGAAAATACATTGCCTCTCCTTTTTGCCACTTCTCACGCAAGGGGTTTGGGCAAACAATAACAGTAGGAAGAAAGAGTCTCTTTTCATTTTGAAACCAAAGCTAGGTTATATTTTGCATTTCAGCTGGGGAGCCATTATGGCAAGAGGTAACCCAGGTAGTCAAAGTTTGTATCGGAGAATTTAGCTAGTTCCTCTTCTATTTAGTAGACCATCAGGTACAAAATAACAACTGCAGAGAAAAGGGATGAACAAATGCCTTAAGTCTCAGTCGCACTGATTAGCACTTGATATGTTAAGAATCACTCTGGCAGCATTTTAACTGAAAAAGGTACCTTCACATACACTTGCTGTCTATAGTTACAGTCAGTAGAAAAAATATTAAAAATTGAGTGTTCACATATGGAAGACCCCCCCACACACACACATGCCCCCTGCATGCTCAGACATCAGGAAAGGAGAAAAAGATATGGCAATTTTGGAAAGAATGATGTAGTTATTCAATGTAGAAGGCCACATTCTGGATTTTACAGGCAGAGTGGTTGTCCGCAGTAACCATTACAGTAAATGGACTGGAGTGTTAGAACAATAGTTCTCATCCATGCTGTGGAAATGGAAGAGAGAGAAAAATCAAAAGACACAACATTGTGGCACGTTAATGACAAACAAATGTGTTTCATTGTGAGCTTTTGCGGATTCAAAACCACTTTTTCAGACATAATGAGTACTGGTACTATGCCATTTGCAGCTATACATGTTCCCACAGTGCTGGGAGTCATGAATATATGAGGACTGAAGCAAGAGACAAATAACAAGCCATTATATACACAGGAGTGAGATTATCAAGATGCTGATTACTAAAAATTGCAGGCTATACACAGGGTGATTAGCTGTCGTGCAAATGCCAAGGATTATTTCTCGGGTGACAGTGGGATTTATAAAGGATCTGATTCACCAAACATCCACTGATTCAAGATGCCTACTGTAGAATTACCTACTAAATAACACAACAGGATTGCAGATATTATGTCCATCATTTATAGTGGCGGAATTCCACTACGCCTTTCAGAAATTTTCAGACTATATTCCTCACCCTTTATTGTTAGTTGTACTGGTTAGGGTTAGGCTGATCACAATTATGGATGGGCATTTCATTTTGGAACCAGTAGGTTACAAAATGAACCACGCGAGCCCAGATGGTGCTCGGAACCGGCTGATAGACTCAGATCCAATTGCTTTACCTTTCTCTCTGCCAGCATGGAGCTGAGCTGCAATCAGGAATCACACTGCAACGTGATCTTTCCTGCTCCGTGCTGCTGGCCAATCAGAGAGGGAGGCAGGATGATGCATGTCCCTGCACAGATCCTGATTGGCCAGCATTACAGATCAAGCACAGATGACGTTGCAGCATGCTTCCTCGTTGGATTTTTACCCTGCGTGATATAGAGAAAGGTAAAGCAATTGGATCTGTGTGTATCAGCCTGTTCCGAGGACCACCTGGGCTCGCATGGTTCGTTTTGTAACAAAATGCCCATCCATAATCACAATTTCAGCCAAAACTGGTTTCTGAAATGATTGCAAAGTACTTTTTAAAAGGCCCATTCTGTTTTAAAAATATTGTCATGTCAGATGAACACTATAAAGCCGAAAGCCCTCACTAGTATTTTTAAAAACTATTTAAATGCTACAGTGAACATTGTTACCAATGCTTTAGGCATCTGGTTGACTCTTCTGCTTAATTAGGTATCTAATCAGGTCAAGGATCCTTATTAATAACTAATAACCATAGCACAAATATGATTAAAATTAATTACAATGAGCAAAGCGATATTTAATTTTCAGTAGCTCTGAAAAGACAGAAAGGAATATATGAAAGTTAATAATACCACTGTGAACTGCAGTGGTGCCACAAAGGTTTGTTTGTCTTGTAAAATACATTGCAAAAATCCTTTCAAGCAAGTTTGCTCATTTTGATCTACGAAAGTTGATGGTATTAAAACCAATCCAAGCCTACTCCAGCTACTGGGATTATTATTTTTTGCAGTGTTTGTGTGTGGAAGTGTAGCAGCTACTGCAAGAGTTCTGTTTGCAACCTCAAATGCTGACGTGATTGTTTCCTCCAGCCTTTACGTTCAAAGAGAGCCCCCTCTCTCTGACAACCTCTCTTACCCTCTCTTTCCAAGGTTGGTGGCAGTTGTTTGTTTGCTGTTGATCTGTTTGGTCAGTTGCTAAGTATGTGTATAGCCAGGAAACCAGTATGTATAACTCTGTAATTTCAAGCAACTACATGTAAATAAATGATTTTCACTGTTTTGTCCTATAAGTGTCTCAGAGGGAGTGAATGAGACGTTAAGTGCCAGTTGATAAGAAATGAGTGAACCCTGGAGAAGTTGTAGCTATTCTCCTCTGCGGATCTCTGTACTTGGACAAAACATGCAAAAATCTGCAACACCTACTTCACTGTTGGCACACTCATTCTCAGTTATTAGTATTGAAAATTCATTTTTTGTATTAAACTCTCCAGAGTTTCTGGGAGACTAAATAGGTGTACAGAGTAAGATGGTTCCAGCCAAACATCCATGGTTTGCACTAGACATGGACGTTTCATTTCGGAAGGGGTCCGGTTTCGAAATGAAACATGCCAGCATAGCTGCCATTCAGAACCAGGACCCACCCTATGGAATGAACCAACCAATGACTTACCTTCCTTTGGGTCAGACAGGGCGAAATTCCAATGAGGAAGCAGCCTCCAATGTGTCATCTTTTCTTCTCCCTGGCGCTTGCCAATCAGAAAGGAAGGTGGGATGATGCATGTCCTTGCACAGCTCCTGATTGGCCAGCGCTAGGGAGAAGGAAAGATGACGCGTTGGGGGCTGCTTCCTCATTGGAGTTTTGCCCTGCGTGACCAAAAGAAGGTAAGTTGGTGGTTGATTTTGTGCTGGAGGGTGGGTCCCAGTTCTGAACAGCAGCTGTGCTAACATTTTGTTTTGGAACCGGACCCCTACTGAAATAAACACCCATGTCAGTTTCTGCTACACTTGGCCATCCTTGGGTGGTCCACCCATAGATGAGCAAGAAGAGTGTGGCCGAGGGGCTGTAAGAAAAGGGGCTTGACTGGGGAATTCCCCACCAAGCACAGCAGTGGTTGCCTTTCACAAGCATAACAAAGCAACAGGATTTCCGCTACGTTCTTTTTGAGCATTGGTGTAGCCATGAATCCTTCGCTGCCTATGCAATTATAATTTTGTGCCATCAAGTCAATTCCAATGTATGACAACTCCTTTCAGAGTTTCTTAGGTGTACAGTAATCCCACACCTATTGCAGGGGTTAGGGACCCGACCCAAGCCACGATAATTGAAAATCCGCGATATGGGGATGCTGAGTCAGGTCAGGACTGGGGGGCATGGCTCTGCCCTGAATGGGCCTCCAACAGGTTTCCAGAGCCCCAAAAATGGTTTCTTGCCATCTAGAAGTCACTTCTGGTTTTTCAGAAGTCACTAACGGTTTGTCGGAAACCACTTCTGGGGCCTTTGACAGGCCCAGGAAGCCCATCGGAGGCCCATTTGGGGCAGCCTGTCAGGCTGGGTTAAGTGCAGTAGGCCTCAAACAGGCCCAAGCAGCTTACTCAGGGACTCTTGCCTTTCATATACTGCGGTCCCGCAGTATACCGGGACCGCAGTATATGAACTGCGAAATGGTGGGGGACCACTGTACTCAGAACTGGCTTGCTGTTCCTTTCTTCTCCAGGCTCTGTGGGATTGTGTAGCTTGCTCTTAGGTACACAGAGTGGGACTTCTCTTAAGATGTAGACATGGAACACTAAACTGAGACCCAATGCAATGGGCTATTACAAGCCAGAAATTAATATAGAACTGAAAGTTAGGTGAGAAGGACAAATCAAGGAGGAAGATTCAAAGCTACCAATATTTGCATTGTGTCGTAACTTCACTTGTCACACATTCTTCATTTTTTGGTTTCGTCCTTTGACTCCGATTCCTGGATGTTACTCTTGGCAACTGGCTCATTCCTGGGCCCCTGGTTTCGGTGGCAAGTAACCTCTAGTCCTGGCCCTAAATGTCCATTTCTGCTTTTCTTTCATTCGCAGAAAAGCTGGTAACATAGACTTCATGAAAGACAGATTTTGATGAATAACTAAGATTTCATTATGTGAGCAGTCAGGAGGCCGGGATTAATCTAGCGAAGGTTGTATCAATCACTGGAGAAAATGACAGACTTTGCGTGCCAATCCTAGCTGGGAAACGATGTCTATCTCTCCATTTCAATCTAGATTTATTAATAAATCAATGCAAAAAGCAGAACTGGGCTATGAACCTCAAGAGCAATTAAGTAAGCAAAATACCCGCATCTGCTGCTCCGTTTTATGTAGGCAATGCATTATAAATTTCCTCCTTGATAACATTCTCAAGCTAAATATGAGAATGTAAATCTATGATGTCCTTCTCTCCCTGCATCAGTGGAGTTTGTTGTCTGCTGTCATTAAGGTGCACTGCACAAAATGTGCAATAATATCAATTTGGGTTACACAATGCAGAATGGAGACATATGGGCTGAAAACCTGTTGCTTAGAGGAGGCCTACTAAGTCAATAGGGATCTGGTGAGTCAAGCTCTCTGTAAGTGCCATTGATTGATGAGAGCAAGCTTTCCCTGAAGGATGGTCTACCATTATGTGTCTTTTTTATGAATCTATGGGTTCACATAATAGACTTTGTGTTTATAACTACTTATTATAACCTTGTAGCTTTAATGTAATGTTATCTATTAATGCTGTAAGATGTCCCTCAATTCCTTGCTCTCAATACTTGAACATGTCTTAATTGTATTGGACTGTATATTATCATGTCTTAATTGTATTGGACTGTGCCTTGGGTCCCTTTCCAAGGAGAAACGTAGGGTAAAAATACTCTAAAATAAAATAAACAATTGAACTGGGCCGACTCTGGTTGTGACTTATTTTTCCACTGGAGTAAGCTGATTTCAATCTACGGAACATACAGAAGACTTGATTGACCAAAAGCCCATTGATTCAACAACGCTACTCTAGTGTGGTTTATTATGCTAAGCAACACAATAAATGGGGCTATACAACTTTCAAGCTAGTTCTTGGTCCACATGAGCAAAAAGTAGGGGATTGTATATGTGAGTCTGTCATGTGTAAGTCCCAAAAATGGAGAATTCTGGAAGTTGGAGTCCAAACCACCTAAATGACACACCACATGGCTGTGCATGAAGCCCTGCTGTGTTGCTTCTCATGGTTGCTCAAGAAGAGCTGACCATTGGCCCTGGTAGCAAGTTGGGGCACTGGAGTGTCTCAATAAACAGCCGGAACTGACTCCACCTGGATTCGCTATTGATTCCTTCAGGGCAGGAAGAGGTATAAGAGAGACTTCTGTCTCGGTGTAGCTTTGCTTAAGATAGAAGCAAGGTCTTGTAGATTGAGTTCCAGTCCTGGCTGAGTTGTCTTGAATGACTTAACCCTGACTCCCAGCTTCATGCTTTCTTCCGAGTGGCTCACAGGGCAGCCTTGCTGTTAGGATGTAAACACACACAGCCCTACTGAAGTGAGTGGTTCATCAGCCTACAGCGATCCTGTTGATAAACCCTTTTGCTTACCTAGAGCCTCACTGTTAAAAAGTACCTGATTAGAGATGGTTGTTTCCTTTTGGAAGGGGACTGGTTCCAAAAAGAAACATGCCAGCACAGTTGGCGCTCGGAATCCAGTTGCCACCCTCCAGAACAAAATCAACCACTTGTCTTACCTTGCTCTAGTTTGTGCAGGGTGAAATTCCAACCAGGAAGCAGCCTCCAATGCATTGTCTTTCCCTCTCCCTGGTGCTGCCCAATCAGACAAGGAGGCGGGATGATGCATGCCTCCCATGCCTTTCTGCCAGAACTGGGATCCAGGATGACTCATAACATAAGGAAAAAGCACAGCTATCTGCTGTGCTTGGTGGGGAGTTCCCCAGTCAAGCTCCTTTTCTTACAACCACTCTACCACACTCTTCTTGCTCATCTATGGGTGGACCACCCAAGGATAGTAAGGTGTAATGGAAACTGTACATGTATATAACATTAAAATGACACACTGTTTTTTTAAAGTTTCATAATGAATTCCTCTAAAAAGTAAGTCCATGATTTCTTCTTCTTCCAGTGTAAAAGGAAAAAATGCAATAAAATTTTAAATATGCAATCATTATGTGCTCTGAAAATCTAAGGCACAACTAGAGATGGGCACTTTGGATGTGAATATGGATCACAGTGTCACAGGTGCCATGGCAATTGAGTACCCTGCCAGGTGGCACAGATCACTTACCGGGTTTCCATGTGGCACAAGGCTCTAAAGTCATTGTTGCCACACCAACCTCAGAAACAGCCTGGCCGGCCCCTCCCTCCATTCACACACAGCCAACCATTTTGCAGTGGGGACAGGATGATGAGTCTCCCTGCTTAGCCACAGCGTGGGTGGCTGTTGTGTCTGCAATTGATGCAGCGACAATGATGTCAGAGCCTCGTGCCGCATGAAGAACAGTAAGTGGCCAGTCTAGTCCGGGGAGGACTGCTTTGTGTTGGGGTGGCACCTGTGACCAGGGCCGGTACTAGGTTTTTTTGAGCCCTAGGCGAGGGGTGGGGGGTGGGGCGGGTGGGTGGTGGGGTGGGGCAGGGGGCAGGGGGTGGGCAGGGTGGTGGCAGGCGGGTGGCAGGGCGGCAGGTGGTGGTGGATGGCGGGGACGGTGACGGGCACGGGGGTGGGCGGGCAGCGGCGGGCAGTGATGAGCGGACGGTGATGGGCAGCTGGCGGGTGGAGGGGGACGGACGGCAGTGGCCAGTGGTGGGGGGCGGCAGGCTGTTCAGCTCCCTCTCTCCATTTTGGTGCCCTAGGCAACTGCCTAGTTTGCTTTAATGGAAGCGCCGGCCCTGGCTGTGACACTGTGGCTAATATTTATATCTTCTAGATCTGAATACAAAGGCTGCCGATCTGTAGTTACCGCGCCCACTCTGCCTTGATTCAGGTGTCCCTTTCTAAGTTGTATTTGGGTCAGCTGATCACATGGAAACTCCTCATTGTTTCGTTGCTGTTGTCCACACTGGGCCTCAATCTATTGTGATTTAATATATGCCCATAGCCCTCGACTACACCTCCTTTGAGACCACCAAGCTGGCGATTCCAGCTGTCCTTTCTGATATCTCCCCCCTCCCTCGTCCCCCGTGTGCAGAGGTGATGTACTGTATGAATGCATTGATAAGGTGAATGAGTGGGAAACCTAGTAGTTAAGAAAAATGAAATTAATAGGTCAGATATTAGTTAGTGAATATATGTATTAGACAGGATGTTCTATATATATATATATATATGTATATGTATTTAATTGATTTAAAGATGGAGTCTGTAAAAGTGCAAAGTCACAGTGACTCAATGTATAGTTTTTTCTAATGGAGTACAGATGTTAAGAATTAACATAATGAATTTTGGCTGATGCAAGGGTCTGCAATAGCTGTGTGGTAATGTCATTTATGATTGGACTGACACATTTTTAAAAATGTTCTGTAAAGCATTGTTCATTGGGCCTTCTGCGAGTAAGGAACCCACTTTGTTTCTCTGCCATATATTTTGTCAATGTAATGTATGCTGTTGAACTTTGTATAAGTTCTGTGATGCTGTGATATATTTTTGTACAGTTTGTAATATAGCTCTTTGGTATAGCACATACTCTGACAGAATACTTTTTGAGGACTACAGAAAAAAAGTGCAGGGGTAAGTGTGTCTGCTGTCCCAAAATATCACACTCCAGCCTCAGCTTTTAAATTTGCAATTGTTTTTATATTTGTGTTTCTAAGTCAATCTGTATGGAGAAAGGTGGGGAAGGAATGGGTAAATAAATAATAAAACTACAGTTAACCATAAAAACCTCAACTAGGAAGTTATAGTTTGAGTGACTTCTCCAAAGCTAGGTTCCAAAATCAGCATCTCCCTGATGGTTTACTAGGCTAGCCTAAAAGACTTAAATCATAATTTACACTTCTGGAGGGAGGGGGTGGGAAAGCTTGCTTGGATTAAAGCAGGAAATAATTGATCAAACCAGTGGTTCTCATCAAGTTTTTGTACTTGAAGAAAGTTATAAAAACATAAATAAACTATTGAAACATACCTTGCTCAGAAGAGTACAGCAACTCTGAGTTTGTGTGTGGGTAAAACACACACAGCTGTTAAAATTCTAAGGAAAAACTCTGAGGCTGCAAGCAGCCTGGGACAGGTACTAGTAATTGTAGCTGCAGTTTGTATAAATGTAGCACAGAGGGATCGCAAGTTACTGGTCTTTGCTTAAAAGCCAGTCACACTGTTCCTGTGTAAGGTTAGTTCCTCTGTTTTTGTTTTATGAAGGAGTTTTTGCTGGTCAAGGTACTGTTTTTATTATCAGGCATGTTTATGTATCATGTTTTTTCTTTTTGTTTTTTGCTGAAGATAACCTCTCTAAGTTGAATGTTTAAATATAAAATTATTTTTCTAATACATGCTGTCTGCAAAGCTTTTTGGTATCCCGAAAAGTACTGGGTTTCTGCTGGGTCTCAGGTCTGTTTTTCCAGTATGCAATGTTTTATTAAGACTATGTTATAGTCTATCAAGGTTTTTGTGGGGGGAATGCTGTGCATATACACTCTCTATTATTTTTCCAAACCTTTTTTTATTCAACAGTTCTCAACCTGTGGGTCCCCAGATGTTCCTGGACTGCAACTCCCACAAATCCTGGACAGCTCAGTTAGTGATGAAGATTTCTGGGAGTTGTAGTCCAGGAACATCTGCGAACCCACATGTTGAGAACCACTGGATTAAACCATGAACAAAATGATAGGAGGGAAAGCTCACTTCAGGGTTCATTCCCAATGTGGTAGGCCACCATTGGCAAGGCTGGCTGAAAGCACCCTATATTATTAGAAACCTGCTGTTTGGTTTGGGTGCAGTAAGTGTAATAAGAAAGTGGGGAAAATATGACATCTATATTAGACTCCTAAAAATAAATAATCAAAACAGAGTATGAGCACAGAGGCAAATGGGAAGCCACCTGGAGTGCTCTAACCTCTTCCTCAAAGAAAGGGTGGAAAACATGTGTGGTAATTTAAAAAACAAACAAACAAACCTAACAACTTGAAGCCATCACATCAGCAGGAACTGGCCTAAAATTCCTGTATTCAAATCTGTAATGAGAAATTTTAATCGGGTACTTTGATGGCCCGAGTGTTTAGTCCTCACTAACAAACACAGCTCAGAGAGTGCTGAAAGCAGGAAATTCTGCTGAAACTTGATTTCAACAGATACAATGAATGGCATGTCAGTCTCTGAGGAACAGAAGATCTTTTCACTCATCCTCCTCATACATCTAAATCCCTAAGTGTGTTGTCAGTAAACTAAGCTTTGCTTCTTGAATGCTGAAGGGGGCAATTCCTGTTTTGAGCTTCCATTTTCTTTAGAAGCCTCCTCCTCTAGGGACAGTGAGGACGTGAAACCCCTAACATTCCAAGCAGTGTCCCTTTGTGGGTTTTTGTTTTATCTTTCTTATTTTATTTTATTTTGTCTTGCTAATGACTTGGGACCCCACTTGGGTGCCCCACTGTGTGCCTCTGTTTCTTGTGTCGCTTAGGAGGCAATTTCGCCCACAGAGGGGGATCAGACGCTGAACAATAATGTCATAGGGGTGCGTTCCTTCATAGGATGTGGAGGTCATGTACAGCTCTGCTTTCGCAGGCAGCAAGGCGGTTTTCAGATGTAGGATGGGAAACGGGTAACAACCAGGGTGAACAATGGGATGAAAGACATTCTCCAGAGCCACGAAACTGTGAGGAAATGAGGAGGGCCTCCAGTTGTGGTCCACACAAAGGATTAAGGAGTATGAAGACAAAGAGACACCAATTATCAAGTAATGAACTTTTTTCATGTGTTTCTATTGAGAAGGCGCTGCACTTGTGTGGTACGCAGAAATGTGGTGAAGCAAAGAAGCTTAGACACAGCTTGCAGAGTACAGAACACTGCATGGCCTGACAGAATGGGGTATATTCTCACAGAACTGATTTTTTTAAAAGGTAAAATTTCACAGAATCTGAGCTGAGCTAGCTTGATAACTTGATGGTACATTGTCTTCAGTGAGATAGAAAATCAGCGTCCTTGGCTTCTTGTTTCTGAACTTTCTATAGGTTGCTTGGTACTAAATGAAACAAATAAAAGTCTTTCAGTTTCTTTGCTTGTGGCGCAGTGGTTAAATGCCTGTACTGCAGGTAAAACTGTGCTCACGACCTGGGTTCAATCCCAGGTAGCAGGTTCAAGGTTCACTCAGCCTTCCATCCTTCCGAGGTCGGTAAAATGAGTACCCAGCCTGCTGGGGGGGGGCAATGTGTAGCCTGCACACTGTAATTAAAATTGTAAACCGCCCAGAGACGACTTGTAGTGGTATGGGGGCGGTATATAAGCAGAACACTTTGCTTTTGCTTTTTGTTTTGTTTCCCCTAAGCATCTTTCTAAAACCCTTTTCTCTGTTGCATTTATGTCCATGCAACAATAAGCCAACCACAGCTTTGTGTTATTTGCTGGACAAGTTGAAACTGCAACCCAGTAGGGCTTTTTGGGTAAAGAGCAATCTGCCCTGGCAAACAATGAAGCGGGAAATGAGGGCTTAGAAGGAGGTTTTGATGGAAGGTTTCACCTAGTTGGGTAGATTGAAATGAAGGAGTCTGCCAAAATATATTGGTCGGCTAGAACTCTCAGATTTCTGCCTGGGGAATTCTTGGAGAATTCTGGGAATTGGAATCTTTTAAGAAAGCCAAACAAATGGCAAACCCCTAATTCCAGTTTTGGATCCAAGCTCTGTTCTGTGCTTTTGTGGTCCTTGTAGCTGGGATTACTTGGTGCTGTTTTGCTCCCTGTATCCTCCATCTTGAATTGTGCTGCTCATTGGAGAAGAGAAGAAGCAAAGAAGTGGAAGCAAAGACATCTCTCCATATACAGATAGTTTTCGAAGAGCAGTGATTGGATTGCATTCTTTACCTTTGTTTTCGGAAGGGGGAGGGGTGTGTGCATGGGAGTTCAGTTTCTGAAAATTGTTGTTTGACTAAGTTCCAGTGTATTCGCTCAGATAAAGTTGTATGTTTTTTGGGAAACTGTTTTGTGTTATTGTTGTTGGCCATTGTGGTGTTTGCCAAATTTCCATTCTTCTGTGTCTTTTTCTGTCCTGTGCACCAAGCCCAGAGGGTGTATTGTGCTGAGTGACAACATTGCCAGTGAATCTATATATTTGCTTTCTCTCTTCTAATTTTAGGTGACCTGTTTTTTTTTAAATTGGTTGTTGGGTAACGGGACTATTTTTTGTTCTCTGTGTAGGACTGGTGGTAATGGAGTATAAGTAAAATCTTGACTGGAGGAGCATCTTGCCTGGGCACTGGTGGTAATGTATACCAATTAAGTGTGCCATTGCACAGGCTTTCACTGGAAACCAGTATCTGCATAGTCTGATGATGATACTTTTTCATTCTCATCTGTCATGCCTGCTTTTGGGGTAGATTGATTCTCTGTTGCCTTGCCTCTCCGCTTTTTGGGGTGTTGTTGTGAAGAGTCCTATAGGCTTTTAGAGTGCCAGAAATTTCCAGAGACAGAAACAAAGGGACCCTAAAGAGTTTTTCTGGTTATGTTAATTGAAAGGAGCAGCATGTGAAACACATAAAAACAAAGGGAAAACAAAAGAGACACCCATGGAAGAACCAAAATGAAAGAGACATGAACATATTTGCTTCACAAATGTTGCAACAGTGCTCCGATTCTCCTACAGTGTGAGCTGTTCTTATGTGTTCAGTGAAAAGACTTGTGGGAAGGAGAACTACCCATATATACTCAAGTATAAGTCGACCCGAGTATAAGTCGAGGCCCCTAATTTAACCCCCCCCCAAACTGGGGAAACGTATTGACTCGAGTATAAGTCTAGGGTGGGAAATGCAGCAGGGCCTGGCAGTTCCTCCTTTGTGAGCTGGGGGAGTGGTGTGTGATGTTTAAAATGACTTTTAGCCACTGATACAAGTGCTTGGGTCAGTGGCTAAAAGTCATTTTAAACATCGCGTACCACTCCCCTGTGAGGCGGGGGGGGGTCAGGAGAAGCGGCACATAATGTTTAAAATGACTTTTAGCCACCGACCCAAGCACTTGCCTCAGTGGCTAAAAGTATTGACCCGCATATAAGTCGAGGGGCCCCTTTTTTCAGCCCAAAATTAGGGCTGAAAAACTAGGCTTTTATTCGAGTATATACAGTATTTTTGTACAAAGAAAACCTTGGGCGTAATGGGGTGGGTGTGAGGTACCATTAAACCTTTGTGGACTGGTCCTTAGTTTTGAGCAAATCAACCTAAAAGCAGTGGTCTGGAGCCTGCGACCACAACATCCCTTTTCATTCAAGTTCTGCTTTGCCCCAGGCTAACCTCACCGTTCACTGTTTTCTTCTTAGGGTTTTTCCGGTTGCAACTTTGGGAAAAGACATGTGGGAAAAGACAAGGTCTTAATTTCTTCCATGTGGCCCAGCAGTGCAGTGTGTTGTTTCCCTCCCACCTCTTCTCGTTTAACACAGGGTTGTGTCTGAAGAGTTCTTAGAAGCACTAATTAGGCTTGATGTCAAAAGCAACAACAAAAAAACCACTGCAAGAAGGGCATCACAATTGATTCCTCCTGACAAATAAATGCCCGGAAGCACTGGCTTTTTCTCGTCAAATGGAGGCTTGACACAGGATAATTGTTTTCTCCTTTATGCCACGGATAAGAACTAAGGCAGTGTTTGAAAAATTAAAACTTGTTGCAAATAATGAGTTACTTTCCCTTTGCAGTAACTACAGCATATCTGTAACTTGAAATGGGATAGTTTCATTCTTTAACTGTAACTTCACCATAATTGTTTCAGCTCCGTTTGTAATCACATGCGTGTCATCAGATTTTGGATGTGTTTTGCAACCCAAGAGTTTGTAACTTTCTGCAATTTTTAAAAAGTGACTAAAAGACTCTCCGTGACTCCACGGACCAGAGCTCGCCAGGCCTTCCTGTCCTCCACTGCCTCCCGGAGTTTGGTCAAATCCATATTGATTGCATCGATGACACCGTCCAACCATCTCATTCTCTGCCATCCCCCTTTCCTTTTGCCTTCAATCTTTCCCAACATCAGGGACTTTTCCAAGGAGTCCTCTCTCCTCATGAGGTGGCCAAAGTGCTGGAGCCTCAGCTTCAAAATCTGTCCTTCCAGTGAACATTCGGGGTTGATTTCTTTCAGGATGGATAGGTTTGATCTCCTTGCAGTCCAGTGGACTCTCAAGACTCTCCTCCAGCACCACAGCTCAAAAGCATCAATTCTGCGGTGATCAGCCTTCTTTATAGTCCAACTCTCACTTCCATACATCACTACTGGAAAAGCCATGGCTTTGACTATTCGGACCTTTGTCAGCAAAGTGATGTCTCTGCTCTTTAAGATGCTGCCCAGGTTTGTCATTGCTTTCCTCCCAAGAAGCAGGCATCTTCTTAATTTCATTGCTGTAGTCACCATCTGCAGTGATCCAGGATCATTTTTTTTACTCTCATCTTTCACCATCATTAAGAGGTTTTTGAATTCCTCCTCGCTTTCTGCTATCAGAGTAGTATCATCTGCATATCTGTGGTTGTTTATTATTTGTTGGTTGTTGATATCTGCATATCTGAGGTTGTTGACTAACTACTATATTTTAATGTAAGCTTTCGCAGATACATCCGCTTCTTCAGACATATAGTAGCAGAATGAGGTATACAATTAATATATAAAGGTTGCATTTGGTGAGGAACATGACGTCTGTTTGTACTTGTGCAAGTTTCTTCATGAGGTTGTAGTTTTTAAAACTGACTGTAGTGATGAGTTACCATCAGAGGGAGGCTGGGAGTTGAATCATGGCAAGTGGACATCTTTTCTTGTGGGATTTAAATGTTTCGCTTCCCATTCAAGCGGCTTCTTCAGTGTCAGTTTTTCTCCATTTTTGTGAGGTCTTTCTGTTTTATGTGTTCATAATAGAGATGGGCACGACTTGAAAAAAAATTTTTTTCGAGTTGTCGTTAGTCGGGCCGGTCCCGTTTCGGGTCGTTTCCGGTTTTCGCGAAAATTCGCAAAAATTAGTCGGTTCGTTTTTTTGTTTTTTCGTTGTCGTTAGTACTGGTTTTTGGGGGGGGAGCGGGCTCCTGGAGGCACCTCTGTGGGGTGGGTGCCTCCTCTGGCCCGCTATAAAGGGAAAGTGGGCTCCTGGAGGCACCCGTGGGTGCCTCCTGCCACTAGGAAGGGGAAGCAGGCTCCAAGAGAGACCCCTCTACATGGGGGTCTCCCCTCCTCACCTGCTGCTGCTGCAAAATGCTATGCAATAGCCATATGGATATTGCATAACAGAATGTGCAGACAGTGAGACCAGTGAGAGTGATAGCGTCATGCCCGCCCTTCACAAGGCTCTCGCACCACCATGTCTCACACAGAAGGGAATTGTACTTGCTGCGTGTAGTGCAATGCAAGCAAGTAGATCTGGCTTTAAGGTGGCTTAGTGCAATGGCTAGGGTTAGGCTAGTGACGGGTAAGGTTACAGTGGGCTAGTGGGTTGCACCTCTGGGTGCCTCTCTGACCCACTAAGAAGACAGTCTGTGACGTATGGGTACGGAGTCAAGGGTTAGGGTTAGGGCTAGGGCAGGTTTTAGGGGGCTTTTTGGCACATCCCAGAAGTCTCCATGGCCAAGTGGCCATGCGACTGGTGGGATGGCTCCAAAAATTTGCATGGTTGTCCACTCCCACATGGCTTGCCACTTGGCCAGCCCATCATTGCGCAGGTGTAAATAAAATAAAATAAAATAAAATCAATGGAGGACAGAGGAGGAGAGGAGAGACATTTTGTTGCAAGAAAAAACCCACTGCTACTGTGAAAAATCTGGCAGTTTATAAATTTTCGCGTGTTTCTGTTGTGCTTGTGTGTTTTTGGACCACGATTTCAAAAACAATATTGCGTTCGCCGCCCCATTTTGGATCCCCCGCCCGCACCGCATGGCATGGCGAAATGGCAACTCGAGTCCGGCTGCCCAGGACGGGGGGGAGGCGGGACCCCCCCTCCAGAAACCACCCCTCCGGTAGGTGCCCTGCGCCCTTAGTCAAGCAGGCATTTTTCCGCCTGCTTTTTTGGCCCGGGAATGGGTGGGGGGAGAGTTTAAAAGTTTTTTCCTGTACTGTCCGTGCCGCTTGCTTGCGCTTTAATTGCGGCCGGCCGGCGGCGAGACTGGGCTTTTTGCTGGCTGCGAGCCTGCGGCGAGTCCCACCAGAGCAGCCCAGGACGGGGGATGAGGGGGGAGGCCGGGGACCTCCAGAAACAACCCCTTTGGTAGGTGCCCTGAGGCACGGCAGGCATTTTTCCGCCTGCTTTTTGGCCGGGAACCGGGTTTTTTTAACTTTTAAAAACTTTTTTTCTGTGCCGCGTGGCATCGCGCAATCGCGCGATGCAAGGAACGAGCACGACAAATCAGACCAAAATTGTTCATTCGTCGGTTCGAGCTCGAAGTCTGGCGGAGTAATTCCCTTTACCGTTTCCGTAGAGTAACGGAACCGAGTAACGGAAACGGGAATACCGCTAAGTCGTGCCCATCTCTAGTTCATAAACGTTGGCTGAAACTCTATTGCTTCACCTGGTGCTTTGCAGTAGAGCAGACCAACTGATTCATTGGGGTTTTGGTGAGTCAGCTCTTCCAGAACGACCATTGATTCAGACGGCCAACTCCAGATGAGATTTACATCTCATCTAGCAATGTGATATCAGCCATGAAGGTCAGCATTTCTCTTCGTGTTTTCCTTTTTGCAGGCAGTACAGCTGCAAATACACATACTCTTTCTAGCAAATTCCCCAGCATAATGTGCTTTTGAAATCCAAAATATATGTTTTTGAAAGACTGTATTTGCAGGCTTGGTTCTGACTCATAGATTCAACACCCAGAACAAGTGAAATGTTAGCTGCTTTGAACTTCCTCTGAAGAGGCAGGAGGTGGCTGGAAGAACTACTTCCTGGGCAGAGAGAGGGAAGAGGGGCACTATCTCACAACCATCAAAATGCGCATTTTGCTGCTATAAAAGCCACCTCTGAAAATCGTGTCCAAATGGAGAGGTGCCTTTTCTTCAAAACCTTATGCCATGCCCCCTGAAGTCCATCTTCCTGGAACCACCGCTTTTTCCGTACGCTTAGGAACAGCCTTTTAAAATGACTCTTTTACACGGTGGGGACTGGAAGAACCGCTTCTAATCACTTTACTTCTGGATTTTCTGGTGCTGTCTTGTTTTTTTTAAACAAATTTAAAAATCTTTTAACTGCCTCTATTTGCAGGATATGGAGCTGATTTGAAAGGTATGAGATTGACCGACTGAGTGCTGCAGTCCAGCAGTTCCCAGTCTGAGGAAACTTCAACAGTTCCAAAATGCAGCAGCCAGACTGCTGACTGAGGCAGGGTACTCAGTCAGTACCCTGAGTACCCTGCCTCAGGGTACTCATCACATCACACCCTTATTAAAACAGGTCCACTGGCTGCCAATCAGCTATTGGGCACAATTCAAGGTGCTGACTGACCTTAGCCTACAAAGCACTTTAAGTTCTGGGTCCTAGCTATCCTAAAGATCAAATCTCACAGTATGAACCGTGTTAAGGTCATCAGGAGAGGCCCTTCTCTCCATCCCGCCACCCTAGGGAACCCATGAAAGGGCCTTCTTGACTGCTGCGTTCAGACTCTGGAACTCCCTCCCACTAGAGGCCAGGACTGCCCCATATCTGATGTCTTTCCGGAAACAGTCAAAGACCTTCTTCTTCAAGCAAGCTTTCTCAGAATGATGGACTATTATGTGACTTTTATATGAATCTGTAGGGTCACATAGACTTTGTGTTTATGACCACCTATAACCATGTTGCTTTAATGTAATGTTGTCAATGCTGTAAGATGTCCCTCAATTCCTTGTTCTCAAATACTTGAACATGTCTTAATTGTAATGGACTGTATATTATTCCTCATTAATGTAGGCTGCCTTGGGTTCTTTTACAAGGAGAAAGGTGGGGTAAAAATACTCTGAAATAAATAAATATACTTAGGGTCCCCAGATGTTCTTGGACTAAAACTCCCAGAAGCCTTCACTATTAGCTGTGCTGGTCAGGGTTTCTGGGAGTTGTAGTCCAAGAACATCTGGGGACTTTATGCTGGGAATCACTGCTGTAGTCCAACAACATTTGGGAGAAATCATAAGAAATAGAAGGGGAAGAAATGGAGGCAATGACAGAGTTTATTTTCTTGGGCTCCTTGATCACTGCAGATGGCGACTGCAGCAACGAAAGAAAAAGACACTTGCTTCTTGGGTGGAAAGCAATGGCAAACCTAGATAGCATCCTAAAGAGCAGAGACATCACTGTGCCAGCTAAGCTCAGGATAGTCAAAGCTATGGTTTTTCCAGTAGTGATGTATGGAAGTGAAAGCTGGACTATAAAGAAGGCTGGTAGCCGCAGAATTGATGCTTTTGAGCTGTGGTGCTGGAGGAGAGTCTTGAGAGTCCCCTTGACTGAAAGGAGATCAAACCTATCCATCCTGAAAGAAATCAACCCCAAATGTTCACTGGAAGGACAGATTTTGAAGCTGAGGCTCCATACTTTGGCCACCTCATGAGGAGAGAGGACTCCTTGGAAAAGTCCCTGTCCCTGATGTTGGGAAAGACTGAAGGCAAAAGGAAAAGAGGACGGCAGAGAATGAGATGGTTGGATGGTGTCATCGATGCAACCAATATGGATTTGACCAAACTCCGGGAGGCAGTAGAGGACAGGAAGGCCTGGTGAGCTCTGGTCCATGGGGTCATGAAGAGTCGGACACGACTGAACGACTGAACAACAACAGGCTCTATCTGCAGAAGACTCATGGGGCCCCTTGAGAGTTACTCTGTTCCTCAGCTTCAAGCATTCTGACATTCCAGGGAGGTTAAAGTGGTACAACATCAAATTGCAGGGAAAGGTATTTGTGTATGTAAACAAGACAACCGGTATGGAGAGAGATCTCATTAGGGAAGCCCTGAAGATTTTTACACGCTAATTCCTGCTTTGGTTTCTGGAAAGATAAACATGCGGTCGGATTCCATGTGTGAATTTTACTACTGGTGGTTAAAACAGACGCACATCCCCATACCAACCCCCAGCTTTTTACCGAACTAAAGTAAATGGGATTTAATGGGACTACTTGTTGATTCAAGCCATCTCCTCCTCCTTGTTGCCTCAACTGACAGCCAAATAAATAGAGGAGTCTTTACCTCCAGTGATACCCCACACACATTGCAGGTAATTGTTTTTAGATTTATGGGCTGCAAAGCACCATGATTCAGCTTTTATTGAATCAACATTCTGTAAATAATCAGAGGCAAGGGTGTGTATGATGAAACAAAAGGGGGGGGGATTGTTGAAGAACACAATTCTGGGGGAAGATTAACCCTCCTATCAGTTTAGATGGGACCAGCCATGTGGAAACAAATTGAGAACTGGTCTATAAATCGGATGCCATGATTGGCGTGCAAGGAATCAAAATTACAAGGTGTAAGGAAGGCTGATGGGGTGGGGTGGGGAACCCCAAAATAATAGGAGGACAACTGAGTACCATTGGGTTAATTGAGCCTAATTTACCTCTCTCTTTTTTCATATTTAGGAAAGAACTTGGGATTATTATTATTATTATTATTATTTTAAAAACAAAACACTGTTTTTTTATTATGGAGCAACTTTAAAAAACCACACACCCACAATCAAAAGGGAAAAAAGAAAGAAAGTATAAACTTAACAGCAGGAAGAACAACAAAAAGGCACCAGAGTGCCAAAACGGGGGGGGGGGGACTTTTAAAAGTCTAAACAGAAATATCAATGAACGATGACGAAATGTCCGGGCAAGTATCCATGCAGAGTGGCTGTATAAATGCCAAATACTCGAATGTTGAAAGAGCTGTAAGGACTTCAGTCCATTCATTAATAGAAAATGAGAATTTCTGTGTTCAGGTTTTCAATATTAGGCATGGGATAATTCATTAGAGATGCCAAGATGGAAGAAACCAGTAGAGGTATCCATCCAGGTCCAAAAGTTCTTGGCTCTTGCAAGCTTGAGTTTGAATCTTGGAATACTCTGAATGAAGATGTGACCTTCCTTCCTTCCTTCCTTCCTTCCTTCCTTCCTTCCTTCCTTCCTTCCTTCCTTCTAGGCTGATACTTCACGTCCATCTCATCACTGTTTGCGGTCCCACTTGGGACCGGTACGAAGTAATCTTACCGCACGTCCATTGTGGGATGAGGGGAGTTCATCCCGACCATGCCCCCTGAACTGCGATGTAAGTGGGATGAGAGATTCCCCTCCCTGGCCCCGGGAATCTGCTCGTCACGCTTCTCGTTCCAAGATGAGAGCCCGTGAAATCATGCTTGTCGCAGAACGAGTGACGATAGGAGCAGAACCCATCTAGTGGCAGGAGCGCGAAGCGACATTCGCCAGTAAATTCCCTATGGAGTTAGTAATGCAGTGAATAGCTTTTAAAAGACAAATGCATCAAAGTTTGCTCTGTAACGCATTGAAGGCAAGGCTTCGGAGAATCAAAACATCAAAAAAAAATGGAAGGTCGGGCTGAGAAAAAAATGGAGAATGAAGGCATGGAATTTCACATCTCATCACGGAACGAGGACGTGCGTTAACAGTCATGCTGGTATCATCAATCACACCCATGCGTACACAAGGACAGTGACAGAACTGGAAGAACACCACATGAACGCGATTGACATCAACATGCAACGAACTTCCTCCCGGGACAAGAATGGACGTGAAGTAACCATCATAGGGCCTTTTCACACAACCCCTAAGATCCGCTGGCCACTTAAATTCGGACCAGGGATCTTGGGGGTTCGTTGCTCTTCCTGCATCCCCACCCCTCCGCACTTCCTTGATCCTGTCTGCGTGAGGGGAGGGAGGAAGAAAGAGAGGAAAAAATGCAGGCTCACCTCCGAAGCCGGTCGAAGCCCCGTCGTCCTGATTCCTTCTCTTCTGGATTTTTTTTTGCCTCCCGCCCCTTCTCTTAAAGGGGCAGGAGGCAAAAAAAAATACCAGAAGCAAGGAGAGCCCCGCACTCACCAGATTAAATCCGGACATGGGGATTTTCACCCTTCTAAAGCAGGTACAAGAAAAGTGTGCTGGGACGTGCTTAGGTGGGCGTGGTCACACTTAATTTCCTGCAAACTCCGGAGCTGGTGGGGAAACAATTGTAAGCTCCGGAGCTGGCAGCCATTTGCTGCGGAGTTTAGGGGTCATGTACAAAGGGCCATAGAGTGACTTGTTAGCTTTGTGGCAAGTAGGTATGCTATTATCCTTCCCCCTCTGGTCTGCGATCCCCTTTGGAGGTTCAGGAATCAGGATAGGAAGGCAGGGAGAGAGACTTTGAAATCAATTGTTGCTGCCGGATGACCCGCGTGGCCCCAACCCTTTGCTATGAAAGGCTTCTCTCTGCCATTTGGAGACTCCCAAGGACTTCCCAAGGGCAAAAGGGAGATCTAGGGAGCCTGGGAACATGAAATAGAGGTGAGAGGTAGCTTTAAATTAATGTAAATTAACTATTACACCAGCAGAAACTTTGAAACTTTTTTGAAGGATTCGCTGATATTTCCAAATTTCTTTATAGCAGGGAGGGTTAGGAAAAGTCAAATGCAACAGGAAATAAAACTGACAGACCCTGGCATATGCATCATGTGACTTTCTCATACCTCATTTGGTTAGGCTACTGCCCCCTCCATAACTAAAAGATACCATTATGTTCCAAATGGTTGTCCCTTCTTCAGTTCTTATTTATTTACAGTATTTAAAACCTTTTAGCCTCCCCTCATTTCTCCTTAAAAAGGACCCAAGGCAACTTACATCATTAAAATGCAATATTTAAAAACTCAATAAATACAAAAATATTATGCCTCACAGTGCAGTGATTAAACAGTTACAGTCTAAACTCTACTCACAGCCTTCCATCCTTCCATCCTTCCAAGATCCATGAAATGAGTACTCAACAAAACAAGTCAAAGCAACAAGACATAAAACTCCATTTAAAATTGCTAAGGGGAATGTGATGATGGCATCTGCCACAGGATGTGGTGATGGCATCTGGCCTGGATGCCTTCAAAAGGGGATTTTACAGATTTCTGGAGGAGAAGTCCATCACAGGTTACAAACCATGATGGAGATGTGTCATCTCCAGGCTTAAAACCAAGGTACTTCAAGGACCAGATGGAGACAGATATCTAGTCTCATGCGCTCCCTGATGCATTTGGTGGGGCCACTCTGAGATACAGGAAGCTGGACTCGATGGGCCTTTGGCCTGATCCAGCATGGGTCTTCTTATGTTCTTATGGAAGCTTTGATGGTTTGTGTGCTTGCAGAAAGAAAGCAAAGTTGCGCCCAACCCGGCCTCCTGCGAGAGGGAGTTCTCAACAGTCTTGGAGCAGCAATAGAGAAGGACCTCTCTCCTATGACCTCACCAAAGGAAACCATGGTCTTTGAAATAGCATGAACTCAAGCTGTTTTAGATTTCTTACTTCTACATTACTTCCACATTATTGGGGAAAGGAAATTTATTTGCAACCAACGAGTAGTAAAGGAGTTACCAAACTTGAAGTAGGTAGGAATCTATAACAAAGGCGGGTCTCATGCCGTCGGGAGAGGTTTCAAAAAGAGCACAATGCATCTGAGATCCCAGAGGTTTGGAAATTTCTTTCATTCTCCATCACACAGGAGGCCTGTCTCGAAGCAATCTGAAGTCTTAAAAGCCTCTCCTCTGGAACCTCCAGCTGCTGACTAATCCACTCACTTTGATAAGGGATCATATATCAGCTCTCTGTGCTTTCCGGAGCCCTTGTTCTGGCATGAGTAACGGAACAGACTGGCAATTAACAACTATTGATCTCTAATACATGCAGGTGTTGCCTTCTTAATTGAATAATTTTGCTACTGTTTTAATGGGGACAAGTGGTTCCTCCGGTGCATCGCAAAATCCCACTGCACACATTTTAGAGACAGTGGGTTTTTTCTTTTTTATTAATATTAATTCCCACCCCCCACCCCACCCCAGACATGCCAGCTCTCCGTGGAAGGGACTGGCCTGCTACTGCCATTCCTTGCCCTCTGCATAGTGGAATTCTCCATGGTGATAAAGCAAAATAAAGTACGTAAAATAAAAGCTCACGGTTCCCACAAAGCGTGGTTCAAAATGTTGTTTTGGTGATGGGAAGGAAGAAATGCTTATCCAACCGGCAACGGAAGTAGCTAATGATCCAGAAGATAAAAATGGGATAACCTAAACAGGACTAACAAAAGCGATATGTATTTCAACAAGGATAAGCATAAAGTTCTACGTTTAGGCAGGGAAGGTAAAAGGTAAAGGTTCCCCCCGCACATGCATGCTAGTCGTGTCCAACTCTAGGGGTGGTGCTGATCTCCATATGCAAGCCGAAGAGCCAGTGTTGTGCTAGTCCAAGGCCATGTGGCCGGCATGGCTGCAAGGAAGCACTGTTTTTCCTTCCCACTTTTTATGGCAGTACAGTAAACCCCCACTTATTGCACGGGTTAGGGACCTGACCCGACCCGACCCGCAATAATTGACTATGCAGATGCTGGGTCAGGTCGGGACTGGGCGGGCTCTCTGGGGGCTCTTGTACTTACCCCAGGCCTGGCACTGCCCCAAACAGGCCTGCAAGGGGCTTTCCAGTCCCCCAGAGGCCCCAAATGTGCTTTCTAGTGATCTAGAGGTCACTTCTGGTTTACCGGAAGTCACTTCCGGTTTGCGGGGAAGCACTTTTGGTGCCTCCGACGGGCCTGGGAAGGCCTTTCCTCCTTACCCCAGGGGACCTTTTTTTCATATACTGCAGACCCACGATATACCGGGACCACAGTATATGAACCGCGAAAGGGCGGGGGACAACTGTACCTACCTATTTATCTACTTGCATTTACATGCTTTCAAACTGCTAGGTTGGCAGGAGCTGGGGTTATCAGCAGGAGCTCACTCCGCTGTGTGGCACCCGGGATTTGAACTGCCAAGCTGCTGACTTTGCAGCCAACAGGTTTTTTTTTGGAAGCCTTAGTCCACTGAGCCACCACGTTTAGGCAGGGACAAAAAGATGCAAAAATATTGGATGAGTGACAGCTGCATGGGCAGTGTTTGTTCTGCACTGTCAAGTCGGAACCAACTTATGGCGACCCTAACTGAGCTTTCAATGTAAGTTTTAGTGGACTACAAGGCAAGTATGAGTCAACAGTGGAACACAGCAGCAAAAGGAGGCAATACATTATTAGGTTGCATCAGCAGGTACGTAGTGCTCACATCAGGTGAAAAAACCAGTACTGCTTAATTTTGCTTAACACATTTCTCACCTTGAACAATCTATCCAATATTGGACCATCCAGTCTAAGAAGGGATATTGGCAGTCTGGGACATGTCCACAGGAAGGTGATTAAGGCAGAAACAAATCTATCTCTTTGTGGAACAGTTGATGGGTATGTTCAGGCTGGATGAGAGAAGACAGAAAAGTTAAGTTAGATAATACTTTATTGATTTGTCCCATGGCCATATCAACCAACAAATACACAAACAAATTAAAATACATTACATTACACATGACAGAAAGGTGATAGGATGGCCATCTTCAGATGTTTGAAGAAGGAGCAAGCTTGTTTTCTCTAGCTCCGGAGGACAGGGGTTCAAAGTAATGGGTTCAAATGACAAGAAAGGAGATTCTAACTGACAATTTGGAAGAATTTCGGGACTGTTAGAGCTGACATCTCAGAAAGGTGGTGGAATCTCCATCTTTGAAGGTTATTAAGCAGATGCTAGGCGGTCATTTGTCAGAGATAATTTAACTGTAGACTTCCTGCATTGGCAGTGCTTTAGATGCCTTTTAGGGTCTCTTGCAATGATTCTATGAATTTGCTTTTTAAAAAATCCTGATGAACAAGAATTATAGACAGGGAGCAGTAATGAGTAGTAATCTTTGAAGTAAAACATAAGCCCCAAGATTACAGCTGTTCCACGTAGGAAGCCAGACCTCCAACTTGGGTGAGTGGTGTCAAGTTCCCAGTAGCTTTCAAATCAGGCTGCTTGGGACAGTAGCCTATCAAGGACTGGAGTGCAGAGGGCTTGGCTATATATACCTTTTTTCATTGCAAAGTGAGATCCTCCTTGTTATACAGGGCATGAGTAAAGAGGATAGAGGGACGTTCTTCTCCCTCTCACAAAATACCAGAACTAGGGGATATCGACTCAATTTGAGGGCTGGGAGAGTGAGAACAGACAAAAGAAAATATTTTTTTCACCCAGCGCATTGTTAGTCTGTGGAACTCCCTGCCACAGGATGTAGTGATGGCATCTAGCCTGGATGCCTTCAAAAGGGGATTGGACAGATTCCTGGAGGAGAAGTCCATCACAGGTTACAAACCATGATGGAGATGTGTCACCTTCGGGCTTACAACCAGGGTGCTTCAAGGGCCAAAATCAGGGGAGTGGTATCAGGAGACAGATATCTTGTCTTGTGCGCTCCCAGATGCATCTGGTGGGGCCACTGTGAGATACAGGAAACTGGACTTGATGGGCCATTGGCCTGATCCAGCATGGCTCTTCTTATGTTCTTGTGCATGAACAGAGCAGCAAAAGGAAAAGACGTTTTGCTTTTCCAATGTCCAGTGTGGCCCTAGGATTCATCAGATTGCATTCTGGTTGGGATGCAAGAAGATCAGAAAGACGTGGTTCAATACTTGTTCATCAGCTCCTTGCAGAATCAATGCATGGTAATTTCCTATTGATTTTTGTTAATGAGATGGGCTCGTTGCACCATTTAAAGTTAAACACTGGTCAGCAAAAATGTTGCCACCTTATTGAGCCACACTGCTCTGACAAACTCCCAGCCGGACTGGTTAGCAACCCTCAGAGAGTTGCTTTTTTCCTTCTAGGACAGCCTGTGTCTTGGCTGATGTTTTGTGCCATCTGGATTATTTTACTCACCTATGGCTTACTTGCTGGAATCCCTGGCAGGCTTCCACCTTGCTGCTTGTAGCAATTTCAGGTTGAATAATGTGAGTTAAATCTGGAAGATGGTTTGCTTTGTTACAGGTAAGGATGCCTGAGATGTTTGCATGCTTAAAAACAAAGCAAAACAGTTTTGCCTAGCCTAAACTTCCCAGGTCGAATTTTAAAAATTGGCATAATTTGCTACTAGAAAGCATATATTACCAGACTTGCTGTATGTTTAGTATTAATGGGGGAAAGGGGTATTTGGCAATATGTATATGTTTCAAAAATATGCAAAACACTCTGCATTAAAAAAATACTTTGCTGAAAGAATCTGGAAGTTGAGTCATGGCAACTGGACTTCTTTTCCTTGAGAGACTGAAATGTTTTGCTGCTCATCCAAGCAGCTTTGTCAGTCTGAGGAAAGTTAATGGTGAGTCCTCTAATTTATCGTTCACCTTCATTTCACATCACCCTGGTCTGAATAGGTTCATAAATTGGACAATGGCCTGAATAGACACAATAGGTGGACAATGACCTGAATAGGCTCATTAGGTGGACACCTAACAACTCGCTACTGATTTTCCTCACACTGATGAAGTTGCTTGGATGAGCAGTGAAACATTTCAATCTCACGAAGAAATGAAGTCCAGTTGCCATGACTCAACTTCCAGATAAACTCACCTGGGTGACGGACGCTTTACTGAAAAAAAACATGGAAGCAGCAGCAAACACGAGTCTTTCACCAGGAATGCACACTCATGGCATCATGGAATCATGACACTCAAAGGGGCCGAAAAGGTCCAGGGATATCTGCCAGGTTGTTGCCTAAATTTCCCTTGAAAGCCTCCAGCCTTGAAACCATGGGCTCCATTGCCATACTGCTCAAACAGTTAAGACTCGTCTGATATTCAGCTAGAATCTAGCTCCCTGTAACATAAACTCATTGTTGTGTGTCCTGCATTCTGGGTTGGCAGAGAACAGACCCCGCCCCTCTTCTTTGGGGCAACCTCCTTTCAAGTACAGTGGACCCTTGTACAACAAATGGTTTGTATAACAGAAAATCTGTACAACATAAAAAAATTCCAGAGATAGGGGAAATTTGCTTAACAGAATCGCCTATGGGGCGAATCTGTACAACATAAAGATGGTCGTGATTAGGGATTACTCCGTTTTCAATGCATTCCTGTGGGAAATTTGTATAAAGGAAAATTTGCTTAACATAATTTCACTTGGAACAAATTAATTCCTTTATACAAGGTACCACTGTAATTGAAAAATCTGATCATGTCTCTCCTCAGTCTCTTTTTCTCTTGGGTGAAGGAGGAAAAACCATAAGGGCTAGTACAGTATCATGGATAGAGAGCCAGGTTAGAACCCAGGGCATGTGGGTTGAAATCACTGCTCAGTGGAAGGTCATTGGAGGGTGATCCTGGTAAATATCTCACATACTTTGAAAACTCTCCTGGGGTTCTCATCACCTGATAACTGACTTGATGGCACACAGCAAAAGGAAGAGTCAGAGTAAAGCAGCAAATGCTTTTTACAAGATTCAATCCATGGGCAAATCCCTGAGGACAGTCGTGCAGGCCCTGGTGATCTCTATGATCGACTATTGCAATGCCCTCTATGTGGGGCTGCCCTTGGGCCTGGTCCGGAGGCTACAGCGGGTGCAAAATGCAGCGGCCAGGCTGGTGGTGGGTGCTCGTAGATACGAGCACATCACCCCAGTCCTGGTCCGCCTGCATTGGCTCCCCGTTGTCTTCCGGATCAGGTTCAAGGTCCTGGTTTTGATTTTCAAAGCCCTCCATGGTAGAGATGGGCACGACTTAGCGGTATTCCCGTTTCCGTTTCCGTTACTCGTATCCGTTACTCTACGGAAACGGAAACGGGAATTACTCCACCAGAATTCGAGCTCGAACCGACGAACGAACAATTTGGTCTGATTTGTCATGCTCGTTACTTGCATCGCGGCGATCGCACAATGCCAAGCGGCACAGAAAAAAAGTTTTTAAAAGTTAAAAAAAAAAAACGATTCCCGGCCCTAAAAGTAGGCGAAAACTGTCTGAGGGCACCTACCAGGCCAGAAGGGTGTTTTATTTGGGGGGGGGGTTCCCCGCCCCCCTCTCCTTGGCTATTGCTACTGCTGCGCTGCTGGTACCAGGCTGGGAGGGCGCATCCATTTGCCATGCAGTGCAGGGGATCCAAAATGGCGACCACAATATTTTTTTTGAAATCGTTGCCCAAAACCCCACCAAAGCACCACAGAAACATGCGAAAATTAGCTATTTTAAATGCTTGAATTTTTACAGTAGCAGCAGTGGATTTTTCTTGCAAAAAATGTCTCCGTTGATTTTATTTTATTTTATTTTATTTTTTTACACCTGTGCATTCGCGATGATGGGCTCGCCCATGGGAGTGGACCATGCAAAGTTTTGGAGCCATTCCACCAATCGCATGGCCAGTTTTTGCTGACTGTACCAGGCTGGGAGGGCGCATCCATTTGCCATGCGGTGGGGGGGGATCCAAAATGGCAACCACAATATTTTTTTTGAAATCGTTGCCCAAAACCCCACCAAAGCACCACAGAAACATGCGAAAATTAGCTATTTTAAATGCTTGAATTTTTACAGTAGCAGCAGTGGGTTTTTCTTGCAAAAAAAAGTCTCAGTTGATTTTATTTTATTTTATTTTATTTTATTTTATTTTATTTTTTTACACCTGCACATTTGCAATGATGGGTTCGCCCATGGGAGTAGACCATGCAAATTTTCCACCAATCGCATGGCCACTTGGCCAGGTTGACCACAGAGACTTCTGGGATGTGCCAATCGGGCATAAACAGCCCACTAATCGTAGCCCAAACCCGAACCCTAAGCCTAACCCATACGCCAGTACACTGTCCTTCTAAGTGGGTCAGAGAGGCACCCAGAGGTGAACCCCAATACTCACCCTAACCTCACCCGTAACTAGCCTAACCCTAGCCCTTGCGCTAACCCATCTTAACCCTAAGCCAGATCTACTTCCATTGCACTACATGCAAGTACGTGAGACACAGCGGGTGCAAAGAGTCTGCCAGTCCGTCACTTGTGGCTCTGGCTGACTCCTGCAGCTCCCTCCAGGAGCCCGCTACCCCCTCCCCAAACCAGTACTAACGACAACAAAAAAATGAAAAAACAAACCGACTAATTTTTGCGAATTTTCGTGAAAAACGGAAACGAGCCGAAACGGAACCGGCCCGACTAACGACAACTCGAAAAAATTTTTTTTCAAGTCGTGCCCATCTCTACTCCACGGCTTGGGACCAGGGTACCTGGCGGAGCGTATCTCCCAAAGAGCATCCGGTTCCAGACCCACGAGATCGTCGCAGGCGCGCTCACTGAGAGTGGCCACACCCAGAGAGGCGCGGAAAACGCTCACGCGAAACTGCGCCTTCTCTGTGGTGGGGCCTTCACTCTGGAATCACCTCCCTTCTGAGCTGCGCCTGCTGGAGTCCCTGCCTGCCTTCAAGAGGGCCTTGAAGACCTTCCTCTTTAAAGAAGCCTATGGTGACCTTATCAGTTAGTTTCCCCCCCTCCTTTCCCCTCCCTATTTATCGCCGCCATCTTGCCCTCCGCTGCTTCTTGCTTAGAGGCTCTTCCACTTATTTTATGTCTTTTTAACATTGTTAGCCGCCCAGAGTTCCTGTCAGGGAAGATGGGCGGGATATAAGTCTTTAAATAAATAAATAAATAAATAAATAAATAAATAAAATATTCCATGCAAAACTAGGAAATACCCTTTGAGAGGTCTTAAGTGTCTCTTACATAATGATGTAGCACTGACCTGCATCAGCCAGAAGGCTGAGACATTGCAGGGGAATTTCATAGACTAGTGGTGGTGAACCTTCGGCATTTCAGATGTTTTGGACCACAACCCCTAGAGTTCTGAGCCTAGATTGCCAGTGACAAAGGACTGTGGGAGTTGTGGTCCAAAACATCTGGAGTATCGAATGTTCGCCACCACTGTCGTAGACTGTGTATCACATTGGAATGAGCACTTGATTTTTTCCTTATATTTTTGAAATTCCAAGTATTCTAGGACTGACCCGCAATTTGGCACCTTCTTCTGCCTGCAAGTTGGGTAAGAGTGACGAGTCAAGCCATTCATTAGTATATGCTTCAAGACACCGCCTTCATGAGATGTCCAGGAGTTATGGGATTGCTCCCATAACTTATTCCTTAGCATTTACCATCCATGTATGGCTGCTAGGAGTCGAAGTCTCAAATACCTGTGAAGTCAACAGATCAACACCAACTGGCAAGGGTTCTCCAGAGATTCAGAAAAAAAAGCTCTTTCAAAACTCCAGCCTGGAGACACTTGGAATCAAACTAGTGACATTTCCATGCAAAGTATGTGCTGCATCACTTGAGTTATGGCCCCTCCTGTCCAACAGAGGCATCTTTGCGATTTCCTAAAACTGGGCTCTGGGTTATATCCCAGGGAAGTGTCAGCCCTGCCATGCATGGCAATTTAGCAGATTATAGACTATCCTGCAAAAGGGATAATAACACTGCTCCAGGGAGTATTACCATAGTTCAGACACTCATGTAAATATATACGGCTGTGCTGGAACAAACCATAGCTTATATGGTAAAACAAATGACAGCAGAGGGTTGTATTTAGGCCATGTGCCCAGCTCTCTTGTTCTCTGAGTAAACATTTTACTTTTCTCTGCTTCCAGTCCACAACCAAAATAGGAGAGCTCTGTCTAAAATTAACCAAAGGCTTTTTTCATCTTCAAGACATTTAGATTTGTAATTTCAAGCCCGGCGTGTATGTATGAAGAAGAGTGGTTTCTTTGCAACAGATTCCCAGGAATTTCTGGGCCTGCTGCCCTGAGCCAGATCAACAGGGGGCCCATCATAAGTGGGAAATTGTTTTGTTTTTGTTAAAAAAACCTCCATTTATCCTCTTTTCTGAACTTTTCAAAACACGTTGGCTGAAAGTTCTCTTGACAGAGTCTATAAGGAGCACCGGTTTTAACAGCTTGGAAGTCTAGGGATCCAAAGAGAAACCTCTTGGAGGGTGTGAAATTTTGGATACACATTGGGGATGAGTTTGGGAGAAGGGCTGAATCAGATACAGTGGACCCTCGTATAACAAACGGTTTGTATAACATAAAATTTGTACAACATAAAACATTCCAGAGATAGGGGAAATTTGCTTAACAGAATCGCCTATGGGGGCAAATCTGTACAACATAAAAACGGGATCACTCTGTTTTCAATGCATTCCTATGGGAAATGTGTATAAAGGAAAATTTGCTTAACGTAATTTCATTTGGAATGAATTAATTCCTTTATACAAGGTACCACTGTAATCTCAAACACAAAGAGCCAGGGATAGGGACTCAAGTCATGGGGCTCGTCAAGTTGGATTTATGCTTCACCAGTGGCTTGATTCAGACTTGATTCAGGGTGTCCCCCCCCACACAATGATTTGGACTCAACTCACGCATCAGAATCCATACTCCCCTCCTTTTTTCGGAGGGGGGGTTGTTTTCAATAGGGACTCATTACCCAAAGACTTATACTCAGACTTGGAACTTGGTACCAAAGATTCAGACTTGGTCATGAGATGATACCAAAGACTTGGACATGGGGCTTGGGACAAAAAAACTCAGACCCTGACTTGGGACTTGATAGCAAAGGCTCAGACTAGGACTTGGGACTTAATACCAAAAAGTTGGACTCAGACTTGGAACTTGGTACCAAAGACTTGGACTTGGGACTTGAGACCAAAGACTTAAACTCAAATTCATCCCCAATGTGTATCCAAAATTAAACAGCCCAGAGTTCCTTATGGAAGATGGTGCGGTATAAAAGTGTATAAAAGTATAACAACTCAGACTTGTCACTTGGGACCAAAGTTTTGGACTTGGGACTTAGATCCAATGACATGCCAATATCCCTGTAAGGAACCTCCTCGTGTTCTTTATGATAGATGTACCATTATTGTTTTTAGAACAATTACATAATTTAAGAAAACCTTTTCATTTGGTTGGGGCAACATCGTGTGATGCCTTAAAGACTAAAGAGTTTGATGTGTCACAAGCTTTTTACTTGTGAATTCCATCTCTTCAGATGGACTGCTGGTTTCCAGAGAAGTGGGTGAGTGCATACTACCCCAAAATGTATGTGCCCAATGGAACATGTTACTCTTCAAGGAGCCACCAGGCTCTCTGTTGTTCTAATTGCAAAGACCCACAGACTACACCTCTGGAAATTTCTTTCAATCAACCTTTCCATGGAACAGACTTTATATATTGATATCAACTATGTGGTCTGAAACATGGACTGCTTTTACCTGCTTCCCACAGCAATTTCCCCCATCTCTGCATTATAGAATGTCAGTAATCTGTCATGATTTTAAGAGCTGTGTGGATCCAGTGCTTGGAATTCTGGGATTTGTAGTTTGCTAAGGTCCCGTGGGTTCTGTGTTACAACGCTCTCATGCAGTGGTCCCCAACCTTGGATTGTCAGATGTTCATGGATTACAATTCCCAGAAACCCTGGTCAGCAGAGCTAGGAGTGAAGGGTTCTTGGACTTTTAAGAACATAAGAACATAAGAAGAGCCATGTTGGATCAGGCCAAAGGCCCATCTAGTCCAGCTTCCTGTATCTCACAGTGGCCCCACCAGATGCATCTGGGAGCACATGAGACTAGATCTCTTTCTCCTGATACCACTCCTCTGCATCTGGTCCTTGAGGTACCCCGGTTTTAAGCTTGGAGATGATACATCTCCCTCATGGTTTGTAACCTGTGATGGACTTTTCCTCCAGGAATCTGTCCAATCCCCTTTTGAAGGCATCCAGGCCAGATGCCATCACCACACCCTGTGGCAGGGAGTTCCACAGACTAACAATGCGCTGAGTGAAAAAATATTTTCTTTTGTCTGTTCTTACTCTCCCAGCCCTCAATTTGAGTGGATGTCCCCTAGTTCTGGTATTTTGTGAGAGGGAGAAGAGCTTCCCTCTATCCACTTTACTCATGCCCTGCATTATTTTGTACGTCTCAATCATATCCCCCATCAGGCGACTTTTTTTCCAGACTAAAGAGCCCCAAATAGACATGGGCACGACCAGAAAAAATGATGTTTCGAGTTTTCGTTTGTCGGAACGGGTCCGTTTCGGGTCGTTTCCGTTTGTTGCGAAATTTTTCAAAAATTTGTCGTTTGCGTTTGTCGTTTGTTGTTTGTCGTTTCCACCGCGATTTAGCGCGATTTGACTTTCCAGAGCATAGGGGCGTCCCGCAATCATGGCCGGCGCTAGGTGTTTTTGCGCCCTAGGCGGCGGGCGGGGCGGGGGGGAAGGACGGTGGGGGGGGAGGTGCGGGCGGGTGGTGGTGGCGGGGGGCCATGGGCGGACGGTGGCCGCGGGCGGGCGGGTGGGCAGTTAGGATATCACTTAGGAATAGGTTCTGTTCTTGGCTTGCACCCCAAATGTGTGTGTGTGCAAGCAAATTGAAGTTGGGAAAATAGAAAATAAATGGCAGTATATAATATATTTTTAAAATAAATCCACACCTCCCACTCCCAGTCGAACCTCCCCCTTTATCCAATATCAGAAAAAAATCCTCACAAACTGCCAGAGAAGAAATAAAGAATAAACTGCTATTCCTTTCAGCAGACAAAGCTGCAGGGAATCAAAGAAATTATTTCCTAAATTCAATTCCCTCCCTCCCTGCCTAACTTAAACCCTAAAGCCTCCAGCCTCCCTCCTCAATCTCGATCGGATCACACCAACACCAGCACCAGCAGCCAGCCCTCCTCCCTCAACCACATCCATACACCCGACTGCGATTTCTGGAAGGTGCCTCGGCTTTTTATGCCCTCCGAGACATCCAGAAGTGTCAGTCAAAAACCTGGCGATGCCATTGGTGGAATGGTTCAAAAAAATTGCATGGTCCCATCCCATGCCCAGCCCAAATGGGCAGGTCTAAATAAAATAAAATAAAATAAAATAAAATAAAATAAAATAAAATCAATATGACGTTTTATTGCTGTAAAAAAACCCACTGCTGCTACTATAAAAATTCAGGCATTTAAAATAAATAAATTTCACATGTTTCTGTGGTGATTTGGTGTGTGTTTTGACCATGATTTCAAAAGAAAAATTGCGGTCGCCATTTTGGATCCTCCCCCACCGCATGGCATGCAGCGAGACAGACGATGAGGATGACCCTCCCCAGGCTGGTGCAAGCAGCCCAGGACAGGAGAAGAGGGGGAAAAGGCCGGGAACCCCCCAGAAACCACCCCTCTGGTAGGTGGCAAAGCCTCAGGCAGGCATATTTTCGCCTGCTTTTTTGGACGGGAGTCGGGGTTTTTTAAAAAACTTTTAAAAACTTTTTCTGTGCTTCGCATTGCGCGATCGCCACGATGCCACAAACGGAAACAAAAAACCCGACCAAATTTTTCTTTTTTCGGTTCGAGTTCGAGTTCTGACGGCTTAATTATCGTTACCGTTTCCGTTACGTAACGGAAACGATAACCGAAAACGGAAACGACAATTTCGCTGAGTCGTGCCCATGTCTAGCCCCAAATGTTTTAGCCTTTCCTCATAAGGGAGGTGCCCCAGCCCAGTAATCATTTTAGTCGCTCTCTTCTGCACCTTTTCCAGTTCCATGAACATCTGGGGACCCAAGGTTGGGAATCAGTGGGCTAAGGTATTTGCATGAACTACAGCAAAGAATCCTATCTACCTCAACAAACTACAGATCTCAAGGGAGATGAGCTCATTGAGATACTTGCATGAGAACAATCATCCCAACCACTATGGTAACAATGTCATCATCAGCAGAAGCAGCAATAGGAATAGAAATAACTCTGGCACACGATCATATTAACAGGAGAAGTATGAGGGTGAGTTCAGATTCTGTCTCTTTCAGCCGGACGTCTTGCCTTCTCTGCTCCCTGGACTCTGGAGTCAATCCAAATAGTGACCTGTTGCTATAACAACACAAGAGCAATCTTTTTGGGTGGCTTCCTTCCCCAACCCCTTCTTCCGGGACTGCAATTAGAGAAGAGAATAGAGAATAGAGAATAGAGTTTTTATTGTCATTATGCATATGCAAGATATGCACAATGAAATTAGAGTGCTGTTCCGCTACACACTCTAAACAAGGAACCATACAAAACACATAAAACACATAAAAACACCATACAAGATATTAAAAATTCTTAAAATCGCTTACAAAATTTAAAACACTACTTCAAAACTGATTTGGATGGTGCTAAAACTGTCACATTTAACTTGGATACTGCTCTGTGATAAAAACTGTTCTTTAGTCTATTTGTCCTTGACCTAAGAGTCCTATATCTCCTGCCAGACGGCAACAGTTCAAAAAATTGGTGGCCAGGATGCGGAGGGTCTCTCAGAATTCTAGATGTCTTCCTTAAGCATCTGGAGTTGTATCATGCTTCCAAAGGAGGAAGAGCCCACTATCCTCTCAGCAGTGTTTATAACCCTCTGGAGCACCCTTCTATCTGCCACTGTGCAACTGGCAAACCAGACACAGAGGCAGTAAGTGATAGTGCTTTCTATAAAGCCCTGGTAGAAGGTTACCAACAGTTTCTTAGACAGTTGTTCCCTCCTGAGAAGTCTCAGAAGATATAGTCTCTGTTGGGCCTTCTTAACCAGTGCTTCAGTGTTGGCACTCCATTTCAAATCCTCCTGTAGAATGACTCCTAAGAACCTACGGTCCGTCACCCACTCTACACAAACTCCATCAATAATCAAGGGCTGAGTGTCTGATTTCCTTTTTCTGTAGTCCACTATAAGCTCTTTGGTCTTATTGATATTTATTATCAGATTGTTAGTTCTGCACCACCGTAGCAGCCGATGCACCTCCTCTCGGTAGGCAGACTCATCTCCACCAGAGATGGGTCCCACTACTGTTGTGTCATTGGCAAACTTGATGATTTTATTTTCAGGATGAGTATGAGTGCAGTCAGAGGTGTAAATACCGAACAGTAGTGGGCTCACCATGTTGAGAGTGATGGCTGACGACACGTGGTCACCTAATCTGACCCTCTGTGAGCGATTTGATAAGAAATCCATGATCCAGGCATAGATGGAATGACAGAAACCAAGGTCCTTAAGTTTAGATATCAGCTTGTGGGGTATAATTGTAGTGAAAGCAGAGCTAACGTCCACGAAGAGCATTCTTACATAGGTCCCCTGCAGCTCCAGATGGGTAAGAGCAGTGTGCAAGGTGATAGCTATAGCATCTTCCGTGGATCTATTTGCTCTGTAAGCAAACTGATATTTATCAAACATGCCTGGGAGGCAAGAGATGATATGCTGGTGGACTAATTGTTCCAGACACTTCATTACAATGGAGGTAAGTGCCACTGGTCTATAATCATTTAAGCTGTTAATAGATGGCTTCTTTGGCAGTGGAACAATAATGGAGGCCTTCAGACAAGATGGAATAGTTGACTGGGCTAAAGACCGGTTAAAATTTCCAGTAAAAACTCCAGCCAACTGGTCTGTGCACTCCCTAATCACCCAACCAGAAATGCCATCAGGTCCTGCAGCTTTCCTTGGGTTCACAGTTCTCAAGATGTTTCTCACTTCCCACGTCTCAACAAGAAGGAAGGGGCTAAACTGTGCTGATGGCTGTGATGTAAATACCTCTGTTTGTTCTGTCTCATATCTAGCATAAAAAATTGTTCAGTTCTTCAGCCAAAGAAGCATTTCCAGCAGAAGGGGCAGCATGATTAGACCTATAACTAGTGATTTGCTGAACCCCTTGCCACATTTGCCTCACATTATTATTGCTGTAAAAACAAACCTCAATCTTCTTATAATCCACCTTTGCTTGTTTAATGCCTCTCCTCAAATCTGCTCTAACAACACTATACCTGATCACATCACCGGACTTGAAAGCCTTATTCCTGTCATGCAGGAGACACTTCACCTCTTTGGTCATCCATGATTTCTGTCAATTTCTGTCTTTTTCAATTATTTCTGTCTACTTGCCATAAAGACATATCCTAAAGAAAGGGAATATCTTTACTAGACTAAAACATCTGGAGCCTCACACTGTGCACACCTCTGTCAACATCAAGCTTCTTCCTTAGGCAGTTGCCTCTACATGGGAATAAGTATACTTTCCTCTGCTCAAATATCTGCCAGCCCATCCCTCCTACTTTTAAAAATCTAAAATAGGCTCTCTTCTCTTATTTCTCATAGATCTGGGTAAGCCAAGAAGTAATCTTTAGATATTTGGGAATACAGTTCCATAACTCATTATCCTAGCTGGGGCTTATAGGATTTATATTCTAAATCTGCAGGCACCAGGTTATTGACTTTGTTGCTGTTCACCCATGGCATTGGATGCAACAACCTGTCTCTTCCTTTTCACGCCCCCCCCCCATTTTTTTCAACACATGTGCACTTGCCAGCATTGGGATAACCAAGCCAATGGGACCATGTCAAGCTTGGAAAAAGAAAATTCCTGATGCACCACCAGTGCCATTCTGAAGACTGATCAGACAAGTCCCAGAGACTTCTGTGATTTACACATAACATCCCTTTACTTCCTTCAAAAGGACTGACTATTGCTAAGCAATGCAGTAGCCTAGAGATAAATGTTTTCCCCCCAGGAAGAGGGTCCTGTCATCCCCTATCCATGTTGTACTTCAAAGCATTTAACGGTGGTTTGGTTTTGAATGGTCAATTGAGAGCCACTAGTTTTGAGAAAGGCCTGCCCTCCTTCCTAAATATGGACCAAGCCATCAGCAGGCATTTGGGGAATTCATTGGATAGGCTGGCTATGGGAACGATCACAAGGAGTACCTGTTCTTCCAGATTTATCATGATGTCATTGGCCAGAGGTGGGAATTCATGGCCTGTGTGTCTCATCTGGCTTGAAAAGCCCTCAGAGGCATCTGGGGTGGAGACACAGGAGTTGTGACTTGCTGTTGGGTCCAAGTTAAGTCACACGGGTGATTTGACTGTTTTGTTTGATTTTTTTTTAAGACTTGGACTTGACTTGTGACTTGGATCCATTTTTCCAAGTCACGTTGTTGAGTCCCTATTAGGGATGGGCCTGCCCTCTTGCTCCTGCTACCAATGCAGAGGCAGTAGGCCTGACTTCCCTTTCAGGAGCTGAACCACCCAGCTGATAGGCTGCTACATGCAGAGACTCTGGGAAGGGAAGTCAGCCTGCTGACTCTGCGCATGTGCATGCACACGTGCTGGTCTGCCCTCCCTTCTAGGACTGCCATTTGTGCATGCACTCCCTTCGCGCCCGGGAAGGGGCACTGACTCATACTTGGGAGCCTTGGACTCAGGACTCCAGGTAGATGACTTGGACTCAGACTGGGACTTGTACTGGAAGACCTGCCAAGGAATACTCAAGCATAGCATGGCGGCAGGAGGACACCGAGAATTTGTACTCCAGAAGAATAAACAAAATCTATGCTCACACACCACCCTTGCAAGATAGGTGCTTGTGAGTCCAACTGCTTGTGTCATGGTGCACAACTTCGTAAGAGGGAACCGCAGCAGAGAGAACAAAAATGGCAGAGAAATGGGTGTTATATAGAGGTCCCTGGGTTTGAAAGTGTTAAAGGGAAAGTGTGTGTGTGTGTGTGTGTGTGTGTGTGTGTGTGTGTGTGTGTGTGTGTGTGTGTGTGTGTGTGTGTGTGTGTGTGTGTTAAAAACTGATAGTAAGGCTTAAGGAGGATTAAGGAAGGAAGGAATACAGAACAAAGGAGAGGGCAGGGGGATTTACACGGAGGAAGAAGGTGCACAGGGCAGTGTATTTAAATTGTAAGCCACCCCAAAGTGCTGAAGGAAGCATAACATTTGAATACATCAAATAAATAACAGTGTTCTCTCTGTGGAGGGGAAGGAAGACACTGTTGGCCAGAGCCAGGATTTTGGCCTCCTGCCCAGGATGAAATGAACTTTCCCCTACAAGTCACGGCTCTGGAACTTCATCAGGCACAGCGTTTGTTCAGTCATTGCGTTGCTCGTCTCCTTGGCCGGATTTGGCCGTGTTGGTTCGAGTGACATTATTATGCTAGGGCGTTATCTTTTATTTGCACAGAAAAACGCCTGTGTTCTCTTTCCAGTAACTGCAGCCGCTTGCATTTCCTCCTGCAGTCAGGGCTGCTTTTTTTTTTAAGTTCCCCTCCTCCCTTCCCGCCCCCTCCATGCGATCCGGTTGCCGCCAGCATTGACAGATGGTCCCCTGCCTTTTGCCTCTGCTGACACCTGCTGATCATCCCGTGAGGCTGAACCCGGCTAAGGTGTTGGCTTTAAGCTGGAGAGGAAGGATGGAGCGAGGAAATGCACACTTCCGAGCGACAGGCCGCCGCTCCCCAATCCTTGACTAGAAAGAGTGAATCAACATGTTGAGACGCCCAGCTGAAGAAAATGGGCAACCACTCAGATCTTCTTTTTTTTATTCCAAGGAAACGAGCATGTTTTCCCTCAAAGGTGGCCTTCACAGCAAAAGTGGTGTTTTTCCGTAGGAAGAAAATTCAGTCTTGTGTTTAAAATCTGCACCGTCCAGCACAAAATATTGTGGGTGAGCAGAAAACATCTCCACGTATTGTGATGACTATTATTTTCCCTCGAAAGCCAAAATGAAAAAAACTCTGGGGATCTTAACCAAGCAGGAAGAAGGTTTCTAAAATTATGTTTCCCTTACATGAGGAAAAACAAAATAAATGCAGGGGTTCTGTTGACCTGAAGCGAATGTATCAGGGTGTCCATCCTGCTCCCCGTGTGGTATTCTTCAACGTGGTCCACTACACAGTTGTTGCACGACTGAGTCAATCCAGAAGAACTGGTTGTTGTTGTTCAGTCATTCAGTCGTGTCCGACTCTTCGTGACCCCATGGACCAGAGCTCGCCAGGCCTTCCTATCCTCCACTGCCTCCCGGAGTTTTGTCAAATCCATATTGGTTGCATCGATGACACCGTCCAACCATCTCATTCTCTGTCGTCCTCTTTTCCTTTTGCCTTCGATTTTTCCCAGCATCAGGGCCTTTTCCAGGGAGTCCTCTCTCCTCATGAGGTGGTAAAAGTACTGGAGCCTCAGCTTCAAAATCTGTCCTTCCAGTGAACATTCGGGGTTGATTTCTTTCAGAATGGATAGGTTTGATCTCCTTGCAGTCCAGGGGACTCTCAAGACTTTGGTAGATTACTACAATTGGAGGGTCGGGGTGTGTGGGGGGATAGAGTACAAAGTTTTACAGCTAATGAGAAATAAGCATGGCCTTCTATGAAATCCTGAGAAATGCTGTAATGAATGCCATTTGGGCTCACTTGTTAATCGATTGAACGAAGAAAAGAAGGATCAGCTCTCCTTCAGTGGAGCAAAGTTACAAATCCCTCAACATCACCCCTAGTTATCTTTGCGTCCACAGCTCACACTACCCACTGTCCCCCCTTGGTTCTCTTCTATCCGGCTCCATCTAGATGGTAAGGCCCTTATTTGTAGCTACTATGTGAAGCAATATTATACCATCTTTAAGTAGGGGAGGCACAATTTAAAGGCACTAAAAATTTCACCGAATGAAGAATGCAGGAGCGCGTTGTTAGTCTGTGGAACTCCCTGCCACAGGAGGTGGTGATGGCATCTGGCCTGGATGGCTTCACAAGGGGATTGGACAGATTCCTGGAGGAAAAGTCCATCACAGGTTACAAACCATGAGAGAGATGTGTAATCTCTAGGCTTAAAACCGGGGTACTTCAAGGACCAGATGCAGGGGAGTGGTATCAGGAGACAGATATCTAGTCTCATGCGCTCCCAGACGCATCTGGTGGGGCCACTGTGAGTTACAGGAAGCTGGACTAGATGGGCCTTTGGCCTGATCCAGAATGGCTCTTCTCTCTTATGAGTTCCAGATGTACCTGCCTTGACCAGGTGCCAGGAAGAAACAGACTCACTCTACCTATACTTTTGGGTTTGCCTGCTTTTCTAGAGCTGGCATTAGCAGAAAAGTAGGGGCTCTCTGTGATGCTACTGACAGTGCTCAGGAAACTGTAATCTGATGGGAAGGGCAGCATTCGATCCAGAATGGAGCCCTTTAAACCTGGCCCTGGTGCCAACTGGGCCAGGTATAAAGGGCTCCAGCCATTGACAGCTCGACAGGAGCCCTCTGAAAACGATTGGATAGGCAGTTCCATGGGATCACGCTCCCCACCTGACCATTTTCAGAGGGTTTCTGCCAAGCTGTCAATAGCTGGACCCCTTTAAACCTGGCCCAGTTGGTACCATAGGGTCCCCCTGGTGTTGACTGGGCCAGGTTTAAAGGGCTCCAGCCATTGACAGCTCAGCAGGAGCCCAACAATGATGGAACAAAATGGTTTGTTTCAATGGGAAAATGACCGTTTTGTTTCGTCTATAACGAAATGCTACTTCCTCGTTTAATTTCATTTCATTTTGTTTCATTACATAACGAAACGATGAAACAGCATTTTGTTTTTTTTATTTCCTGACCGTCCCTTATCCAGATTAAATAATGATAAATCCAGCTGCAAGACAGCTGCATTATTCTGGAGAATTTTAGATAGCATGTGACACAAAGGTGGTGGCACTCATTCCAGGATGTGAGATTGTGTAGCTAAGTTGCCCAGAGTTTGACGAAAGTGGATTGCTTATTTATGTATATAAGTATTTCTGATCTGTCTTGTATTGTCAGAACTTCCAGCCAATAACATCACATCAACAACAAATGTTCTGCTTATATACCGCCCCATACCACTTCAAGTAGTCTCTGGGAAGTTTACAGTTTTTAATTACAGTATGCAGGCTACACATTGCCCCCCACCCCACCCCACAAGCTGGGTACTCATTTTACCGACCTCGGAAGGATGGAAGGCTGAGTCAACCATGAGCCTGCTAGCTGGGATCGAACCCAGGTCGTGAGCAAAGTTTTATCTGCAGTACAGGCATTTAATCACTACACCACGAGGCTAGTACTTCATTTCACATTAACAAACTGCCTAAAAAGGCACCCACTCCCTCTACCTTGCGTGCAAACTGCAGCCAAGCTCAGGAGCAACACCAAGGGGGGGGGGGCATGTGATAGCGTGTTGCTGAGATCCCATTGCAACATCAAACCAGGAACCTCTCCCCAATCTAAAACCAAATTAAACCCAAATGACCAACCTTGGAATCAGTCCATGGTGGTAAATAGTCCTGGGCCACCCTTGCCTTCTGAGACCTAAGCCTTGGCCATTATAAAGTTCTCATGGTGGGCAGCCTCCTTGCCCATGAAGAGATCTCTGTGTGCCACCATCGTGTGCTAGTTCTCGAGTGATTTCGTTCATTATTTTTTTTAGTGCGGATTTCAGATTTTTGTGGAGGAATGTGCCTGCAAGAAAACACCCATGGCACGACGTAAATGTAGGGCGTGTGTCGGTGGCTCGTGTGTGTGTGTGTGTGTGCTAAATAAAGCTATTCAGAGCCTAATGATCTGCTGCCATCCTGAGATATCTCACCCACTTTCCTCATGAATGGCAGGAAGCATGCATTTGCTAAATTTAGCCGAGAAAGCCTTGCTAAAATTAACCCAGGAATCCTTGGCTTTTACTACTGAATGAAGGTTCAGCTATGCAGCTTGGCAGTGTCAGGGAAGTCATGGCTAATTTAACCTTCCTCCAGCCAAAAGCATCCACAGGGCATATGCACTTTTGAATCAGTCCCAAGCCCACTTTGTCCATTTGCTGTAACAATCTGAAAGTTAAAATAGCAACACTTGAAAATACACATTTTGGTACACAACTCTCTCAAGGAGACCTATTTTCGACAGAAGGGGAGTAGAGGAGGAAAGGGAATATGTCTCGAGGTGCAGCCATGTAGGAACGGCTTGTGAACTATGAGGAAAGGTGCCTGCCCCACATTTCACCGCAAGTGCCTCTCTGTCCCAGCCACGAGCCAGCCTTACTTTTGAGACTAACAGGTTTATTGTAGTGCAAGTGTGTGTCCCACTTCTTCATATGTATGGGGTGCAATATGCACATTGCAGCTTTACATCCACAGTGTACCTAGCGGTGAGGGAGGGAGTGGAACAGAATGCACAACAATGACAACTGTATTGCGGACACTGGCAGTGAGAAGGTTCATCGCATTTAACATCCTGGCCACAAGCAAAAAGTTAGCTAATACTAAACAGCTGTAGGCTAATACAAGACAACATTTTTGTGTGTGTGCTCTCTGTACATGGAGTTGTATATGTAAGGCAAAAGGTAAAGATTCCCCTTGCATGTGTGTGCTAGTCGTAACTGACTCTAGGAGCAGTGCTCATCTCTGTATTCAAGCCAAAGAGCCAGTGTTGTGCAAATCCATGACCACGTGGCCGGCAGGGCTGCAAGGAAGCACTGTTTTACCTTTCCGCTTTTTATGGCAGTACCTACTTATCTACTTGCATTTACGTGCTTTCGAACTGGAAGGTTGGCAGGAGCTAGGGTTATCAGCAGGAGCTCACTCCACTGCGTGGCACCCGGGGTTCGAACCGCTGAGCTGCTGACATTGCAGCTGACAGTTTTCGGAGCCTTAGTCCGCTGATGCTATATGTGAATCTCTCTCTCTCCCCCCCCCCCCCAAATTCCCAGTTTGTTGTGCAGCCTTTTCACAGGGATTGAATTTGGCAAAATTCAAACAAACAGAGTCAGAAAGATGTCTGTTTCCTAAAACCAATTGCTCGTCCCAACCAGAACAGCAATTCTAAAGGATTGGGACTAAAAGAAAATGTGTGCAAATTCTTTTGAGTTAAATGCTCTGCTCTTTTGAGGACAAACAACTGAATTTATCCCTTTGTTTCAATCTTCACATTCCTCCCAGGAATGAGAATCATGTTGGCTTCCTTATAAATAAGAACCAAAGCAAAGTATCTACTATCTCTGTTTATGTGTGCAAGGGAACTTAAGGGATGCTTAATTAGAAAGTGATATATATTATTGAAGCATCCTCTGCTAGTGATGTTTGTACCAGGAGTAAGTAGGCGATGAGGTACTGTTTTGAGACCTCTGTAGTTCTACACAGTGCATTGCTTACATGGCCTCCTGTTACACATATTCCAGGAAAATTCCAAAGAAATAAAATGGAACCAAACAAGACAAAAGACAAAAACATGTGGCACATTAAAGTATCATATTCTAATGCAATATCCATTTCATTCAACATTTCATTCCATTGCCGTATGTCTGAAGAACTGGACTTGATTCATGAAAGCTTACATTAAAATATAATAGACTTTAAGGTGCCACGTGTTTTGCCTTTCTCATTTCTTTATTTATTTGTTGGATGTTTCCTAGAATCCTTTCACAGACAACCTCTTCCAATACAGTAACCCCCCACCCATTGCGGGGGTTAGGGACCCACCCCACCCGCAATGCATGAGAATCCGCGATATGCGGAAGCGGGGCAGGGTGGGGCCTGGGGGCCGGGGGGTGAACATGTGCCGCCGCTGGCAGGCGAATCTGACCTCCCGCCGCCGCCCACCCGTGCTGCCCGAGACTTCTTGTCCGGGGCCGTCTCCACTGAAATGCATTGCCAATGCATTTCACTGGAGAAAAATTTCCCCATTGGAAAATATTGGCTCAATGCTTTCCAATGGGGAAAACTTCTCCATTGAAATCCATTGACTCAATGCATTTCAATGGAGATTGCCGCCCCCCTGCACGGCCCCGAGGCTTCTCGGAGGAGCGGGGGGTGGTGGTGCAGAGCAACCCGATTGCCCCCCCGCCACCCCCCGGGCGGCTCTGAGGCTTTGCAGAGGAGCATGGAGGGGTGGCGCGGAGCGACCCAATGGCCCCCCACTGCGCCCCCCCCCCCGCGGTGCAGGTACTGTGATCCCGCGATGTAGTGGGACCACAGTACCTGAACCGCGAAATGGTGGGGGTGACTGTATTACATAGATGAGAGCACGCTGTAAACTTCTAGCAATGCACAGGGGGAGCACACAAAGGAATCGGAAGAGAACAAAGAATGTCAAGGAGAGAACATGTGAAAAGAGTGGAGGTGAAGGGTTACTGAAGCAAGCAGTAGTGTCCTCTCCACCACCCCCCACACTTTTTTTGTGTGGAGGAGGAGAAGAATTTCCTGCTGTGTCAAGCGGCAGAAGACATGCAGATAGCTGCCTAATTGTTTTTGCATATTGGCTTTCTGGGAATGTCTGTGAAGATTCTCAGTCATCCAGGTGAGGTTATCTGGCAGTTGAGTCATGGCCGCTGGACTTTTTTTCTTGTGAGATAGAACTGTTTCGCTTCTCATACAAGCAGCGTCATCACTCTATGGAACGTTAGTGTGCGAGGCCTCCAATTTCTGGGAGCAACACTGCAAACGTTGCTGCAACAGCCACTGCTCTCTGGTTCCGAGTTTGATGCTGGTGAGCATACTGAAAAAGAACCTGAGATATTCACTGAGTCACAGAACGCACTGGATGACCTTGGGCCAGCCTATATCTGTCGCTTGTTCTGACCTCTCTTGCAGGATTGCTAGGAGGATAAGGATTGGGATCATTGCCCTCTGGGCTAACTTGAACCTATTACAGACAAGACAAGATACACATATAAGAAATGAAACCTATTAATGTGTTAATGGCTGAAATGAAGTTGCAAGTTGCAACTAGAGTAAGCCCATTCTTTTTTCTTTGTTCATGTTAGAAGCGCCACAATACAATTACTGCCATGCATATATCAGATAACCTTCACCTAATTCTGGGTTCACATCAAGAGTATTTGGGGCAGCTCACCTCAAATCTTCCAGAGTACCTGTTGAGGGGCACAGAATACAGTAGGATAGCAGTATCCACTGAGGATTGGTTCCAGGCCTTCCCGTGGATAACAAGAACTGTGGATAAAATAGAAAACCCCCCCCCAAAAAAACCAAACTGCTGCTTTATGACAGAAGCTTGCTTTGTGGCTGCTGTTTTACGACAGTAGCTTGATTTACGGCTGTTACTTGTGACAGTAGCTTGTTTTATGGCTGCTGTTTTATGACAGTAGCTTGCTTTGCAACTGCTGAATTATTTTTTTCCCTCTGTCAACCATGGATTACTTAATCAGTAATTAATGAATCAGTGGATATGGGGGTCCTACTCTGCACTGACATACATGTAGCACTGCATGAGCGTGGAGTAGGCCAACCGAACCAATTAACACCATCATCGCCATAAACCACCACCACCTTAGAACTGCAGAACTGAATGTGGTTTACAGTGTGATGCCATGGATTGGAGTATTAAAAAGGGGCTTTGTGGATCATGGGGTTCAGCCCCTGACAAGGAGACACAGTGTGGATTTGAACTCTCAACCTACGGCTCCGCAGCCAGAGACTTCAACCACAGAGCCATCCAATCGGTCCTGCATAGGTGTTGACTCAACCAGATCCCCACTGATTCAGTGGGACTACACTAGTTGTTACTTACTACTGGATTTTAGCCAATAAATTAGGATGGTTTTGCAGGGGCTCGGTGTCCTTGGGGCGTATGTGCAGGCCTACAGAGATGCATTCGGCTGCTCAACAAATGAACTTTTGTGGGCCTAAATTAAAAAGGGATGGGCACCAGAGGCTAATCTATCTGCTTGAAAGGAGACAGGCTAAGCAGCGGTATCGGTGGTTCACAAAGGGCTAAGGACATCCATCAGAGGCCTGGTTGAGGTGGGAAAAAGCTCAGATCACCACTGGGAAGAAAAACTCCCCAGCTCCCTGTCTTTTATGGGCATTCTGTACGAAGCCAAATGTCCTTGGAGGCCTCACCTCACGCACATTGAATCCATCTGCTCAGGAATTCTTTGAAGGTAGCTCTGGTGCATGTGTGTGGCGGGGTTGGGGGTTGGGTGGGGAGGAGATGGGGCTTTAGAAAAATCACACACTCTTGTGTTCAGAAGACATTCCACATCTAGTCATTAAACTCTAATTGGTACCAAGCTGTGCCTGGAATTGCCCTTTGACTACTCAGTATTTCCTAGGTCACGGCACCTCAAGATGTTCTTTGCCCTTTGGTGGCCTGGCCTTTTGAACCCTTAATCCTATTCTCCCTTCCTCCCTCTGAAAAGTATTAGCAGCTTGGATCGTTCTTGAAAGCAGTAGCCTCCCACCCACCCCCTCTTTCTCCCTCACTGGCTTTCTTTTTCTCCACGTGTGCCATTTTCTCCTTCCTTTCCTCTCTTCCCTCCTCCCTTGGTAATTATTCAAGGTTGCCTTCTGGGAGCCAGCCTGAAGGGCGAGAGAAGGAGAACCCTGGCATTTGGTGACGAAACGGTTGCCCTTGATAAATGCAAAAAGACATTTTGTCTGTTTCTGTGTCGGGAGCCTTCCCTCTGGATCCCACACATTGACCAATCTGCCACAGGGCTGAGAAATTAAGACCTTGACTGTGTTCTTGCACTCATCCAGTTTTGCATGAATTCAAACTCACGGTCACATCAGCACCAAAGCCCATTAAGCTGCTTTTTTATTATTCAAACCATATGGGACGGATGATTAACAGGTACAAAAAGTCCTTTCCTGTGAGAGCAGTTCTGAGGCTCTTTAAATGGATTGGTTCGTGGGTGTGGAAGAGGAGAAAGAAAATCCCTTGTGGCACAGTGGTTGAATGCCTGTCCTGCAGGCAAAACTGTGCTCACGACCTGGGGTTCAATCCCAGGTAGCAGGCTCAAGGTTCACTCAGCCTTCCATCCTTCTGAGGTGGGTAAAATGAGGACCCAGCTTGCTTGGGGGAAGGCAATGTGTAGCCTGCATAGTGTAATTAAAACTGTAACCTGCCCAGAGACTACTTGAAGTGGTATGGGGTGGTATATAAGCAGAACATTTGCTTTGCTTTGCTTTTGCTTATTTATTTATTTTAGAGTATTTTTACCCCACCTTTCTCCTTGGAAAAGGACCCAAGGCAGCTTACAGTAATGAGGGATAATATACAGTCCAACACACTTAAGACATAGTCAAGTAATAATTGAAAGCAGTGAATTGAGGGACGTCTTACAACATTAAAAGACAATGTTGCATTAAAGCTACAAGAGAATGCGAGCGGTTAAAAAGATAGTGAAGAATTCCATGAACAGTTATGAGTGAGGGAAACTAACAACTGAAAACAAAGTGTCAATGAAATCACAAAACATATAAACACTATGTCTATGTAATCATGTACGGTAGAGTCATATAAAAGACACATAATAGGTAAACCATCATTCAGGGAAAGCTTGCCTGAAGAGAAAGGTCTTTGCCTGTGTCCAGAAAGACATCAGAGATGGGGTTGTTGAGTCCACAGTAGGGTATTCCTACTGTACGCTGCTGAATTTCCCAAGGTCCAATGAAAGAAATTCAACACAGAGAGGTCCAGGAAAAATTACCGGTTTATTAGGCCTAATAAAGGACGGTAAGGCTAACTATCCTACGGCAAGGCAGTGAAGGATGGTCGGTGGCGAAACAAAATGGTTACAAACTTTTCTACCTTTCCCCCTCCCCTCCCCTCCCACAGGGTGCGCACAGATCCCTGGGATAGGTAGGTGGTGATTTTCAGGGAGGCCACCAATGGTGACAGTCCGGGGCGTCTCCCAGGGCGGTCAGGGGGTGGTCCTGGGGCTGGTAACATTATCCAGTCTCTGCCCCATAATCCAGGTGTGGCTGGGTTAATGTTTGCCATTGAGGTGTTTATTAGCCGTGATTGTTGGAAACAATGGGGTGGAAGGAAATGGCATTGTCCAGTTAAGACTCCAGGCTGCAGGACATGTTCGTTGAGGAGGTGAATTCCTTCTCCTTCCAAAATGGTGATTCCAAGCATGGGGGGGGGGTTTAGGAGGCAAGGGTAGGAACACATCAGAACAACCAAGGGGGGGGAGGCTGGAATTTGATGAGACAAGGGGTCCATAGGTGGTGATCAGAGAGGGACAAAACCCTTCCTGGCCTCAACTGGGTTGGGCCATCAAGAGACAATAGGGTGAGATAGGTGAGCCCTCAAGGGGCCATGGGTAATGATGGGCTTAGGGGAACACCCATTGTATGAACCAAGAGGTGTGAGGCGTCTTGGATGAAAAGGCTGGCTGGTTGATAAGTTTAATTACCATATCTTTACCTAGAGGATGTGGCTGGGCCAAACTGGTCTTTGCACAATGGGGCACCTGGGGTGGGTTACATTGGGTGATCTTGAAATACAAACATTTAGTACACAAAGAAAATGAAATGCAGTATCCAGACTAGTTTCTAATGGCCGAAAACCGGTTATTTGGGGAATCAGGAAATGGGGATAGCCACATGGTTGAGGTCCATGGATCCCTTCATCTGGTGGTGGATGGTGGTGCCTCCGTGCCAGGAGCAGAGCAACAGAAGAATGGTGAAATGGGGTTGGAGAGTGGAAAGATAGTGGAAAGATAGTGGACACAGGACATGGGGGGCATGTGGGTGAAAGCAGAGAAGGAACATGTAAGACAGAATAAGTGGCCTCCCCTTATGTATGAGGAGTGTTCTTGTGCAACCATTCTGGGGAATCGCTTGAAGGCCCTTTTGACATAATTTACTGGAGTTTTTGCAACCTCGCATGCAGCGTTGTGTAACCTTGGCTGAGAGGCATCACTTGTGGGCTTGGGTAGCTGTTAATTTATTCAGCAGTAACAAACCATTCCCTCCTGGCTCTGAATTCAAAGACTGACCCTCCTTTCTGTTCATCTCTCTCTCTCTCTCTCTCTCTCTCTCTCTCTCTCTCTCTCTCTCTCTCTCTCTCTCTCTCTCTGTTGTCCATGGGCAGTTAAGAGTCTGTTGAAGTCTCTTGCTTAAAGCAGTCACATTTCTCTTTTGCCATTGGATCTGTTCAATTGCAAGTAAAGAAAATTGCTTTTTCTCTCTCTTCTGCCAATGTCCAAGAGTGAGTTACTAAGTACCGGTCAATGAGAAAAAAAGGGGGGCGGACCACTCTGGGGAACTTGGAGGTATTCTGTGAATCCCTGCACTTCTGCTGTGCAGCCAGAAGAATTAAACCATAAACACAAAACTCAGGGAACAAATGGCGTTTATACACGACCCCTAAGCTGCGCTGCAAATGGCTCCCAGCTCCGGAGCTTAGAAATGTTTCCCCACCAGCTCCGGAGTTTGCAGAAAATTAAGTGCAACCCCGCCCACTTTAGCGCGACCCAGCACACTTTTCTTGTACCTTCTCTCTGGAGGTGAAAAATATTTGATGCGGATAAGAGTGCCAGGCTCTCCTCGCTTGTCTGTTGTTTTTTTGCCTCCCGCCCCTTTAAGAGCCCTCACAATTTTTGAGAAGGAACCAGGAAGTAACGGGGGATGGAAGGCTGAGTGAACTCGTGAGCAACTTCGACCTGGCACCATTTAACCACTGTACTGCAGGTAACGGGGCTAACTAAAAGGCTTCTTTTGTCCTTTTTTTCCCTCCCTCCCCTCACGCCGACAGAAGCAGGAAGTGCTGAGGGGTGGGGACGCAGGAACAGAAACGAACCCCCAAGATCTCTGGTCCGAATTTAAGGGACCAGCGGATCTTAGGGGTCGTGTGAAAAGGCCCAAAATTATCCCTCTCCATTCATTGAATTTTTGGCCTTACAAGGTATCAGTGGCCACTAACTGCAACTCCTTTAATACCAGTGGTTGGGAACCTTTGGCTTTCGTATGGCTTTGGCATAACATCTTCTGGGTGATGATGATGAAAACTGCAAAGATTTCCCAGCCCTAATGTAAACAGCATTAACAAAGTTGTGGCCCTCCACATCCTGGAAGATTACATCTCCAGCATCCATCACATTCAGGTGTGTTGTGGATGCTGCCAGAACATGTAGAAAAAAATTAGGTCCCATGGCTGGTGAAACCAATTAAAATTCCAGAGAAACAAAGAAAGATGCAAGGCAGAAAATTTGAGGGCATGGTGGCTCAGTGGGCCAGAGCACTGAAAACTGTTGGCTGCAAAGTCAGCAGCTCACCGGTCGAATCCTGGGTGCCACACAGTGGAGTGAGTTCCCGCTGTTAACCCCAGCTCCTGCCAACCTAGCAGTTCAAAAGCATGTCAATGCAAGTAGATAAATAGAGATCGCTGTAAACAGTAGGAAGGTAAAACAGTGTTTCCTTGCAGCTATGCTGGCCACATGGCCACGTTCTTCCACAACACTGACTCTTTGGCTTGATAATGGAGATGAGCACTGCTCCTAGAGTCGGACACAACTAGCATGCATGTGCGGTGGTGGGGGGAACCTTTACCTTTTTATATATCTTGGGTCCAGACAAGATGACCCAATGCCTAGTAATCGGCTCCGCACCTATTTCTACTGAAAGTCTAAGTGATGAGATTTGCAAGTTGGATACGGTGTGAGTTTCTCCGCCGGCACTCTATGACTTTTATGAGAAAAGATTTAGGATGTGTGCTTTGAGCTTAAATTGTTCCAGCAACATTTAAACAGATGTAATCTTATTGGAGTCGGGGTGGTAATGAACCTGATTCTGTGGGACAGTTAACATGGCTGTCATATTCCTGCTCTCTCTTTTTTTCTGCCAGCCTGAACAACAAAGATGGTTAAACGCATTTCAAGATGCATCCAGAAAACAGCTGCCCATAAAACCTAATAATCAAAGAATATTTACTCCAGTCATCTTAAAGTGAGACGCAAGACTTTTCTTGCACCAGCAATGTGTCTCAGGTGCAGCGCCTAGAAGAGAACCAAGAGCCACTGAAGTTCCTTCTGTGTATCATGCCCTCTCAGGATCCACCCTGTTCTTAAAAAGTGGGAAGCCTTAAAGAAGGGATGGGCAACCACCACCAACCCAGCAGCCTGGGGTCCTGCATAGCTGTTGTTCTTATTTCTTTTCTTACATAAATGGGAGTTTTCTTCTGAAGAACCCACCCACCCCTTGGAGTCTCTTACAGCATCTCGGAATTTTAATTTAAGAAATTGAGGGTGGTGGGGCAAAACATAGCAAAATGCCCTTACTCCCCCTAAAGGATGCGAAAAGATTTTTGTAAGCACTTTTTAATGGTTTCTCTTAATAAGGGGCCTAAGGGGCCAGGCAGGCTGAGGGCCTGGGTTGGAGTCCCGAGTGGCTGCATGACACCCGCCTTTATCTAAACAGAGAGACATGCCTTAGGCTTGAAAACGAGTTGTCCTTCACCTGTTGCAGAGCTCAGGGTTGTCACCAAGGCTAAGGAATTGGTGAGACTTTCAGATGAGTAAGACTTGGTCTTAGGGGGCTGTCACTCTTGGTGTGGATTCATGAGAATGGGAAGTTTGAATTGGTTGAGCAACTTTACAACCTTAGGTAAAGGTAAAGGTCCCCCCGCGCATGCATGCTAGTCGTGTCCTACTCTAGGGCCAGTGATCATCTCCATATTCAAGGTGAAGAGCCAGTGTTGTGCAAGTCCATGAGCATCTGGAAACACTGTTTCACCTTCCCTCTTTTTACAGCGGTACTTATTTATCTACTTGCATGTTACATGCTTTGGAACGGCTAGGTTGGCAGGAGCTGGGGTTATCAGCGGGAGTTTGCTCCGCTGTGTGGCACCCGGGATTCGAACTGCTGAGCTGCTGAGTTTGCAGCCAACAGTTTTCAGAGCCTTAGTCCACTGGAAGGAAGGAAGGAGGAAGGAAGGAAGGAAGGAAGGAAGGAAGGAAGGAAGGAAGGAAGGAAGGATTGGTGCAGTGCTGAGACACCAACATAACATTTTCAGTCTTAGTTATGGACAAATTTAGTTCCTCCAAAGTGGAATTTTCTACCTGTTCTCCCATTAGCAATACCACACCTTCATTCGTTTTTCCTAAGGAGACTTGTTTCTTTCTTTTATTTTTTGTTTCTTTTTTGTAAGCACATTGCTACAGTATATTGGGACCTTTTTCTGTGTTGTTCACAATGACCCAGATTTATCATCACTCCTAGTCATTCTAAGGGGGAATAGGAATCATCACTTGAAGTGGTAAGTAGGGAGCAGAGATGGGCACGAAACGAGCGATTTTTCGTTTTTGTTTTCGTTTTTTCGTTTCGTTACGCAACAAAAACGAAACGAAATTTTTTTAAAAAAACAAAACGAAAACGAAAACGAAACGACCAAATTTGCCGTGTTTTTTGTTTTCGTTGCAGCAGATGCATTGAACTAAAAAGAATGCTAACAAAACAGCAATTTTTCATTTTCGTTTTCATTTTTTCATTTTGTTACCTAACGAAATGAAAACGAATTTTTTTGCAAAAAAGTCACAAAAACAAAAACAAACCAAAACGGACCCCTAAACGACCAAACAACAAACGAAACACCATTTTTTTTTTTAGTCGTGCCCATCTCTAGTAGGGAGTTATTTGGAGGAGGTTAGGAGAAAAGCCACCATTGGGCCCTTGGGAGCATTGGGGTATTTCAGAGACTGAGCAGGGAGGAGTCCTACAGCGTGCTGGAGGGTGCAGTTGCACCAGTCAGAGTTTGCCCGTGGTGAAAGGTGTGTGTAGGGGAAAGAAAGAACTGTCTCAGACTGGAATATCTTATAAGTGGGGGCACACTGCTACTTTTGTGCCCCAGTTGATCAGTGAGGCTACAAAATAAAACAGGCTGAAATGTGCTTTCATCATTGTAAGGCTAATTACAGTGGACCCTTGTATAACAAACAGCTTGTATAACATAAAATCTGTACAACAGAAAAAATTCCGGAGATAGGGGAAATTTGCTTAACATAATCGCCTATGGGGAAAATCCATACAACATAAAAATGGGATTACTCCATTTTCAATGCATTCCTATGGGAATTTGTATAAAGGAAAATTTGCTTAACATAATTTCATTTGGAACGAATTAATTCCTTTATACAAGGTACCACTGTACACTGGGGACAGTGAGGCCTGTAATAAGACTTCCTGGGGTGGGGACTGGCAAGCCACCCCAGTATCCCTGCCAAGAAAATTCCATGGACAGAAACAAAAGGCTAAAAGATATGATGCTGGAAGATGACCCCCTCAGGTTGGAAGGCGTCCAACATACTACTGAGGAAGAGCGGAGGACAAGTACAAGTAGCTCCAGAGCTAATGAAGTGACTGGGCGAAAGCCGAAAGGACGCTCAGCTGCAGACGTGCCTGGAAGAGAAAGGAAAGTCCAATGCTGCAAAGAAATATACTGCATAGGAACCTGGAATGTGAGATCTATGAACCAGGGTACACTGGATGTGGTCAAACATGAGAGGGAAAGAATAAACATTGAGATCTTGGGCATCAGCGAACTTAAATGGACAGGAATGTGTGAATTCAGTTCAGATGACTATCACATCTACTACTGTGGGCAAGAATCCCATAGAAGAAATGGAGTAGCCCTCATAGTCAACAATAGAGTGGGAAAAGCAGTGCTGGGATACAACCTAAAAAATGATAGAATGATTTCAGTACGATTCCAAGGCAGCCCTTTCAACATCACAGTAATCCAAGTTTATGCACCACTTATGAAAAGAGGTCACGGAGAGTCGGACACGACTGAATGACTGAACAACAACAAGGGGAAAGAAGCAAACCTTAGTGTTATCCAAAAGTGTGTTCTGATTAATGTTGGCTCTGCTGAAAGGTAAATAAAATATATCTCCAAGATCACCCTGGGGGAGTGGGAGTGTGTACTTCTCCCATTTCTTTGCAGTGACAGATTTCAGCATTGAAAATTCTGCCATTTCTCAAGATCGCTGTCAATCTTTGTCCTCCTCACTCTTCTCACCTTCTGAGAACATGTTGGTTTCTTAGAAGATGCTGGTGCAACACCCACTGCTGGTTTTTTTTAAACTTATAAACAATTTATGTTTTTCAGAAAAGTAGAAGGGAAAGGAAGAAAAAAAACATGCAAGGTCTTGGGAGTGTTGCTTCAAGATAGCATTTCAGATGTGGGAAGAATTATGTACAATATGGTCAAAGACTATCTGTTACAAGTATTGTGGTGGTGGGGAAATATTTGGGATCTTCTTGTTGTCCAGATGGGACATGAAAGCAAAGCAAAGTGTTGTGCTTAAATACCACCCCATACCACTTCAAGTAATCTCAGGGTGGTTGACAGTTTTTTTTAATTACAGTACGCAGGCTACACATTGCCCCCCCCCAGCAAACTGGGTACTCATTTTACCCACCTCGGAAGGATGGAAGGCTGAGTCAACCTTGAGCCTGCTACCTGGGATTGAACCCCAGGTTGTGAGAACAGTTTGAGCTGCAGTAAAGGCATTTAACCACTGCAGCACAAGACTCCATGAAATCAACTTTTGATCCCTGCCGCACTTAGGGTTTAAATCGCCTTTTGCTTAAAGTCAAGTTGCCTTAAAAATCACTTGCCGCACTTCCAATCGCTTTTTCCGCGGAGGACCCTTGGCCATGCCCCTTTTTGGCCACTATGTCAGTTTTTCTTGCGACGGCCACCAGGGGTGGTGTTTTTTTAAACCGATTTCTAGACCGCTTTTTGAAGCAATTTGGCTCAAATTGCAGACACCATGCACCGGTTTTTTCCAGGTTTCCCCCTCTCTATGCCTTATCCTGCCATCGGAAAAGCCAAAAAAGAAATCCTCCTGCAGTGTAATCATTTCCACTGACTTCCCCAGTCCTTCTACTTCCTCTTTTGGGTACAATTTTGCGTTTTCAGTCACGGAAGTAGGCTATCAAAATCAATGTGCCACGTTGTAAGTAATCTAAAGGGAGAACCGGAAAATTTGCTACATTACTTTGAATGAAAGAACAACGGCATGACGTTATCCTAAAAAATAATTTCCAAAATTGACCCAGATAATGGGAAAATGTCAGACTAAATCGGAACAAAAAGCGGTTTTGCAAAGCGCAGATGGAGAAACCGGTTCTTGAGTAAATGCCCAAGTGCGGAATGCTAAATCACTTCAGCGACCACGTGACCGGGGGAGGACAAAAGGCGATTCAAAACAAAAAGTGGTTGCTGTTTGAAGTGCAGTAGTGGCCTTGTCTTCCACTCCAGAATGAAATAATGGAAGACATGAGGTTTGTGCCCTTTAGTGACTGATCTGGAATATCTGGAAATAAGAGTCCAGTTGCACTGAGGACATCTGATTTTTGATAGTTATCTATTCAATTATTTATTTTTAAAAAGGTGAACGGAGTGCACCATTGTAGTCTAACATTTACACCAAAAGGAAGACATTGCAAAAACTAAAGACTATGTGACTGCCTTGAACAGCTATACCATCACCGCCATCATCATAGGACTACAGAGGTGGGAGGGACTCTATGGATCATCCAACGCAGTCCAAATCAAGGAAGTGCAGTAGGGAATCGAATTCAAAACCTCTGGCTCTGTAAAAAGAGACTACCAAGTAGGTATGGGCACAAAACCGAGGTTTGATCATTCAGATTTGTATATGTGGCACCACATGTGCCACCTGTTCACTTCTCTCTGGCATGCACGCCTCTCCTTTGGCTGTTTGACTCACCGTTATTCCCAGTTATTACAAGGGGGGTCAGATATAGTAACTTTAAATTACAGGAAATATTTGTAAAGGTTGTGTGAAAGGAAAAGTGGCTAGAGGGAGGCTCTTCTCCCTCTCACAAAATACGAGAACCAGGGGACATCCACTCAAACTAAGGGATAGGAGAGTGAGAACAAACAAAAGAAAATATTTATTTTACCCAGTGTGTTGTTAGTCTGTGGAATTCCCTGCCACAGGATGTGGTGATGGCATCTGGCCTGGATGCCTTCAGAAGGGGAAGGGACAGATTCCTGGAGGAAAAGTCCATCACAGGTTACAAACCATGATGGAGATGTGTAATTTCCAGACTTAAAACCAGGGTACTTCAAGGGCCAGATGCAGGGGAGTGGTATCAGGAGACAGATATCTAGTCTTGTGCCTTCCCAGACATATTTGGTGGGGCCACTATGAGATACAGGAAGCTGGACTAGATCTTCACCTGATCCAGCATGGCTCTTCTTATGTTCTTATGAAATGCCATAAAGAGAAGAAAAATTGCAATATTTTGGACACATAATGCGCAATAAGAAATACCATCTGATGCAGGTTATCCTTCAAGGAAAAATAAGTGGGATGCATGGTCTTGGGTGTAGAAGAACATTCTGGCTTAAGAACTTCAGCCAGTGGTCCACAGTGAGCATAGCTGATCTATTTAGAATAGCTTTTGATAGAAACCAGTTCAGGCTGCTGATTGCCAACATTCTAAGACTGTGGTGGCGAACCTTCGGCACTCCAGATGTTTTGGACCAGAACTCCCACAGACCTTTGTCATTGGCAATACAGGCTTGGAATTCTGGGAGCTGTGGTCCAAAAGCATCGGGAGTGCCAAAGGTTCACCACCACTGTTCTAAGAGGACATGGCACTTGAAGATGAAGTGTGAAAGAACCTTGACAAGTGTTGCCCTTGACTCTCCTCCGGCGCTTGCAGTGGGTCCAAAATGCTGCAGCCAGGCTGGCGGCTGGTGTGCGTCGTTATGACCACATCACCCCAGTCCTGGCTCGCTTGCATTGGTTGGCCGTTGCGCACCGGATCAGATTCAAGGTGCTGGTTTTAGTTTATAAAACCCTCCATGGCTTGGGCCCGGACTACCTGGCAGAGCGGATCACCCAGCGATCAACCTCGGCCCGACCGGTCCGGAAGTGGCGAGCGCACTCGCTCCGGGTCGCCACCCCTAGAGAGGCCCGGAAAACTATCACCCGTAGCCGGGCCTTCTCGGTGGCGCCCCCTTCGTTGTGGAACACCCTTCCGAGTGATGTGCGCTCTGCAGAGTCCCTGATGGCCTTTCGTAGAGCTCTTAAAACCTTACTCTTTCGAGAGGCCTTTGGTGACCAAGTTTAATTCAGTTTAATTCAGTTTTTTCCCCAGCCTCTTGCCATCACCGCTTACCTGCTGAGTAAGATGTTGGGCTATTGAGCCTTTTGCCTAAGTGCTAAGGGTACTAGCACTGTTCTTTTTAACATGTTGTTGATTGTCTATTGTAATCATTGTGTGTATGGTACTTATCGCTATTGAATTGTCTATTGTATTTGTATTGATGACCGTTGTTTGGTCCGTTGTTGGAAGCCACCCAGAGTTCCCCCCCGGGAAGATGGGCGGGATATAAATTCAACAAATAAATAAATAAATAAATAAATAAATAAATAAAATAAACCATGATTTATCAGTGGTGGTGGTGGTTAGGGGTAGCTCAGGAGCACTGGCTTTCCTGTCTGATCACCCAATCAGACAAGGGCGCAGGACATGAATAACCATGCTCCTTCCAGACAGCTGAGGAGGAGAAAGAGAACCGCGTGTTTGGCAGATGAGTGGTGGATCTAGCTGGGGTGTGTGTGTGTGAGGGAAGTGAACATGTGGCATCTGTGGTGCCACATGTATGGACCTGCATGAACCTCTGAACTGAGGTCCATGCCCGTCTCTACTACTGAACTATCCAGGCTCCCAAATTCCAAACTGAAGTGAGCTTATTTGGATGTGTTAGCCTCAGATCTAAATCAGGTTGGATTGCTTTTGTTTAGATCTGGAGTAGGGATGGGCATGAAACGGGAAAATTGTGTTTTATTTTGTTTTGTTTTTAAATGAATTTTTACAAAAAAAATTGTAATGTAACAAAACAAGAACAAAATGATTCATTAGTCTGTAAAACAGCTCCACTGAGTCCTAGAGGCACCTGGTGCCAGGAGGACCCAGGGGAGCCATTTTACAGAGTAACAAAATGGTTTGTTTTAAAATGGAAAAAAAACTCAGCATTTTGTTTCATTTCATAGGCTGCTATCTCACCTGGGGAAGATCCTGAACTTCGGAAGGTCCGGCTGTTCCTCTTCCTCCCGTCACGTGACTGAAGATGCGGGATAACAGTTCCCACGTACAAAGGTTTTTTTAAAAAGCACTGTTCAGACCCATAGCCAGCAGGTGGTGCTATAATTAAAAAAAGGACCACCTGACTGGCGCTAGAGGTGGGGTGAAGTTTTAAAAAGTGTGATCGCTAGCTGGATGGCGCTAGGAGGGTGGGGGAAATTTTTAAAAAATAAAAAACAGCACCAGACCAGCCAGAGGACCAACTGACTGGCACTAGGGGTGGGGGAAAGTTAAAAGAAAAAAACCCAGTGTCGACCGGCCCCAAGAACAGCCGGTTGGCACTATGAGGTGTGTGGAGGAGAGAACCAGATCATCTATGAGGTCCCATGACGTCTGCCTCTTTAAAAGGTAGATTTTTTAAGTGAGGCAAAAAAAAATAATCCCTACCTCTCTGGTAAGTCTTGGAGACCTTGCTTAAGGGGGTGTTACTGGGTTTTCTTTTTCTTTCTTTCCAAAAAGCCCAGTGGCCGTGGGGACAACATTTTTGGACACGGTTTATCTACAGATTTATTCTGCATTTAAAGGGATGTGGAATAGGGGCCATAATGAAGCACTGCCTGTCATTTTGTTCCATTACAAAATGATTCATAAGCTTACAAAATGATGAAACAGAATTTCATTTTTTTGTAAGGTGCCCATCCTTAATCTGGAGCAAATCAGCTAGATGCAAAGTGTTTTAACACGTCTGCACTCATCCGGAAGAGAAAAGATTCCTTTTTCTAAAAATCAGGCAGCATGCCTCTTGTCCGAGCAAAACAGCATGATGGAGTGTTGAGGAAGAGAAGAAAAGGAGCTGAGCCTTTCTTATTTCCAACAAGAGCCTGAGTTGAGTCAATGCTGCACCCAGTTCTCCATTCTTAGTGCACGTGAGAAAGAGTGGGTGGGAAGTCACTGAACTAGCTGTATCCTCAGAGGGGATATTTGCTCTTTTTCTTGATCTACTACACAGTGCTAGCCTTGTAGGGTGACCCTTCATGAAGCAATACATATGAAAAATATATATATTAGGGATGGGCATTTCGTTTCGGAACCAGTAGGTTACAAAAGCAACCATACGAGCCCAGGTGGGCCTCAGAACTGGCTGATACATGCAGATCCAATTGCTTTACCTTCCTCTGTCTCACACAGGGTTCAAATCCAATGAGGAAGCATTCTGCAACATCATCTGTGCTAGATCTGTGATGCTGGCCAATCACAAGTTGTGCAGGCATCATCCTGCCTCTCTCTCTGATTGGCCAGCAGCACAAAACAGGAAAGATGATGTCGCAATGTGCTTCCTCGTTGGATTTTAACCTTGAGCAAGACAGAGAAAGGTAAAGCAATTGGATCTGTGTGTATCAGCCTGTTCCAAGGACCACCTGGGCTCGCGTTTTTCATTTTGTAACCTACTGGTTCTGAAACGAAATGCCCATCCCTAATGTATATGCCAAACACAACTACATAATCTAAAGCATGCTTACACATCTAAAATACAGTATTTTCCTGTGTAGAAGACTGTATTTTTGTCAAAAAGTGTTCGGTTAAAAATGGAGGGTCGACTTTTACACAGAAGGAAGCCAATGAGGGGACTGCGCGGTTATCAAAGTGTAGTTTTGGGTTGGAAAAGTGTGGGGGCGTCTTATACATTGAAAAATATCTCTACGGCACGTACTACCATCTCTGTTCACCTGCAGTGGTTATCATTAGAGATGGGCACGACTTAGCGGTATTCCCGTTTCCGTTTCCGTTACTCGGTTCCGTTACTCTACGGAAACGGTAACGGGAATTACTCCGCCAGACTTCGAGCTCGAACCGACGAACGAACAATTTTGGTCTGATTTGTCGTGCTCGTTACTTGCATCGCGCGATGCCACGTGGCACAGAAAAAAAGTTTTTAAAAGTTAAAAAAACCCGGTTCCCGGCCAAAAAGCAGGCGGAAAAATGCCTGCCGTGCCTCAGGGCACCTACCAGAGGGGTTGTTTCTGGAGGTCCCCGGCCTCCCCCCTCATCCCCCGTCCTGGGCTGCTCTGGTGGGACTTGCCGCAGGCTCGCAGCCAGCAAAAAGCCCAGTCTCGCCGCCGCCCGCCCGCAATTAAAGCGCAAGCAAGCGGCACGGACGGCACAGGAAAAAACTTTTAAACTCTCCCCCCACCCATTCCCGGGCCAAAAAAGCAGGCGGAAAAATGCCTGCTTGACTAAGGGCGCAGGGCACCTACCGGAGGGGTGGTTTCTGGAGGGGGGGGGGTCCCGCCTCCCCCCCCGTCCTGGGCAGCCGGACTCGCGAGTCGCCATCGCCATGCCATGCGGTGCGGGCGGGGGATCCAAAATGGGGCGGCAAACGCAATATTGTTTTTGAAATCGTGGTCCAAAAACACACAAGCACAACAGAAACACGCGAAAATTTATAAACTGCCAGATTTTTCACAGTAGCAGTGGGTTTTTTCTTGCAACAAAATGTCTCTCCTCCCCTCCTCTGTCCTCCATTGATTTTATTTTATTTTATTTTATTTACACCTGTGCAATGATGGGCTGGCCAAGTGGCCAGCCATGTGGGAGTGGACAACCACGCAAATTTTTGGAGCTATCCCACCAGTCGCATGGCCACTTGGCCATGGAGACTTCTGGGATGTGCCAAAAAGCCCCCTAAAACCTGCCCTAGCCCTAACCCTAACCCTTGACTCCGTACCCATACGTCACAGACTGTCTTCTTAGTGGGTCAGAGAGGCACCCAGAGGTGCAACCCACTAGCCCACCGTAACCTTACCCGTCACTAGCCTAACCCTAGCTCTTGCACTAAGCCACCTTAAAGCCAGATCTACTTGCTTGCATTGCACTACACGCAGCAAGTACAATTCCCTTCTGTGTGAGACATGGTGGTGCCAGAGCCTTGTGAAGGGCGGGCATGACGCTATCACTCTCACTGGTCTCACTGTCTGCACATTCTGTTATGCAATATCCATATGGCTATTGCATAGCATTTTGCAGCAGCAGCAGGTGAGGAGGGGAGACCCCCATGTAGAGGGGTCTCTTGGAGCCTGCTTCCCCTTCCTATAGGTGAGGATAGGAGGCACCCACGGGTGCCTCCAGGAGCCCACTTTCCCTTTATAGCGGGCCAGAGGAGGCACCCACCCCACAGAGGTGCCTCCAGGAGCCCGTTCCCCCCCCAAAACCAGTACTAACGACAACGAAAAAACGAAAAAACGAACCGACTAAGTTTTGCGAATTTTCGCGAAAAACCGGAAACGAGCCGAAACGGGACCGGCCCGACTAACGACAACTCGAAAAAATTTTTTTTCAAGTCGTGCCCATCTCTAGTTATCATCTGCAGTAACCAGTGCAGGGACTCAGGACTGCAGAGAATTCTTTTTGTTTCTCTATTACAACATCGTCTTGGCACAAAAGTAGCTCTTTTGTGGTCACTCGCTGTGAGGATGCCCGGCCTGCCCATAGGAAGAGGGATAGCTAATAAACCATTTCAGATGTAAGGGAAATCCAACAATGCTCATGAGAAATAAAATCTTTATAGTAAAATTCTTCACGAGAGGGGCATGTGGCTTGTGGGCATTTCACTTAACCTTTCCCTGCCCTGTAGTGATAAGAAATTACCCATGATATTCCACACCCCAGGGGCAAACAGAAAGGGAAAAAACTCATGATACAAATGTTCGTTCTTTCAAGCTCACCATCTGATGCAAAATTTGTTTTGTTTTTGCTATTTTTACCCTGCCTTTCTCCCAGGAGTGTGCCCAAGGCAACTTGCATCATTAAAACACAATATTAAAGCTAAAAACAGTTATTTAAATATCAAATCATTGAACATTATATTAAGAAGGTTAGGTAAAGCCTTAGTCAAACAGCCTTAGAAGCAACAAAATGCAGGCGATCTCATTCAAAAAATTATCTTAGTCTGTCAATAAGAAAAAGCCTGCCTGAGGAGAAAGGTCTTCTTTGTTAACCATTAGAGATGGGCACGACTTGAAAAAAATTTTTTTTCAAGTTGTCGTTAGTCGGGCCAGTCCCGTTTCGGCTCGTTTCCAGTTTTCGCGAAAATTCGCAAAAATTAGTCGGTTCGTTTTTTCATTTTTTCGTTGTCGTTAGTACTGGTTTTTTGGGGGGGGTAGCGGGCTCCTGGAGGCACCTCTGTGGGGTGGGTGCCTCCTCTGGCCCGCTATAAAGGGAAAGTGGGCTCCTGGAGGCACCCGTGGGTGCCTCCTGCCACTAGGAAGGGGAAGCAGGCTCCAAGAGACACCCCTCTACATGGGGGTCTCCCTTCCTCACCTGCTGCTGCTGCAAAATGCTATGCAATAGCCATATGGATATTGCATAACATAATGTGCAGACGTGAGACCAGTGTGAGAGTGATAGGGTCATGCCCGCCCTTCACAAGGCTCTGGCACCACCATGTCTCACACAGAAGGGAATTGTACTTGCTGCGTGTAGTGCAATGCAAGCAAGTAGATCTGGCTTTAAGGTGGCTTAGTGCAAGAGCTAGGGTTAGGCTAGTGACGGTAAGGTTACGGTGGGCTAGTGGGTTGCACCTCTGGGTGCCTCTCTGACCCACTAAGAAGACAGTCTGTGACGTATGGGTATGGAGTCAAGGGTTAGGGTTAGGGCTAGGGCAGGTTTTAGGGGGCTTTTTGGCACATCCCAGAAGTCTCCATGGCCAAGTGGTCATGCAACTGGTGGGATGGCTCCAAAAATTTGCATGGTTGTCCACTCCCACATGGCTGGCCACTCGGCCAGCCCATCATTGCGCAGGTGTAAAAAAATAAAAATAAAATAAAATAAATGGAGGACAGAGGAGGAGAGGAGAGACATTTTGTTGCAAGAAAAAACCCACTGCTACTGTGAAAAATCTGGCAGTTTATAAATTTTCGCGTGTTTCTGTTGTGCTTGTGTGTTTTTGGACCACGATTTCAAAAACAATATTGCGTTCGCCGCCCCATTTTGGATCCCCCGCCCGCACCGCATGGCATGGCGATGGCGACTCACGAGTCCGGCTGCCCAGGACGGGGGGGAGGCGGGACCCCCCCTCCAGAAACCACCCCTCCGGTAGGTGCCCTGTGCCCTTAGTCAAGCAGGCATTTTTCCGCCTGCTTTTTTGGCCCGGGAATGGGTGGGGGGAGAGTTTAAAAGTTTTTTCCTGTGCCATCCGTGCCGCTTGCTTGCGCTTTAATTGCGTCGGCCGGCGGCCGGTGAGACTGGGCTTTTTGCTGGCTGCGAGCCTGCGGCGAGTCCCACCAGAGCAGCCGAGGACGGGGGATGAGGGGGGAGGCCGGGGACCTCCAGAAACAACCCCTCTGGTAGGTGCCCTGAGGCACGGTAGGCATTTTCCCGCCTGCTTTTCGGCCGGGAACCGGGTTTTTTTAACTTTTAAAAACTTTTTTTCTGTGCCGCGTGTGGCATCGCGCGATCTCGCGATGCAAGTAACGAGCACGACAAATCAGACAAAAATTGTTCGTTCGTCGGTTCGAGCTCGAAGTCTGGGGGAGTAATTCCCGTTACCGTTTCCGTAGAGTAACGGAACCGAGTAACGGAAACGGAAACGGGAATACCGCTAAGTCGTGCCCATCTCTATTAACCATATATTAAATATGGTAAACACAACCAACAGCAAAAATATATTCAAAGCAACCCCCCCCTCGATAATCAGTCACCAAGGGGAAACCTGTCTTTGTCTGCTTCTGAAAGAACAGCAAATATAGGGCCAGCCTGGCCTCCCATGGGTTGGTGGTCCAGAGTCCAGGAGCAGGAACAGCAAAGGCCTTCTCCTATGTCCCCACCAAACATGCTTAGAGAAAGACATTCCCTCATGATCCTAACAGCCAGGCAGGCCCCTCTCGTGAAAATACCAGAACTAGGGGACATACACTCAAATTGAGGGCTGGGAGAGTAAGAACAGACAAAAGAAAATAATTTTTCACCCAGCGTGTTGTTAGTCTGTGGAACTCCCTGCCACAGGGTGTGGTGATGGCATCTGGCCTGGATGCATTCGAAAGGGGATTGGACAGATTCCTGGAGGAAAAGTCCATCACAGGTTACAAACCATGATGGAGATGTGTAATCTCCAGGCTTAAAACCGGGGTACTTCAAGGACTAGATACAAGGGACTGGTATCAGGAGACAGATAACTAGTTTAGTGTGCTCCCAGATGCATCTGGTGGGGCCATTGTGAGATATAGGAAGCTGGACGAGAGGGGCCTATGGCCTGATCCAGCATAGCTCGTCTTATGTTCTTATGTACAGTAACCCCCCGCCTATTGCGGGGGTTAGGGACCCACCCGACCCGCGATGCCTGAAAATCCGCAATATGCAGAATTGGGTTGGGTGGGGCCTGGGGGCGGGGGGCGATCAGATCCCCCTGCCACCATCCAGGGGGTCTCCATTGAATTGCATTGCTCCCCATCGCCCCCCCCGGCATGGCTCTGAAGCTTCTCAGAGGGGCCGGGGGGCGGCGTGGGGTGATGTGATTGCTCCCCGCCACCCCCCGCATGCCTCTGAGGCTTCTCAGAGGAGCTTGGGGGTGGCACGGGGCGATGAGATTGGCCCCTGCCCCCTCTGCACGGCCCCAAGGAGCAGGTACTGCGATCCCACGATATAGTGAGACCTCAGTACCTGAACCGTGAAATGGCGGGGGTGACTGTACCAAGGGAGAGACAGTCTTTGATTTGGATCCAGGCCATTAAGCCAAAGTTCAACCTCTCTGTTGCCTCTATCTCAGCTGGGTAAGGGTTGATGTGACTGCCACTGCCACTGCCGCTGCTTGGCTCTTGCCATATTGCACAAGGTGGACCTCCCATTGATTCACTGAAGGCCCACACTTTTTGGCCTTGAACCAAAACACTTGACCCTTGCTACCTTGGGCAAAGCTTGGTTCCAACGGAGAAGGTTTTTCTGTTAAGAAAAATCTGGCAATATGGGTGTAGGACAGATGGACTGGTGGCCCCACTTGCCCACTCACGTGTGTCAGCTGACTCTCATCTCCTCTTCCTTTGTCTTGGCTGCATTCTCTGCCTCTGTCTCACTCCTTCTCTGTTGACGTGTTTCTTCCTCCGTCTTCCTCTCAGGCTTTTATAGTGTCTCCTTAGCAGAAAAATCCCTCAAGCAGGAACCTTCTTCCTTTCAGTGCCCATTGGCCTAATGGCTGGAGCAAATCCATGATCCTGGGTAGTGAGTGGTGGAAAGAAGCCATCCTTAATAGCCTTCATGCCAGAGTTGGGACCCTGGCGTGGCAGGAGAGATCCTGAGTTGCAAATCAGTGCCTACCCACTCACATTCGCTCAACCCCAAGGAAACCTATTTCTTTTTCTTGATAGGAAGAAATAGAATCATAGAATCCAGCTCTGTCGGGCCATCAAATCTAATCCCCTGCTCAATGCAGGGATCCAAATCAAAGCAGATCTAACAGATGGTTATCCAATTTTCGCTTCATTTTTGAAAAGAACTGTACAGATTTGGTTTTCTTCCTTGACAGGCAGCAAACTCTCTCTTTTTTTTTCTCTCTCTCTCTCTCTCTCTTTTCTCTCCCCCCTCTCTTTTTCTCCTCTTTCTCTCTTTCTCTCCCCCTCTCTCTCTCCTCTCTCTCTCTCTCTCTCTCTCTTCTCTCTCTCTCTCTCTCTCTCTCTCTCTCTCTCTCTCTCTCTCCCCCTCTCTCTCTCTTCTCTCTCTCTCTCTCTCTCTCTGTTCTCTCTCTCTTCTCTCTCTCTTTATATCCTTGCTCTCTCTCTTCTTTCTTCTCTCTCTCTCTCTCTCTCTCTCTCTCTGCCACCTTTCTCACCATAGGGGACCCAAGTTGGCTCTACCTGTTCCTTCCATCCATCCTCAGCTGCAAATGACATCAGGGTGCAAGTGTTGTTTATGGAGCAGTGTATTACCGAGCTGTGATTGAGGCCTTGCGGAGAATATGAATCAGCAAAATCTACGCAGCTCCTCTGCTGCTGCTTTAGCAGGAGAAGGCTACAAATCTGGCACTGAGTGGAGGCTACAAGGATTCCCTCCAGCCAACACACACTTGACTGGGCGTTTGATTCCGAGCCATGGAAGGAGCACAGCCAACCATTCAGAGTGACCATTCTGGGCTCCAAAGAGACTCTTTACATATAAAGTGGCAGAGGATTTCCAAAATTAGCATCTGTCTTTGCCCAGACGCGCAAAGCATTTGAGGCATCCACGTTCTCTTTTTGCCAATGACCTGAGATGCACTTTGGACTTAAATGACATTTTCCAGCTGGGCTAGCTATTTATTTTGCATTGAAGAAGGAGGAGGAGGAGGAGGAGGAGGAGGAGGAGGAGGAGGAGGAGGAGGAGGAGGAGGAGGAGGAGGATGGAACCAATTTGCCTTCCGTCATTCTTTTTTGAGATGGAGAACCAGAGGACCAAGAAGTAAATTCATGAAATGTATTTACACAAGTAAAAGGCAGAGCAAAGAGGATGAAATTCATCTCCTAGATAACTCACAACATCCATTTCTACCTATCTTCTATTTTCTCCAAGGAGCTCAGAGTGGCATACATGCAGTTTTCCATTTCTATCTTCACAACATCCTGGTTAAGTGCCAATTTGTTGATTTCAGAGCTTCCTGAACCAAGTCCAACACTGTAGCTATTTATTACACATCTTTGACATGGTGCAGTATGTCTTTCCATCATCTACCTACAGTATGCTGAGTTGATCTGGCTCAGCTAGTTTGAATGTGGATTGAGGCAAGCCCATGTTCAACTTTTATCGGAATACTATCTTGCATTTGTTTAATTCCAACCAATGAAAATGGGGACCAAAAGTCTAATGATGGATCCTCAGTGGTCAAGGCGCCATTGTGTGCACCATAAGGCTTTTGGCACAGCATTCAAAGGGAGGTTGTTGGCAGCCCCTACTTGCACAAGAATGGGTGATAGTAAATTGCAGATTGTGGGGGAGGGGGAATAGTGGCCAGCATTTTTAGAATTTTTAGTGAGTTTTCCATGGATCAGTAATCAAGACTTGATAACTCATGGTGCCAGAAGACATGTTATTAATTCCCTCCTCTGCGGCATGTCATACAACCATGACGCTTCCATCTGGCCTCGTAACATCTTAAAAACCGGTCAGCATTAGTATTCAGAAGGCTTGTTATGAGACAGAGACACAGAGCAAGAGATGTTACTAGAGTATCAGGTTTCCCCTGTGAAATGCTTTACCCCCAATGACGGTGAGAAAATAGATTAGATCTTATGGCCTCAGCAGCTTTTAATGAGTTGATTTGCAGTCCCAATGAGAAAAAGTGTAGCGGTTTCCCCCTGCTGGGATAAAAAACAGGCTGTAACAGAGCTTAGCCATCTGAGAATCCCATTTCCTCCACTTTAGCTCGTGATCCCAAGGAAATGGACTTGGAGGTAAATCCCACTGAAACTGGTCGGTCTTACATCTGCGTAAATGCATTGGAATCAGAGCGCCAGCTGCCTTCAAAATCCACAGATGGGTAGACCATACACCGTTTCCTCCAGTGTCTCAGTTTGTCCTCAAGTATCGCTTTGAACGGATCTTAGGTGCTGTAATTCTTCAGCGTGGCTTTGGAGGCAAAATGCACTTCTGTAACATTACAAAATGAACAAGCATTTGTTTAGAAAATGTATCCTTCCTGCCCTATTTCACAAGGTCTAAGGGCAGGATAAAGCAAAAGCAGTTTGAACAACGTACAACAATTTAATCCATGTAAGCAAAGTGTTCTGCTTATATACCACCCTGTAGTGCTTAAAGCACTCTCTGAGTAGTTTATGCAGAACACACACACACACACACACACACACACACACACACACACACACACACACACACACACACACACACACACACACCACTGGCAACTTTGGAAGGATGGAAGGCTGAGTCGACCATGAGCCAGCTACCTGGGACTGAACCCCAGGCCCTGAGCACAGTTATAGCTGCAGCACCACAGTTTAACCACAGCACCACAAGGACTGTTAAGACAATGTAAGCATTTTTAAAACTACAGTACTTGAAAGGTCAAGAGAACCATACACCCTCATGTCTGGGGTGAACATAACACAGAAATGAAATCACTGTTGGTTCCAGTTGTGCCTTCCGAGGGAAAGTGTACCGCAGCTGAGGTGCCACAACAGAGAAGGCCTTCTCTAGCACCTTAGTGCAATAATATATTACTCTCTCTGATAGAACACAGAGTACAGGGAGAGATGCTCTTTCATGCATTCACGTTCAGGGTTCAAGCCACTTAGGGCTTTAAATGGACAGGAAGCATATTGGCAGCCTGTGCAGTGCCCTTAGAACTAATGTCACATGGTTGCTGTGAAAAATTCCTGTCAGAGGTCTAGCAGTACATATTACACTAGCTGCAGTCTATGTGTCAGCTACAAGGGCAGCCCCATGTAGTGCTGGCTGCAGTAGCCTTACTAGGAAGTTACCATTGAACAAATTCACTGGGTTGCACTAGGGTAAAAGTAAGTGCAGTTAATCACTGAGACATTCCCCATTGTCATTTCTCCTCCTCATATAAGGACAGTCTGGAAATGCAGGCAGTTGGATCAGTCCTTATTAGGGTTAGGCATGAAATGGAAAAATAGTGTTTTGTTTCATTTTTGTTTCATTTCTACTAGCAGATTGTTTTGGTTTGTTTTAAACAATTTTTTGTAAAAAAAAAAAGTAACAAAATAAAACAATAATGAAATGATTTGTTACTCTATAAAATGGCTCCTCTGGGTCGTAGAGATACCAGATTTGGTGGGTAGATTTTTTTACAAGGGAACCATTTTACAGAGTAATGAAATGGTTCATTTTCAAAGGGAAAAAAGGAGCATTTTGTTTTGTTTCGTTTTGTAATGTTTTGAAATCTTACAAAATGACAAAACAGTGTGTCGTTTTTCCTAAGGTGCCCATCTCTAAGTCCTTATCATAAACAGGGAGAGGGTCTTATGGAAAATAATGGCTGTTAATTGCCCAGCACTCCTCAAATACTTTTTATTTTGCACCAGCAATAATTTAACACATTTATTGATTGATTGATTTTTATATTTCTATACCACACTGATTTTCCCAAGGGAACACTAGTTGGTTTATATAGAGAAACAAATCAGCAATTTAAAAATAAAGCAGGATGACTAGGTTAGTCAAAAGTCAAGTAATGAAAAAATAATAGACAATAAGCAGTAAGTAAGCAGTAAGACATTCAAAACAAGTTAAAAAAACACTTAATTTTTCGGAGCTTTTCAGCTAATCTCAGAGGGAACAGGGAATCTTGATAAAGTGGCTTAGGTTGTCATAGCCCTGCTACTTGGAAGGTCCCAGAACTTACATCCTGCAAGCCCTGGTTCTACTACATGACTGCCAGGTTATATCCTTCTCCCTATGAACTGGCCAGAGCCTCACGTCAAATAAATAAAATAAAATAAAATAAAAAATTAAAAAATAAAAATAAATCAAAACAAACAAACAAGATGAAAAGAGTCAAATTTTCAAATTTTCTAAAAAAGAATCAATTTTCAATTTTTCAAGTCACACGAGATACTGGAGCTGTAGGTACAGATTACCATGGCCCTATGAAAGAAGAACAGGTTTATTTAGCATGGCTGTGGTGGCTGTGGTGGCGGGGTTACTTGACAATCTGTTGGCACTGTTTTTAATTGGGAAACAGCTGCTTTGCTTCCCCTTCTGTTGGGAGACAAAAAATGGGCAGATGGCTTCTTCTGAGCAACGAGTTAAGAGACACAAGCTGTGACCTGTTATACCACCCATGCAGTTCATGGGAGTGGATAATCAGAAGATATGTCCTGAAATGTGTCTCCCACTGTATTTAAACAGTAGAAGATTCTTGAACGAATGCTTTACAGCAGAAATGGGGCGGGGGGGATTAAACCTCCGACACCCCCGGTACCTTTTCTCCAAGAATGGACCTTTTCACACGACCCCTAAACTCCGCGGCAAATGGCTCCCAGCTCCGGAGCTTAAAAGTATTTCCCCACCAGCTCCGGAGCTTACAGATAAATAAGTGCGACCACGCCCACCTAAGCACGTCCCAGCGCACTTTTCAGGTACCTGCTCTCCGGAGGTGAAAATTCCTGATGCGGATATAACAGTAGTGACTGCCGGGCTCTCCTTGCTTCTGTTTGTTCTTTTTTTGCCCCCCGCCCCTTTAAGAGATCTGAATGCAGTGCTGGGACAGCAGAACGGAGGTGAGTCGCATTCTTTTCTTCCTTTTTTTCTCCCTCCCCTCACGCAGCCAGCAGCCAGGAGTGCGGAGGGGGTGGGAACGCAGGAACAGCGACAAATCCCTAAGATCTCTGGTCCGAATTTAAGTGGCCAGCGGATCTTAGGGGTCGTGTGAAAAGGCCCAATGACAGCTTTTGCTTAAAGTAGACTCACAAACCCCAAAACCAAAATAGGAAAGGGAGATCAGAGCCCTCCCTGTTTAGAGATTTTTCTAGTTGTAATTGGGAGGGGGCATTTGTGTGTTTGGCAGAGTTACTGAGGTTGTAAAGCATCTTCAGAAGACAATACAGCTGGACAGCGTATATGCCATACAGATGCAACATATTATGGGCTCTGTAGGTTCCTGGATGCAAGGGGCATGGTGGCTCAGTGGACTAAGGCTTCTGAAAACTGACGGCTGCAAAGTCGGCAGCTCGGCAGTTTGAATCCAGGGTGCCACACAGTGGAGTAGTGAGTTCCCACTGATAACCCCAGCTCCTGACAACCTAGCAGTTCGAAAGCATGTAAATGCAAGTAGATAAATAGGTACCTCCGTAAAAAGCGGGAAGGTAAAACAGGGTTTCCTTGCAGCCATGCCGGCCATGTGGCCATGGACTTGCACAACACTGGCTTGAATACAGAGATGAGCACCGCCCCTAGAATCGGACACAACTAGCATGCATGTGCAGGGGGAACCTTTACCTTTACCTTAGGTTCCTGGTTGTATAGTGGGTTGGGGATTGTAAGGTTGCCAACTGAAGTCTCAAGGAGTTCCTATATTTATGTGGGCCTCTAGGTGAGTAGGCTTTGCTGGAGGAGACTGTTTGAACTGTGAATGTGAGATGGCTCTAAATCCTGAACTATAAAAAAGTTTTACAATTGAAGACTCATTTTAGGCTCACTGGCTCAGCCCCAATATGTTTCCATGTTGGTTGGGGTGACCCCCCTCTCCTACGTGTGGCTCCTACTTCTATGTGGCATTGTAAGGATCTACCCCATGATATCTCACAGGTCCTCCTCAGTCATATTACAGGGATACCAAGATTATGCCCTGAAATATCAGGGATCTAACGGATTCAGGCCTAACTTGAGAGATCCAGGCTCGAATCCTTCCTGAATCATGAAGCTCACTTGGCGATCAAAGAGCAGTCATGTTTCCTCCACTTGACCAAATAAATGTATTATTCATATGCCCAGAATCATCTTGTGCCTTTCTACCAAGTGTGATCCTATGATTCTAAATCAAGTGTAGGCCATCATTAGAGGCCCTGGGGTTCCTGTGCCCGTTTCTAGAACACGGAGGGCCACACCTACTCCCATGAGTTCACTAGAGTGCTGAAACTGTCTGCTGAAAAGTCGGCAGCACAGCGGTTCGAAACCTGGGTGCCACACAGCTGACAACAGAGACGAGGCAGTCCTGACCTCTAGTGCCAGGGAGTTCTAGAGTCTGGGCACAGCAGCCGAGAAGACCCTTTCATGGTTTCCCACGAGATGTAACTGTGAGGGTGATGGGATGGAGAGAAGAGCTTCTCCTGATAGAAACGGAGATAAGCACCGCCCCTAGAGTCAGAAAGGACTTGCACGCATGTGTGGGGGACACTTTACCTTTACCTTTACCTGTTGCTGGTTCACCATTGGGTCCCAGTAACAAGATCCAGGAAGCTCTTATGTCTTGCCATGGGGTTCTCGAGACCATTACCAACTATAATGCCATGGGAAGGCCATACGGCATCAGCCAAGGTGAAAAGATGGAGGGGAAGAGTCATGACTATCTTTATGGCTGCAGGGGAGGAGAATTCCATGTTGCCTCTCACTGGACTTTTTCATGTAACACCTGTATAAGGGAACTTTGATTAACCTATCTCTTCTATTTCACCTTGCATGATTGAAAGAACCATAGTTAATATTTCTGGCCCTGTTTTTGAACTATTTTCTGAACCCAAATTTCATGTGGCGGCCAGACTGGTGGCGGGTGTGCGTCAATATGATCACATCAAACCAGTGCTGGCCCGCTTGCATTGGCTACCCATTGTGTCCTGAATAAGATTCAAGGTCCTGGTTTTAATTTATAAAACCCTCCATAGCTTGGGACCAGAATACCTGGCAGAGCGAATCCCTCAAAGGCCTACTGAGGCCCGATCAACTAGAATGTTGCGGGTGCACTCGCTTCAGGTGGCCACACCCAGGGAGGCTCGGAAAATGGCAACCTGCAACCGAGCCTTCTCTGTGGCTGGCCCAATGCTATGGAACCATCTCCTGAGTGAACTGCGCCTTGCACAGTCCCTGCCAGCCTCCCAAAAGGCCTTAAAGACCTGGCTTTTTTTGTGAGGCGTTTGGCGACTGTTAATTTTTTTCCCCTCTCTCACCCTGCCATCCCGCTACTGATTCCTTTTTGTAATTTTATTACGATGTTTTATTTAATTTGCTATTCTCATCATTGTTTTATTTTGTTGTAAACCACCCAGAGTTCTACCGGAAGACGGGCGGTATATAAGTATTAAAATAAATAAAATACTGCAGTTGCCCAAAAATGCAAAAGCTTGCCTTCTTGGTAACATTTAAATGATCCAATAAAGGTACAGTCATCCCCTGCTATATTGTGGTTCATAAACTGCAGTCCCGGTATATTGCAGGACCGCAGTATATAAAGGCAAGGGCCCCTGAGACAAGCTGTGTGGACCTATTTGGGGCCTCTGGCACTTACCCCAGTCCTGGCACTGCCCCAAGTGGGCCTCTGACGGGCTTCCCAGCCCGTTCGATGCCCCAGAACTGGTTTCTGGTGAACCAGAAGCGACTTCCAAAAAATCAGAAGTCACTTCCAGTTTGCTGGAAACCACTTCTGGAGCCACCGACAGGCTCGGGAAGCCTGTCAAAGGCCCATTTGGGGCAGCGCAGGCCTGGGGTAAGTGCAAGAGTCCCCAAACAGGCCTCCAATCCCTACCTGACCCAGCATCTGCATAGCACAGATTTCCCTTTATCGTGGGTTGGGTTGGATCCCTAACCCCCATGATAAATGGGGGATTACTGTAGTACACAGCATTGAGCATTGCTTAAGGGAAAACAAAGATTATGAGATGCTGAACTGATGACCAGACCTCTCTTTGGCCCTTGAAAGGAAGTGGATGCTAGATTACACAAATCTTGGGTTCTTCCTGTGGGCTTGATGGCCCATGATCATTATTAAGGACACAGGAAGAACCCAAGATTTGTGTAATCTAGCATCCACTTCCTTTCAAGGGCCAAAGAGAGGTTTGGTCATCAGTTCAGCATCTCATAATCTTTGTTTTCTCTTAAGCAATGTTCAATGCTGTGTACTACAGTAATTCCCCCATTTACCATGGGGGTTAGGGACCTTGGTGTCCTGGTGGACAGCTCAGTGAAGGTGTCAACCCAGTGTGCCGCAGCAGTGTTGGGGGGGAAGCAAACTCAATACTAGGGATCATTAGGAAGGGTATAGAAAATAAGTCAGTAGCAAGTGTCATTTTGCCTCTTTATAAATCTATGGTGAGGCCCCATCTGGGGGTATTGTGTACAGTTCTGGTCACCATACCTCCAGAAGGATATTATGGAAATGGAAAAAGTGCAGAGGAGAGCAACCAGAATGATTAGGGGACTGGAACACCTTTCTTACTATCTGAGGCTGCAACTGCTGGGCTTTTTCATTCTTGAACGATGGCGCCTAAGAGGAGACCTGATTGAAGTTTATAAAATCATACACAGTGTGGACAAATAAGTGTAGATAAAGAAAAACTGTTTTCCCTATTGCACAACACTAGAGCTAGGGGGCACTCCATGAAACTTTTGGGTGCTAGATCTCAAACTAATAAGATAAACTCCTTTTTCACCCAGAGGATCACTGGTATGTGGAACTTCCTGCCAGAAGAAGTGGTGACAGCTACCAGCCTTGACAATTTTAAGAAAGGATTGGACCAGTTCATGGAGAACAAGGGTATCAATGGCTCTCATTATGGATGCCTAAGGACAACCTCTGGGTTGGAGAGATAGGCAGGAGATCTCTCAATGCCATTTGCAGGGGAACGAAAGCAGTTGAAGACATCAGCTTGGGAATACCCTGAAGCAAATGGTGAGCCACTATATGAGACTGAATGCTGGACTGGATGCGCTGTGGCCTCTTCCAGCAAGGCTGTTCTTATGTGCTTATGTTCTTATCCCTAGTCAGGAATTGAACTCCCAACCTCTGTCTCCACAACCAAGTACTTAAACCACTGTGCTAGCCAGCCACCTTTTTTTAAATTCATCCCTGGTTTTGCTGAATGGTAACATTTGATAGAAATGGACACCGGGCTGAACCTTTCATCAGGATGGGCAACTTGTGACGCACCAGATGTCGTTGGAGTGCATCACCCATGATCCCTGTCGCCCTTGGCAGTGCAGGCGAAGGATGAAAGGCGTTGTAGTCCAAGAACATCAGGAGGGCAGCAAATTGCCCATTTCTCCTTGATATGGCAACCTAGATTAAGGCATCTTGCTTTTATCTCATAAGAACATAAGAACATAAGAAGAGCCATGCTGGATCAGGCCAAAGGCCCATCTAGTCCAGCTTCCTGTATCTCACAGTGGCCCCACCAGATGCCTCTGGGAGCGCATGAGACTAGATATCTGTCTCCTGATAGCACTCCCCTGCATCTGGCCCTTGAAGTACCCTGGTTTTAAGCCTGGAGATGACACATCTCCATCATGGTTTGTAACCTGTGATGGACTTTTCCTCCAGGAATCTGTCCAATCGCCTTTTGAAATTATACAGGCCAGATGTATTCACCACCTCCTGTGGCAGGGAGTTCCACAGACTGCTTTCCCAGAACGGTCCAAAATATGTGCTAGGCTAGGGAGCAAAGGGGAATAGGGAGGGGGAAAGGAGGCATCTGTGTCAAAGGTGCAAAACCTGCAGGATTCAGATAAGACGAAAACCTACAGGAAAAGATTTCTGAGCAAACCAAATTATTTCCTTCACTGTTCGCCCTTCAGGAGATGATCTGAAAATGTAGAGGAAGGAAGGCAAAGGAGTCTCTCCAGCCTAAGCTTAGCCAACAGACTTAATGGTGGCAATCCGGGGTCCTGGTTAATGAGCAGTTATGGATTAATCTCTCACAGTGTATCAATTTGAGAGAGGAAGTGCACATAATCTATTTAAAAATACATCCACACACACACCCACTTCTGCCGCTGCCTTCGGTGGCAACGGGTGCCTGCCTTTTGGGGATGGTTGCAGATCATAATGGGAAGTAAAGTGACTTAATCAGATCTCTTGTAGACGGACTCTACTTTAAGAGGTTAGTAAAAAGAGGTTTGGAGCCGTGCAGCCCTTAAAACAAAATCAAAACTAGACTATGGGTGATGCCTTCATAGGCTGCTAGTAGAAAACTTTTAAAAAAGTTGCTGAGCTTTTGTGAGCAAGCTCTCTTTTTCAAAGCAGGTATAGAAGTCCCCAAATGGCAAGGGGTGTATTTTGCCAGGAGAGAGCTTGTGTTTTTGCATTAACCTTCTGCTTCTAACCCACCCTCTGGCCAGCCACCAACTCTGTGCTTCAAAGAGCCAATAGAGAGATGATGGTTGTAAGCTAGAGGGAGGTGCCCGTACCATGAAGCTCTTTGCTTGAATTGGCCTGTAAAGTCCAGCCCCATTGGGCCATGCTGCTCTGTGCCTTCCAAGAAGCCTGGCATCCGTCTTGCCAAGTGAACATTTAAGAACTATCTCCTGGCAAATTACCTGAAGGACATCCTCCTTCCATATGAACGTACCCAGCAATTAAGATCTAGCCAGGGAGCCCTCCTGAAAGAGCCATCCCTCAATTGAGGTGAATGGGATGGCTTGTAGGGACAGGGCCTTTTCAGCAGCTGCCCCCAGATTATGGAATGCCCTCCCAAATGAGACCCGCCTGGCACCAACGTTGATGACATTTCAGCACCAGGTAAAAACCTTCCTGTTCCAGAAGATTTTTAACTGATGATTGTGGGTCCCTGATGACAATTTTAGTGTTGTGTTTTAACGTATGGTACTTATTGTACTTAAATGTTTTTATTGTTGTAATTTTATTGTAATTTTGATGTTTTAATTGTTTGTTTTGATTGGGAGCCACCCAGAGACCTCTGGGTAGTGGGTGGCATACAAGCTATGTTAAAAATAAATAAATAAATAAATAAATAAATAAATAAATAAATAAATCCCTGCTCCTGCCTGGACTGGACAGCCACTCCAGGAGGAGGACCTGGTTGGCACACAGAGTCTTATGGGTTGAGCAGCTGACTGAGAGGTGGAGGCGAGGGAATGCACAGCCAATTTATCTCTGACTGAATCAGCTGTTCAGCTCTCATGACAGTTGAGTGCAAACCAAATTGTTTATTCATAAGATGGCTTCTCAACAAGAATGCACTTGAACAGCTAACATTAGTTAATTGCCTCCACACCCCGACAACGTCTTCTCCCTTTTCATCTTATCCGGTCAGCGCTTGGAAGACTGAACTTCTTTGAAGCATGGTTTTCAGAGTCCTCCAACCAGCCTAGCCAAAGGTCACAGCATATAAAAGTATGTGTGTATATGCATGTGTATAACAGGACTGTTTACCTGAAGCATGCTATGCTATACCACAGAGTAACCCAAAATCTGAGCATCTCTATATCTCTCTCTCTTTCTCTCCTCTGTATCTGAAATCAGTTCTGTGGTCAGTTCACTCATGAATGTGACTGATCATCTGGATGTTTCAGAGTCTGTCAGTTGCCTCCCCCAGCAGAGGTTTCATCATGGCATTTGGTAATTATCCATATTTTCCAAGCCATAGATAGTTAGAGAACTTGGAAAACAGCCTTGGCAATTGCTGTGTGTTTGGGTGAGAAGTGGTTAACTGATGGAGGAAAAAAGTCAGGTTCTGGGATGTTTCCTTGTATGATGTCTCCACGTGAATGGTAATGAGAACAAGAGGGGATCCTGTAGACTAGTGGTTCTCAACCTTCCTAATGCTGTGACCCTTTAATACAGTTCTTCATGTTGTGGTGACCCCTTGCCCTGCTTGGAAGAGGCCACAAGCCCCCTTTGACAGGCCACTGCTGCAGGTTCCATAGAGAACTTCCCTCTATACAGGCACCCTCAGCCAATCGCAGCCTCCGGTGCCATTGACTGACATCTCCTCCAACCTACCAAGCTGTAATTCACTCTTTTCCTCCCCCTCCCCCTCCAGACCCAAGCTGTTTGTGCCTTTTTCTTCACTGGTTCATGGCGACCGCTGTTAAATTGTCATTGAACCCCCAAAGGGGTCCCAAACCCCAGGTTGGGAACCACTGCTGTAGACCAACCATTCTCAATCTCAACCCTTTGTTTGGTCACGGCCCTAAACACAGTATGAAAGAAATATAGACCAGGTCAGGATTTTGTAAGTCACGCTGCAAACTATATAATTGTGCGTGAAGAATTATTTTTATTTATTTATTTATTTATCCATTTTTATACCACCCGTTTTCCCGAAGGAACTCCGGGCGGTGAACAAAAAGGGCAAAACATATATATAAAAAGGAGTAAGGACACCTCAACAAGGGAGTCAAAAGTCAAGGGCAAGATGGCAAAAACAAACAAAAAAACAAAAAAAACACCTAAACCAGGTCACCATATGCCTCCCTAAAAAGAAAGGTTTTTAGCGCTTTTTTGAAGGCGGGCAGGGACTGTGCAAGGCACAGCTCACTCGGAAGATGGTTCCAAAGCGAGGGGCCAGCCACAGAGAAGGCGCGGTTATGAGTTGCTGATTTCCACGCCTCTGGCAGTACAGGCATTTAACCACTGGGCGTGGCCACTCGGAGTGAGCACGCCTGAGACATTCTAGTGGGCCGGGCCTCAGATGATCTTTGATTTCCTGTCTGTTGCCTCCTTCAAATGCGCCAAGGGGGTCATATGGCTCCTATTGAGAATGGCTGCTGTAGAGGATTTTCTTTGCTGCCATTGGCATTGTCAACATTCAGATTGCCTTTTGCTATATAAAATTTGGCATCCTTTACCTGCAGCCAATACAGGCATAATATTGGGCAGCTATATCAAAGTGTTCTGCTTCTGCTTATATACTGCCCCATACCACTTCAAGTAGTCTCTGGGCTACTTTACAGTTTTTAATTACAGTATGCAGGCTACACATTGCACCCCCACCCCCGCAAACTGGGTACTCATTTTACCGACCTCGGAAGGATGGAAGGCTGAGTCAACCATGAGCCGGCGACCTGGGATTGAGCCCCAGGTTGTTGTGAGCACAGTTTTTTTCCCTGCAGTACAGGCATTTAACCACTGCGCCATGAGGCTCCTGCATTTGTATCATGGATAAACCAGCACAATAGCTCACATTCACAAACCATTGAAGATAATCACTAACTAATGAAACACCATCTTCCATTGCAATTCTCCATGCTGAGAGCTGGAAAGGAAAGTTTGAATTTCTTGAGTTCTTTGGTTTGACACCGTGTTATGGCATTATGATCTTCACCACTAGATTTTCCACCATTGTGAGAACCAAAAACATCAGGGTCAAACTATCTAGTATAGAATACTATAGATCAGGGGTCCTCAAAGTTTTCAAACAGCGGGCCGGTCCACCACGCCCCAGAAACCACTGGGGGCCAGACCACAGTAAAAAAAAAAGGCTGACATGGAAAAAAGGGGGAGGGAGGGGCAAGTGGACGGAGCCCCCCATGATTGACCCATGATAATTGTGTCTGCAGGGCCCCAGCAATGGCTCCTGCTCTAGATCACCACCCTGAGGTGACAGCGCTGGGATCCCTCTGCTGCACCTCTTCCTCCTCCTACAGTGGCAGCGGCTGGAGCGGCTCTCCTTCCTTCCTTCCTTCATTGTGCTGCAAAGGAGGGGGCAGCCCAGGCAAACTCAGCCCCCTCAGGCCATAGCCCTCCCACTTTGAATGCCCCACTAGCCAGCATGCTGATCATCTGGGCGGTAGTTGGGGGGAGTGGGAGAAGCGACGTAGCCCACTGCTTTGAACTGCTTCAACAATAGAAGCAGCTGTGGAGGATGGCTTGTGGGTAGGTGGGGGGGTTGCAATTGGTCCCGGGGGCCAGATTCAGGACCTTTGGGGGCCGCATCCGGCCCCGGGGCCTTAGGTTGAGGACCCCTGCTATAGATAGTATATTGCTAGATGCAGAAATGTATTTAATGTTGATGGCAAGGAGGAATTGATGGCAAGGAGGAAGAAAGAAAGGGAAATGCATGTCAAGGGAAGGAGAAAGGACTTGATCTGTTTTTCTGCTTTTCTTTAGAAGAGGTGTGGTGGCTCAGCGGACTAAGGCTCCAAAAACTGTCGGTTGCAAAGTCGGCAGCTCGGCAGTTCGAATCCTGGGTGCCACACTGCGGAGTGAGCTCTCGCTGTTAACCCACCTCCTGCCAACCTAGCAGTTTGAAAGCATGTAAATGCAAGTAGATAAATAGGGACTGCCATAAAAAGTGGGAATGCAAAACAGTGTTTCCTTGCAGCCATACCGGCCATGTGGCCATGGACTTGCACAACACTGGCTCGTCAGCTTGAATACGGAGATGAGCACCACCCTTAGAGTCGGACACGACTAGCACGCCTGTGTGTGTGTGTGTGGGGGGACCTTCACCTTTTACCTTTACTATAGAAGAGATGGATAGAGGGAAAATGCCCTGAAAACAGAGTCATGCATGGAGAGAAAAGTTTAGGATAGCAGGGCTATAAGGACAGTTGACAAAAGCAGGAGACAAATGAGAATGAAGGGAATATGCATGGCCCTTATTGAAGCCCCCAGGTGTGAGGAGGGAGGAACAGCAGAGTTGAAAAATGTAACTTTGCTAAACAATAACTCACACAATATCTTACAGCCAGCATCCACACAATATTTCACTGAGCTCACTGAGCACCGTGACCTTTTCCAGTTATGATATCTTACCTTGAGACTTGTTTTGTTCTGGGGAGTGCAGTTTAGCGCTATGGCATTTGCATCAAGGCTCATGCAGACAGGAGGTTATAGCCTCCCAGCTGGAAGCTTTCCGTTAGCATTGTGCATAATAAAATAAAAGCAACTGCAACACAAGCTCCAACAGGGGAATCCATCATCTGATTTAATAGTTTGTTTGCTGATGCATTTATTTGTTTTTTATAGATTACCTAAAAAGAAGCAGTTTTCTCTCAGAGAAGAGTGGCTTTTGCAGGGGCAGTTTGAAGGTGAATCCTGATCAACTTTACAGTTCTTCCCAACCAAGTTAGGGAAAGGGGGTGGTGGGCTTTTTGATCCACCTGCGAGAGGAACCTTTCAGACCCGAAGAGGAAATGTAGAGTATCATTGAGGTGATAGAACTGCCTGCAATGAAACTGTGCTATCACCAGTTTTCTTCCTAACCGAAGTCCTCAAAAATAGCCATTCTTGGTAAAGGTGCTAGAGCAGGTCGTGGCCTCTCCGCTCCTGAGGTTTCTGAATGATACAGCTTATCTAGATTCATTTCAGTTTGGCCTTAAGAAGATAAGAACATGAGAAGAGCCATGCTGGATCAGGCCAAAGGCCCATCTAGTCCAGCTTCCTGTATCTCACAGGGGCCCCACCAAATGCATCTGGGAGAGCACAAGACTAGATATCTGTCCCCTGATACCACTCCCCTGCATCTAGTCCTTGAAGTACCCTGGTTTTAAGACTGGAGATTACACATGTCCATCATGGTTTGTAACCTGTGATGGAGTTTTCCTCCAGGAATCTGTCCAATCCCCTTTTGAAGGCATCCAGTCCAGATGCCATCACCACATCCTGTGGCAGGGAGTTCCACAGAGTAACAACTATGTCTTGGTTATGGGACATAGACACCTTTGGTCACCTTGGTAGATGACACACACTTGGAACTTAATAGGGGATCTGTGCCCCTCTTGGTTTTGCTCGACCTCTCAGTAGCCTCTTTCCTTGTTGTCCTATAAGCTTTAAGTATTGTCCTTAATGATATCAATCAACTACTGTTGTTATTCTCCTTGTTTCCAACTTAAACAAATATCTTTCACTGTTATAAGCTTCCTTGGGTGCTTTTCAAGGAAAAAGGTGGGGTGAATATATTTTAAATAAGCAAATAAATCCTCCCCAACTCAGTTGTTAACATGCAAAGGGAATTACTAATTTGCAGCTATTAATGTTCATTCCTCCTCCTTGGATCAACACACATTGACTTCCTTATTTCTGATCCTGATCCTGACAAAGAAAGGAACGGTGGGTGTGGTGGATGACTCCAGTGTCATAGAATCATTGGATGTTGTTTGGGTTTTAGTAGTGGGTGGTGGTGGTTCCAGCACCTTGGATAGCTCTCATGACTGTCAAATGAAACCAGTCCCATGATGTGAGAGGCACCCCATGCTATTGTGTGGATGGCCAGGGCTATGGCAGAAGCACCATGAAGACCTTGAGAAACATTGACTTGTTGACTGTTCAAAAAAAGAGCACGGAAAACTGCATTTACACCTCCTGGTTCAGACAGTCTACAGGGGGCAAGATATTTTGTTAACATGGCATCACACGGGAAGTCCTGCATTAGCAGCGTAAGCAGAAAGCACTATGGCATGAATTGAGAGAGCATATAAAATATGAAGGAAGCCTGTCAACTCAAATTAGCCTAGCCGGGCATCTTTTATTTATTTATTTTTTGTTGCCAGGCAAAGACAAAGGGTCACAGATCAGCATTCTGCAGAGGTTGTTCTGTTGTAAGCAGTTTCGGGGGTGGTGGTGGTGGGGGGAGAGAATACAATGGTTTGCCTCCCCCATTTAAAAAAAAAAGCATAATGGAAGTGATGTTTCTATAGAGGTTATTCAACAAAGTTCACGTTGGTCTATTCCTGCCTGCATCTTTGCTTTATACAGGCTGGCAAGCAATAGCTAGTACAAAATAGAGCCTACGTTTAAAATATTCTCGTAACTTGATTCTAAAGTCAGATGGGATGGGCAAGATAATTAAAAGCAGAACTGGGTGCCACTAGAGGTGGACAGGTGTCCCCCTCCATGGCCTATATAGCTTAAAGAATTGATGCAATTCTAGACATTGGGTGTTTGATGGGATCTAGAAGGATAAGTAAACAGGTGTGATAGGATTTGAGACCTGCAGCATTTAGTGTCATTTCAAGGGAGAAGCTTGAATTTGCAAGGAGCAAGTTGTAGTTTTAAACCCAGCCATCTCCAGATTTAGCAAAGGAAGGATCCTGTCTGGATCCCTGGATAGTTGGGCCAAAATATGGGGTTAGGTGGAACAATGGTACCTACTTGGCTAGATAGTTCCATAAAAGGCAGCATCGTGTGTTTTTAGACATAAAGTATTAAGGTGTCTGTTCTTGAAAGGTATACATTATTTGTGGTGTGCATCAAATATCATCTGACTTATGGAGACCCAGTGCATTACAAACTTTCAAGAGGTCCTGTCATTAATAATCATTCTTAAGGCCATGTACACTCAAGTATGTGCATGGGAACTCCATGGAACCAATCCATCCCTTATTTGGCCTTCCTCTTTTCCTGCGGTCTTCAACTTCTCTGTGCATTATTGTCTTTCCCAAATGAGGTTGGATAACCACTTATTTATCTTTCTGGTGACCCATAGCATTAGGGTCATATATTGCTAAAATGTAGCCTTCACAGTGGTTGATGTTGGGGAAATATAATATCAACTTGTAGGTAGCAGCAGCTGATATATTCTATCAACATATGTTTATGTAAAATGTATCATGCAATGTATAAATATTTATATATTGATAAAATTGCATATAACCTGCTGCCTCCCAGGACTGAAAATTGTGCCAGGGCCACTTTTAAATATCTGAATGGGGCTTGGCCAAGGGTACAGCTTCATCGGGAAAGAAGAAATTGCATTCCATTGATATGAAATATGCAGACACTACTGTTCACTACAATCTCAAGTTCCATTTTATTGCAAGAAAAAAATGACAATAAAATTACTGTAGAATATAAATTTGAAACAACTTTGTAGCCATGGTTCAGTATAGGGACAGGACGGGGTTACTTCCTGAAGGGTGCCTGAAACACAAACATTTTTCCTTGTCTGAAGAAAACCAGTGAGGAGGAATAACAATGTCATGAATATTCATATATTTTCTTGCCCTTGATAACAAAGTGTGTCTCAATGTGCCGAAACAATCCATCAACAAAACTGACAACGACGGCATTTTTTTGCTCTTGGATGAAAGCACCTTTTCCCACCTTCAACAGTGCTTTATTTTAAAAAAAACTTTACATTTTACACAGACAATATTGTGCAGAATACAGTTGCTACTCAAAACAAAGGATTTCCTGTACAAAATTCATCTTCCCAAGCAAGATAAAATGTGTGTGTGTGTGTGTGTGTGTGTGTGTGTGTGTGTGTGTGTGTGTGTGTGTGTGTGTGTGTGTGTGTGTGTTTTGTGTCTGTTTGTGTGTGTGTAAGAGAGAGAAAGATAATATCTATAAGATTTTGGAAAAGAAGAAAACTACGCAACATTTTTCACTTCAAGTCCTGAAATTTGAACAAGGCAAAAAAAAAAACAACTGTCAGAAGTTGCCATCATATTTTTTTTTCAATTAGTCACGAGACCAAGAAGCAGGAGTGACATATTCTGGTGGTTACCAGTGGTTGCCCAGTTTAGCTGTACAGGGGATTCCCAGTGGAATTTGGAGATATGAGAGACATGTAAATTTCAGCCTCCTCTGGAGATATGAGACATGTAAATTTCAGCCTCCTATATAGGAGGCTGAAATTTACATGTCTCATATCTCCATATATTCCACTGGGAATCCCCTGTACAGCTAAACTGGGCAACCACCAGAATATGTCACTCATTGTTCTCGGTCTCATGACAACCTCCGGGGTTGGAGAGATAGGCAGGATATCTTTCAGTACCATTTCCCGGGAATCTTAAGGAGGTGAAGACATCCGCTTTGGAATACCCTGAAGCAAATGGCTATTTCCATCAGATGATATAGGAAAAGGATGTGAACAGTTAATCTTGAACAGTAGCATGTTGATGGACTTGAATATGATTCATTAGTCCTATAAAAGCCTGGAAGACAGAAACTGCACGTTAGCTGGCCGTGGACTTGTTGGGCTCCTAGGACAGTGATGGCAAACCTTTTAGAGACTGAGTGCCCAAACTGCGATTCAAAACCCACTACTTTTTTGCAAAGTGCCAGTACAGCAATTAAACCTGAATACAGGTGGCTGAAGAAAGGGCTTTGAGTGCCACCTTTGGCACCCGTGCCATAGGTTCACCAGTACTGTCCTAGAATATTATATTCTTGGTTTCTCATTTCAATCTCCCTTTAATAAATTTGTATCTATGTTTCTTTTTATTTCAATTTGTTCAGCCTCTTGTTTTACAACCCACCCACCAACCAACCAACCAAGAAGAGGGCATTGATTTATTCTCAGTGGCACCTGAGGGTATGACAAGAACCAACAGGTGGAAATTTATCAGAGCCAGACTGGAAATAAGGAGACATTTCCTGATAGCTTGCTTCCTGATGATATGGGTGCCCCACCGCTAGAGGTTTTCAAGAAAAGATTAGACAGCAATCTGTCTGGGATGATATGAGGTCTCCTGCCAAGGGCAGTGGGGTGGACTCAAAGACTTCCAAGGTCTCTTCCAACCCTATGATGATTCTATGATTCTATGAACCAACCAACCAACTTTTTTTCTAGAAATATCAGTCTTGAATGAGAGATTTGTACTAACTTTCATCCTACTGCTGACTCTCAATACAGTACTTTGTAATTCCCAAAGAGTCAGGAAATACCCCCAAACTCAATCTATAATATAGTTGTTTTTAAGTAGCATTGCCAGAGATGAGGATATAAAAATGCACCAATGCCTGAATTTTGGATTTTGGAATGCACAGAAATGGACAGACTAACAATGAAAATTAAAGGAAAAGAGGATTCACAATATTATCGAACACGGAATCTGTTCTATCAATGGGTAGAAAAGAGAAACAAAGAATAAGACTTTCAGGCAAAAATCAGAGAAAAACAAAACAAAACAAAGGACACAAACATGTGGCTGCGAGGGTTCGTTCGCTACTTCCAGGGGTTCCGATGTGAAATAAAGATTGTCCATCCTTTCGGTAACAGTTTCTAATAAACGTTTATTTTCAAACATAAAATCAGAACCTTTGGCTTCTATGTCTTTACTTTCTTCTTCAATAACAGATACAACATTTGGAGTAAAAGGGTTGCCAACAGGGCTCAAACTAGGTGGGTGGGTTCTTCCCTTAGAGTTTGTGGCTAACGAGGAGTCCCCCGCCCAAAGCACTGGGTCCCACAGCATGGGTGGCGAGCCCACTGTGCCACGGCATTCTCCCTCTCCCGTGGTCCTGATCTGCCTCTTCCCCTCCATGCCAGCACGCTTGCTGGCCATCTCAGGGGCTTGACATCAATCAGTCAAGTCCAGTCACGGTCCACCTCCACCTCAAAGGTGCCACCTCTCTCCTCTCTCCTGCCTTTCTCCCCTTCAACGGTCTTAACTGCCCGTCTCACTCCCGACAGCTCCTCTCGCGCTTCCTGCCAATCTTCGTCCTCGCGCTCTCCTCCTGTACCCTCCTTGACATCTGTCAATCTGAGCTCTTCTATTGCCATCGCCCCGCCTCCTACCCAGAAAACATCTTTTGTCTTTATATCCTCTAGTTCCTGACTTGCTCCTCCTTCTGCTCCTCTCAATGCTTTACTGTCTTTTGTCTCCTCATGTATTTTTTGCTCCTTTACTGCCTCAGACGGCGCACTCTCATGTTTCTCTTCCTTTTCCTCTTCCTTCTCACAGTGGCATAAGACCTAAATTTACTGTGATATGAATATGACTGGAACCCATGTAGCATGATGTCTAATAAGTACTGTTTCTTTTTTCTTTGTTATATAGAAAAGAATAAAAAATATTATTAAAATAATGCACCAAGGCCCAGAATGGTATCATGGAATAAGTGAAGACCTTCGGACTCTGTCATGTGACTTTAATTTTTCATCTTTCCTTTTAGTAAAACAATATAGCAATGAAAATCTATAGGTGCTAATAATGATTTACATCATGGACAAATTATCTTTCAAATGAACAATACGATGTGTATAACACATACATTTTGCATTTTTTCCAGAGGTTGTCAACCTCCAGGTGATATGGGTAAATCTTTAGAGAAAGTCAGCTCTTTTAAAGCTCAGGAAGCAATAAAAAAGTCACAGCTTTGTTCAACACATGCATATACTCGCAAGAAACAGAAAGCTGTTATGAGAAATGGCACGCCACAAGGATGATGTGGTTTTGCAAACTGTTCTCTGGTGGCAACTTGGGTCTTTGCCAAACCATGTTGCCGTAAAGTTTTTTGCCCAAATGGTGGCCGTGTGTCCTGAATCTGATGGGTGATCCATATCGTCTGATGCGAACTTTCACAAGATCACAAAAACCTCTCCGTTCCATAGTTTGGAGAAACGACTGATTCGGATACTGTGTAAGAGGTTCAACTCTGGCTTCTGAAGCTAAGCTGAGTGAGAGATTTGGGAAGAGGTTTACTTGCTGTTTGTTTAAACTCTTTTAAATTTGAAAGTAACAAAAGCAAAACCCAACCCCCCTAACCCCCCCAAAAAACAATGCTGCAATAAAAAATTATTTATTTATTTATTTATTTATTTATTTATTTATTTATTTATTACATTTATTTATTACATTTGTATACTGCTCTCTCTAGCTGCGTGGCTACTCTGGGTGGTTTACAAAGACACACACTAGATAAACAATCAAGACACACAATAGATAAACAATCCAATAATAAAAACATAATAAGAAATAAATCAATAATATCTATCTGAGCATGAAACAGGAACAAGATGGCCTAAAAACAAACAAACAAACAAAAAACAAAAACTACAGTGCATAAACAGCGAATTCTTCATAGCATATATTAATACCCAGGGAAAGCCTTTTTAAATAGCCACGTCTTTAGATGCTGCTTAAAGACTTCCAGGAGGGAAGATGCCAAACTAATCTCAGGGGGAAGTTGATTTCAGAGGCGAGGAGCTACCAATGAGAATGCCTGATTTCTTGTCGAAGATTTACGGGTCTCCTTCAGCGATGGCACCCTCAGATGCCCTGCCTGAGATGATCAGGTATTATGGGCAGTATTTTGTGGCAAGAGCTATTCTGTCAAATAGCTGCCTGGGGGAAAAAAGGAAAATGTATTAAATTCCACCAGAACCAGGATTCCAGGTGTAGTGGAAACTGACTGGGATGGTGGAATTGGGAAAAACATTCCTTAAATATCCCATTTCCCTTGAAAGCCCTGTTAGTGTCCCTTGATATTCTGAAATTGTAGGCATTTTCTACATGGGTTAACCAGCAGAAGTGGCTTGCTGACACCTTCTGCATTCTCTAAGACTGAAATCTCTTCCAGGATGCAAAGCTGCAAAATTGTGACATTATAGAAATGTTTATGTGGCAAGATGTTGAAACAGCAAAGAAGTGTCACTTTAGAAGTTTAACTTTGGACATGCACAGAGGAACACCAGGTCATCTCAGGTAAAGAAAAAGGAACAACTATTAGTGCAACAGCAAGCTGGTCCAAGCTAGTTTCCTTAAAAGAGGAACTGCTGTGGAAGATTCTGGACTCTGACTAAAAAGGTATATAAAGAATTGGGGCGTCTTGGATCTTTGCAATCACTATTAGCAATGCTGAATCTGAGACCCCAGATGTACGGTACCACCATCTGGTTTCCTGTCTGTGTCATGTGTTGTGTCAACTTTCTATGTTATTCAATAAAGCTGGCTTATAACTTTGCAACTCTGGTGTCTCAGTGCAAATATGTTCCACCCAAAACTCCAACTTATCACCCTAGAGGTCTATTCTGACTTGACAACACAGAGTACACATGAACACACCAAATTTATCAAAAAAAAAAACCCACCTTTAACTTTCTTCTTCTTCTTCTTCTTCTTCTTCTTCTTCTTCTTCTTCTTCTTCTTCTTCTTCTTCTTCTTCTTCTTCTTCTTCTTCTTCTTCTTAGCAGTTGTCCCACTTGGTGGTGGGGTCTGCTGTTCTGTTTTTTTTGCCTTCCACTTGGCATGGTTGCAGTCTAGGTTTGGGTGAACGTGGGACAACTTCATGTCGTTGTCAAGGGTGTTCAGCCAGCACTGTTTTGGTCATCTCCTTGATTGGGGTCCACTGTCCTGCAGGGTGAGACGCTTTTTGGTCACAGTTACCTCATCGGCACGCAAGAGGTGTCCATCCCAATGCAGCTGGGTTTCATGCATCTTGTGGGTGGTATAACCTTTATATCACAAATTAACTTCTCTTTAACAACTGTATTCCAAAGTCTTCACACATGTCATTTAACCCAAAATCATACTTCACATTCAAGTTCTTTGCTATCATTAGTCTTCCAGCTGTTAATAAATTTGTTATTAATTCTTTAGCAGTCCATTCCCATTGTTCCCTATCAAATACTGACAAAAGTACTATTCTAGAATTTGCTTCTGTGTTTAACTTTAATATTTCCTAGATTTCTTTGAAAATACATCTCCAAAATTTTATTACAACTTCACATTGCCATCACACGTGAATGTAAGTGCCTACATCCTAGACATACATCCAGCATATATTAGAATATTTATTATCCATCCTGGTTCAATAGTGTTAGATAGCATTTTCATACTATAGTACAACCCCCCCCCCAAAAAAATCCTCTGATTCACCAACACATCCACTGACTCAGTTATCTGCAGTTGGTGATCAATGGGTGCTGGGCAGGTCCGAGCTGGGCAGTGAGAAGGATGGCTGGCTGGCACTGGTAAAGTTTTTCTTTCTTTCTCTTTCTCCTCCCTGCTGCTGCTGGTCAGCTGTTCTCCTTGCTGCCCCTGTCAGCACCGTCAACCCGGCTAAGAGTGTTTGCTGTTATCCACAGATTTTGCTATCCACGGATCCACGGGGGGGGGGGGGGGTCCAGAACCGATCCTCCTCAGATACGGCAGTCCTACTGTAATTTATTATTTATAATTCTTATTGACATGTATTTTAATATTCTTTCATCCCATATATTTGTCCTATCTTCATTACTTACATTCCATCCTAAATCTGTTTGCCATGACACTATAAGGGCATAGTATTGATTCTCTGTATCTAATAATATCAAATAAATTTTAATTATTATCTCCCTCATCCACACATAATCTTGTTTTCCCTTTTGGATGCTCTCTCTTCAAACTTAGTCAAATATTTACATGTACCTTTTTAAAATCCATTCTTTAGTGCATTGTTCTAATTGAATCAAATTAAGCCATGTTAAATTTCCCCTGCTAATACTGTACTTTTTTTTTCTTTTTTCCTATTATTCATCTTCTCCAGCTAATCTTGCAGGTTAAAAACTTGGTTATTCTTTAATGTTTTTTCCCAAGCTTTCAATTTTTCTGGAAATTCTATAATTCTGTAACTGGGTTTGGTTGTGAAATTGGTGGCATAAAGAATTTCCTGTACTTACTACAAACCTGTAACATATTCCTAAAGAAAAGGATTTCTGACTTTTTTGTAATGCTCTCATTATCATATTTAAAAAGAATGTCTACCAAGGATCCCTCAACTTGTTGAAATTCTATTTTTATCTGTAATAAATTGTCAGGTTGTAATATCATATACATTTATAATAGAAAGTCCTCCTGTTTTTGGAGATTTCTGACATAGAATCACAGAATCCTCACTTTTTGTATCACCACCATATCAAAAATTCTTGATCATATTTCGCCATTCTTTCAACTTTTGTTCTGATATCTTAATCAAAACATCATAAACAAGAAATTAATCTTAGGTAAGATTTTCATTTTCAGAGCTGATGCCTACCAAACAATGATGAAACAGTCTTTCCAACTTTGTTAGATTTCTCCTTAAATTCGCGTTTCTTTCTTTCTTTCTTTCTTTTTTTTGAACATTAATTTTTATTAATTTTTTAGAGAAACTAATAAATAATACATACACAATAATACGTAATTAATTCACTTATTTTTACATCCCCCCTCCCCAACACCTCCCCAACCCCTGGAACCGAAGAACAAATTATTTTCCATACTTTCATACAAGCTCTTTAGTACATTCCACCAATGTCTTTGGCTTCCTCTTAAACCTCCTTACTTTATTCATAGCTTAAGCCAATCCTTCAGTTTTTTACATTTCTCCCATATTTCTTTGGATACTTTTTCTTCCCTAATCCATCTAAAGTAACTATACCACTTTTCTTTTTCATAATTTCCCAATCTTCCCATTTTTAATCTTGCCAATATAGATTCCAATTATCCTCATTCCATTTAGTGGAATCTTTCCATCCCCATGTGGTCACTGCATGTGCCGCTATCAGCATTGCTTTCAATAAATATTGGTCTGCAACCATTAATTTTTCACAACCCAATATACCCATAAATAATAAACTTCCATTAATTTCTAATTTAATTTTAAACCAATTTTCTATTTTCCTGAGGATTATATTCCAAAATGATTTAACTTTAACGCATTCCCACCAAAGGTGGGAATACCAACCTGGTTCGCGTTTCTTTCTGCTCCACCATTCTTACACATACGGTTGATAGCGGCATGGGAGTGGGTCTCCCCTGTTGTTGCTCCCATAAATAGACTAGAATTCTTCTCTACCTCACCCCACCCCAAAGCCCAAGATGGTTCCATTGCTGCTTTTCTGCCAGCCAAGCAGGCAAAGATTTTTCTCTTCAGGGAGGCTTTTCCTTAGTGACATAGCATCTAGGAGAGGTTTTTTAATGAGATGGCTTATGTTTTGTTACTTCTAGATCTTTTTAACTAATGCTTTACCTATCATTCTTAATATAATGTTTTTATTTTTTTAAAATACTTGAATAATTCGCTGTTTTTAGCTTTAAACTTGTATTTCAATCATGGAAGCCAAGGTGTGGAGAAAATAGGTTTTTCTAAAAAAACGAAGATAAAAGAAGAAAAATAAAATAAAATTGCAGTGGAAGTTGAAAAAATGACACTTTGCATCTTTCTCTTGAGGCAGCCTTTTCCTTAGTAGGTAGTTCCTTATCTAGGATTTTTAAATTGTGTTCCAAGCCCTAATATCCCTATTAGCATCTTCCCCCTCCCATGTTTTGTGATACAGACAAATTGGGGAAAGGGTATAGGGAAACATAAACAAGGGGGGTACAAAATACAGAGAGGTGTGAGTTGTCACCTATATCTAATTGCCACTAGTTTAAGTATTTCTACACATCTAAACTGACTCATGCTTATCATGAAGTATGTACAATAATGCTTTTTCTTAGTTCTCTAGCTTTTGTTATTATTTTCTCTTCTTCATCCATACATAGTATTTTTCCCAGACTTTATGGTGATTATTCTTCCTGGAAACATCTAAGCATTCTGATAATTTATCCATCTCTATTGTTTCTAAAATTTTAAACATTAATTCCTGTTCAGATGGTATTCCAGGTTCTTTCCAGTATCTGGCAAAGACTAATCTTGCTGCGGTTATCAATTAGCATCTTTATGGGTGGCCATTCCACACAATCAAAGGCTTTAAAAACATCTAATGCTATTATACCAGCTTTGGATTTCTGTTTGCCAAAACTTCTGGTATATTAATAATTCTCCTGGTCAGATCTGATATCTGTCTCCCTACTATGAAGCCACTTTGGTCCACTTTAATACACTTAACAATCTCTTTGCTAAGAGTGATGTAAAAATGCTGACTCTTATTTATCAGATAAACTTGGTGTTTATAGACAACAAGATCTGTCCGATTTTTGTTAGGCTTTAGAATTAATATTATTGAAGAATTTTTCCAGGATAAAGGAATTTTTCCTGTGTCCATTTTTCCTTCTTAAACAAAGGCTTCAGTTTTGAGATCAACATATTTTTAAATATTTTCTAATACACTGGGACTAGACCATTAACCCCTAAGTCTCCCCTATGTTTAACTTTTAATTAATATGTTCTGTCTCTTCTTCTCTAAACAACTATTCCATCAAATTTTATCGACCTGTTGCAATTTATTCTCAACAGTTTTGTCCGTATATTTTCTAATTTTATCCAATGAAAGCTTTTCACCTATATACAACTCATGCAGTCAGAACAATAAAGGGAATTGCCAGGTTTGCTGAAAAATATTGTAGAGAAATATTAAGGAACATAGCAAATTTCTTTTAAAATGAAAATTCTGAACTTTGCTTGTAAGAGTTGAGCACTTAGAATCTTAGGACAGGATGCTTCTAAATCCATCAATTTCAAGTTATTTATTTATGTATTTATTTAGAGTATTTTTACCCCACCTTTCTCCTTTTATTATATATTTTTAGCCAATGTGTTGTTAGTCTGTTGAACTCCCTGCCACAGGATGTGGTGGTGGCATCTGACCTGGATGCCTTCAAAAGGGGATTGGACAGATTCCTGGAGGAAAAGTCCACCACCGGTTAAAAACCATGATGAAGATGTGTAATCTCCAGGTTTAAAACCAGGGTAGTTCAAGGGCCAGATGCAGGAGAGTGATATCAGGAGACAGATATCTAGTCTTGTGCACTCCCAGACGCATCTGGTGGGGCCACTGTGAGATACAGGAAGCTGGACTAGATGGGCCTTTGGCCTGATCCTGCATGGCTCTTCTTATGTTCTTATATTCCTTGGAAAAGAACCCAAGGTGGCTTATAGTAATGAGGGACAATATACAGTCCAGTACAATTAAGGCATATTCAAGTCTGAGAACAGGAAGTTGAGGGTATCTTACAGCATTATTTTATTTATTTATTTATTTATTTTATTTTTACAACTTATATGCTGCCCACTACCCAAAGGTCTCTGGGCGGCTTACAATCAAAAATTAAAACAGTTAAAACATCAGATATCAATAAATAATTAAAACAATAATAAAAACTTACACTAAAATCATTACACTAAAATTGCCATCAGAGGACCCACAGTCTATATTGTATCAATTAAAAAACTTCTGGAACAGGAAGGTTTTTACCTGGCACCGAAATGTCATCAATGTTGGCGCCAGGCGGATCACACTTGGGAGGGCATTCCATAACTTTGGGGCAGCTGCCGAGAAGGCCCTGTGTCTGCAAGCCATCCCTCTCACCTCCTTGAGGGATGGCTCTTTCAAGAGGGCCCCCTGGCTCGAAGGCAACATTAAAGCTAAAAGAGAATGAGAGCAGTTAAAGAGAGAGTAAAAATTCCATGTAAAAGTTATGGAAACTAACATTGAAAGAGACCTTGAAATCTCTTCCAACTCTATGAGTCTAGGAATTTATGAAACATAGTGTCTAAGCAATCACATAAGGTTATAAATGGTTATAAACACATAGTCTATGTGATCATGTATGGTAGATTCATATAAAAGACACATAATATGTAGTCCATCATTCAGGGAAAGCTTGCCTGAAGAGAAAGGTCTTTGCCTGTTTCCGGAAGGACAACAGAGATGAGGCAGTCCTCACCTTTAGTGGGAGGGAGTTCCAGAGTCTGGGCGCAGCAGCTGAGAAGGTCATGTGTTCCCATGAGATGTAACAAAATTAATCCCAAGATCAGTATTTTTAATATCACATTTAAACTGGTACTTTTTTAAATTAAAAATTACCAAAAACAAAATTATCATAAATCATTAGGTCGAACAAGAGTAGGATTGATGCACGAGGGTTTCACAGAATCTGGGAAAACTTTTTTGTGTGGCTCTCCGAATTCTCCAGACACTTTTGCCAGGGGGTTCTGGAAACTATAGTCCAGGCCTGCCCAAAGTCCGGGCTGGGGGCCAAATCTGGCCCATCAGGCCATTCTGAGTGGTCCGTGGCTGGCTGGCCTGCCCCTCCCTCCCCCTCCTTTGCCCCATGCTGGGGAGCTTAGGGGGGGTGCAAGGTTGCATAGATCGCCTCTTCCAAGGGGCGACCTGTGGCCACGGCTCCCTGTGCTTCCTTTGGTCCCCACCTTCCTTCCTCCCTCCCTTGGTCCCCACCAACCTCCCTCCCTCCCTCCCTTGTTCCCCACCTTCCTTCCTGCATGTGGGGTTGCAAGGGGTCAGTGGGTGGGGCTTGCAGTAGGGTGGCAGGGTCGGGGAGCAACCGCCCCTGACACATTCTCAGCCACCAAATCTGGCCCTCCTTACAAAAAGTTTGGACACCCCTACTATAGTCCATAAAGTAACTTTTCCATGCTTTGTGGTAGAGGCATCTGAAAAAGAGTGGTTGGTGGCCTTTGCATCAAACCAGGTGAGATTCTTCTATCTTTTCATTTGTATTAAACCACATAGGAAAAACACACAGTCTATCTTCCCTATAGATTTCGACACAAGGGAAGAAACAAAGGGCAGGTGGATTGCAACCACTGCAAAAGCTCATGATGATTTAAAAGCTGTGTCTATTGCACTGTAACTAGATTCTATCTTTAATAGCCGTCAGGGAATGAGATGTAACAAATTTGATTTGCAATTTGGGCCGAAGTCCAGTAATTGTACAAATAAACTCTCCATTGTGCTACTGCTGTCTCTTTTTTATATATAGCCATTTATAAAGACTCGGTAATGTTCAGCAGGCCTGCAGGGAGTTACAAATCCTTATGGTCCCCATTCAATTATTCATTGGCTTTTCGTTCTTGGAAGGAGTCAGTGGCGTAGAATCTCCATTAGAAGCAAGTGCTGAACTAAAGTACAGCTGCAAGAAAATCAAGCTCATACTCATATATGTTTAATTTTTTAATATGATATTTATATACTTTTAAAAAACTGTTGTGTCTTTTGTAATGTTTGTTGTTATCTGCCTTGGGCCCCCTATGGGGGATGTAAGGCTGCTATAAATAAATAAATAAATAAATAAATAAATAAATAAATAAATAAATAAATAAATAAATTTAAATAAATTTAAATTTAAATTTTCCATTTATGTGGAAAGGACTGCTGACCAGAGCTGTTGGAAGTAACCAGTTAGATCTAGCTCATTTCAAAGATGCAATATTTATACATAGTTACTTGCACCCAGTCAATTATGCAGTAGTGAGTAATGTAACTACAAACCTGCTTTTGAAGTAAAACAATTACCACCTAAGTTCCTTGAATATAATAACTAGCAAGAATTTATTTATTTATTTATTTACAAGATACTTAGCCGCCCCACTATCAAGAGGTCTCAGCGTGTTGTTAGTCTGTGGAACTCCCTGCCACAGGATGTGGTGATGGCGTCTGGCCTGGATGCCTTCAAAAGGAGATTGGACAAATTCCAGGAGGAAAAGTTCATCACAGGGTTAGAAGTTAGATGGACCCTAAAGAAGGAGTAAGCTGCCAAATCTCCAACAGACAGTTTCAGGCGTTTTACATGCTAGCTCCTTTAAAGTTTGTTTTTTGGGGAAAGAAACATGCCTAAATGATTGGTCCCCCGTCCCAACTGATTTGAATTTCAGACACAAATTGATTTGTACATTTGCTTCATTTCTTCCTAAAACCAAATATGCTCATTCTGCTTTGGTTCAGATCTCATACAAATGTGGAATTACCTTGTCTGCTGCTCTACAACAAAGATGGGGACAAATAAAAAATTGTGATTCCTCGTAATTTGTGATTCACTGGGCTGATAAATCAATGAATTGATGAATCGACAAATTTCCAGTGATTAATCAATATATCAATACATGAATTTGCCTCCCCTTTAAAATGCTATGAAAAGCCCCCCCCCCCCCCACCCCCCGGCTTCTAGAGGCCCCAAATTTTTAGCAATGCTTCCTCTGCCTCTCATCTACAAGGATTGCAAGTCTGGTGCAGATTGAGGTTCAGATATCTGAGTAATGCACCCTAAAACACCCCACTGAAAAGTATCCCCAGGAATGAAACTTGCAGAGGGACTTCCCACAAATCCTCCTCTACAGTCTCTCTAAGTTTGGTGAAGATTGGGTTTCAGATATCTGAATTATATATCCTCAAAGTGGGCTCTCATAGCAAAGTGCCCTTTAGGAAGTGGTTTGGGGAAACCAAGCCTTCACCAAACATGGAAGAATTATAGTAGAGAGTCATAGAAAGCTTCTTGGCAACTTTGGCATATCTAGGTGGTTTGTGGGGCATTCTATAGCCCAACAAATTAACCAAAAATTGCCTAAAAAAATTCATCCCTTTGTATTTATTAATGACTTCATTTGTTGCGAATATGAATCAATGAATTTTGTAAAACCAGCAATTTGTCAGAAAATGCTATTCATTTTTCAACCCATCCCCATCTCTAGTCTGCAACCATTGATCTGGCAGTCTAGATTTTGACACTTTGAGTAAAGTCTAGCTCAGTGGTTCCCAAACTCAATTCTCTTGACTTATTACCCACTGGCCACACCTCCCCTCCCCCAACACAATACTTTGAATGAGTAGCAGATTGGGGGGGGGAGGAACCCCAGCATGAGTAATACCTCCAAGTACTCTTTGGTGCCCCTGGCTGGGTTTGGCAGTGCCTTAGGGCTCTGCAGTGCACAGTTTGGGAACCATTGGTCTTGGGAGACAGACCCATAAGGTTATTTCTCCCACAGGGCTTTATCAGATTAAGAAATGCAGGGAGCTAGGAATAATGCAAAGCAATGCTTATCATAAAGGAAAACTCATACAGAGCTGTCAGCCACCTCAAATCATCATCATCATCATCATCATCATCATCATCATCATCATCATCATCATCATCATCATCATCATCGCTGTCGTCGACGACGTCAACAACAACAACAACAACAACAACACATGGGAGAAAGAAAGCAATTTGCACAGGGAAGAAAACTTCCAGGAATTTGGTAGGGTATGTTTCTGTTCAAGTGATGAAATCTAACCAACTTCCCTTTCTTCCACAATTTATTTTTAAAATCCCAAGTTCTTTGTGTTCAGCTTATAAAGATATTTGGATCAGATGAAATGCTCACCTGCCTGCACTGCCCAAATTCAACAGGTATAGCTAATCGTAGCACGAGGAAGGCCTGGCCTTCCACAAACTGTTAAAGGTGAGAAGGTAAAAGGTAAAGGTTCCTCACCCACCCCCCGCACATGCGTGCTAGTCATGTCTGACTCTTGGGGTGGTGCTCATCTCCATTTTCAAGCCACTGGCCACATGGCCGGCATGGCTGCAAGCAAACACTGTTTTACCTTCTCGCTTTTTACGGCCGTACCTATTTGTCTACTTGCATTGACAATATGCTTTTGAACTGCTAGGTTGGTAAGAGCTGGGGTTATCAGCGGGAGCTCGCTCCGCTGCGTGGCACCCGGGATTCGAACTGCCAAGCTGCTGACTTTGCAGCCAACAGCTTTTGGAGCCTTAGTCTGCTGAGCCACCACACCCCCTTTTAAAGGTAAGAAGCTTGTCCAAAAAATAGAGGTGCCAGCTTTAATTCATTTGCACAAACATGAGTGAATATCTGATGGTTCAAAACCAACACTTATACCTTCTGCTTGTATGGATGGATCTGTCAGTTCTTCATTCTCACATTGTTCTTTTAACCCTCAAGTTCATTAAGCCTAGGCCAAGAAGATATTTGAACATTTGTATACATCCATATTTAAAAAAAACAAACCAAGTAATATTCTCATTCATCCTTAGTTTTAGTGAAAGATTTGCACAACTGAAACATTGAGGCCACAATATGCCAGTTTAGCCAAGCATCTTCTGGGTGAGACACTTTGCTGTTTCATATTATAAATCAGAATGATATTTCTCCTTTCCCTATCCATATGACAAATTCATCTTCAGTAGATTTAATAAAATAAGTTATAAGCATGCTCTTGGAAATCCTTGCCCAATCCCTGGTTTGCTATTCGGGAACATAGTAAATATCAATTCATGCTTTTTGGCCTTTTCTACAATCTGCAATCCAAGCCAGCTGTCTAAACTTTTCATTCGACAGCTATTTTACAAATGTGTTCTGTTGCTTTCTCTAGCTTTCAACACCACCGGATTCAAACAGCTTGTTTAATACTCATGTGTAGGGGGTATTTTTAAGCCTTTGAATTCTGTTTTCAATTTAGTGGAGCCCCTTCATCTCCTACACACCAAGAATTCCTAGTGTTATCTGGATCATTACTGGGACATTCCAAGCAATTTTGGTCTCTTTTCAAATTTATTGATTTATTTATTTTATTACTTATATACCTCCCATCTTCCGAAGGAACTCCGGGTGGTTTACAACATCAACAGTAATAACAAACAGCAAATGGCAGAGAAGCAAAACAATAATAATAACAACAACAATAAAGATAATAATAATTTAAAAAAACCTACATTTATGTGTGCATATGTGTGCATTTCTATATCAGTGACAGCTGGTGCCTATTATGGTTGGTACTGCAGAAAGGTGGACCACAGCGGTGGGCAGAGCTAGGGGTGAAGGACGGAACCGGAAGCAAAATTGAATATTCAGATGCAACAGACACACACAATGGAAGGAAGACGAGTGTTCCCATATACATACTGGGGAGGGAGAGAGTCCTGACTCTTTGTTTTTGATAAAGTGAGAAACTGAAGCAGGCAAATGGGTGTGAGTGTCTGTTCAGAGCTTGATCCAGAACTCCCAACATTTGATAAGTAGTCATCCAAAAACGGGAACCTTCCACAGATCTGTTTTTTATTATTATACATAGAATTGTGGAATCAGAGAGATGGAAGAGTTCTATCAGGTCCAACCACCAGCCCAATGTAGAAACCCAAATCAAAGCATACTATACAGTTAGCTATCAAAGGCTGCTATCTCATCTGGGGAAGATCCTGATCTTCAAAAGGTCCGGCTTTTCCTCTTCCTCCCATCACGTTACTGAAGATGTGGGATAGCAGTTCCCACATACAAAGTTTTTTTAAAGCACCGTTCAGCCCCATGGCCAGCAGGTGGTGCTAGGATTTTTTTTAAAAAGGACCAGCTGACTGGTGCTAGGGATGGGGGGAAGTTTAAAAAAAAAGTGTGATCACCAGCTGGCTGGTGCTAGGAGGGTAGGGTGGGGGAAGTAAAAATAAAAATAAAAACCAGACCCAGACCAGCCAGAGGCCCAGCTGACTGGTGCTAGGGATGGGGGGGAAGTGAAAAAAACAGCACCGACCGGTCCCAGGGACAGCTGGTGCTATGAGAAAAAGAAAAAAGAAAACTGGATCATCTACGAGGTCCCACGAGTCACGACATCTGCCTCTTTAAAAGGTGGATTTTTTAAGTCAGACAAAAAAATTCTCTACCTCTCCGGTAAGTCTTGGAAACCTCGCTTAAGTGGGCTTACCAGGTTTTCTTTTTTTTTTCCTCCTCCCAAAAAGCCTGGTTGCTGTGGGGAAGACATTTTTGGACATGGTTTATCTACAAATTTAATCTGCATTTAAAGGGGCGTGGGATAGGGGCCTAAATCTATTCTATGTCTTGAATTTTTTAAAAAGATCAAGTTTTTCAGAGATACATTTCAATTTTTTACTACTAATGGGGCCAATTTCAGGATCCTCAGGGTACAGGAAAACCAGCACATGCTTCTATTTTTTTCCCCGCTGCAAGGAAAGAAAAGCCATCTGACTTAGAACAGGAAAGACATCATCTAACAAAGGAATGTCCTCAGCTTTCACAGGAAATTATTTTAATTTTATGCCATTTTCTGCTACTTTTTATGGAGACAGATCTGACCTCCTGTGCTCTCAGCTAATCTTTTTAGTAGCAAGGACTACAGAGCAGAAGGGTTTTCAAGGTCAATGAGATTCCAGCATGTTAGGTATATAACAAGGAACAGATCCTTACAGCTTCAAGCTTGAAGCTAGGCCCATTTCTTAATGTTGACTAAACTTGCTCCAAACTGGGAAGCCTTTCAAACAGCCCCCAAAACATAATGCCAATGTTTATCCATCCACCCACCTACTTGTGTGGAATTGTTATGCTAAATCACAGCAAATTGAAAACAATCCACATGATGACAATGATTATTAAGTGTATTACTATAATAGTGAAGGGGGATAATTTTAACACTAGCAGACCCTAAATCCCACTTGCACATGATGGATTATACTCTTGTGCACACATTTCTACAGTGTGTGTGTAAAACACATTCACATGCATGACAAAAACTATATCATAGCTGTATATTAGTACAGTTATGTTATTGTGGAGGTGAGCAAATCAACATTCTACAAGGCAATTCTAAAATTAGGGGCAACCCAAACAAAAAATGATAACTTTGAAACTAGGATTTGGATACAGTAACCCCCCATCTATTGTGGGGGTTAGGGACCTACCCAACCCACGATCACTGAAAATCCGGGATATGCGGATGCAGGTCGGGGGGCACAATTTTAAACATCGTGCACCGCTTCCCAGCACCTCAGGGGGTGTGGGCGGGTGGCGGGCGATCTTTTAAAAAGGCTCTCAGCCACGGAGCCGAGCACTCAGATCCGTGGCCGAAAGCCCTTTTAGTACTGTGCGCCGCTTGCCAGCACCCTGAGGGGGTGGGGAGAAGCAGTGTGTGATACCTCCAGTTGCAAGCCCTGAGCTCCAGCTGATTGGCGCTGGGGTGGGGAAGAAAAACCTTTTCTTTTCCCACCCCAGCACCAATCAGCTGGAGCCCAGGGCTTGGGGAAAGGAGGGAAGCTTTAAAAAGCCCTCAAACCTTCCCCCCTCCCTCAAGCCCTTTCTGAGTACTGCGATATAGCAGGGCCACAGTATATGAACCGCGAAAGGGCGGGGGACCACTGTATTTGGATATGAACAGAATGCTGAACTATGATGTGCTGTGGTGTATTATGTTCTTATATGCCAAATGGATTTTCCCCACATTGTCTGCAATCTCACCTCTCAGGAAAACAGATTCTGCACAGATGATAAGCCATGAAGCCACATGGAGCCCAAGAAGCACCTAAATATCCATGGCTGGTAACATGTCTCCCACAAAACTGAAGGTGAGTTGGGTGATTCCCTCTAGATCAGTGGTTCCCAACCTTGGGTAAACCAGGTGTTTTTGAATTCCCAGAAACCCCAGTCAGCACAGCTAGAAGTGAAGGCTTCTGTGAGTTGCAGTCCAAGAACATCTGCTTTACTCATGGTTGGGAGCCACTATTCTAGATCAAAGTGTGGACTCTTCAGTTAAAGGCAAGCTCCCCCTACCAGAGACATCCAAAAAGGAAGTTGACCAATAAACGGAACTGCATGTTTTGTGTTGCTATTAGGGATGGGCAGCTCACGAGCCCAGGTGGTGTTCGGAAGCCTCCAACACACAAGCAGCCAATCACTTACCTTGCTCTGCGTCCTCACGGAACTGAGCTCCAACACGGAAGCAGGCTCCAACATCCTCTTTGCTTCTGCATGGTGCTGGCCAATCAGGAGCTGTGCAGGGACAGACATCATCCCGCCTCCCTGTCTGGTTGGCCAGACAGGGAGCCTGCTTCCTTGTTGGAGCTGAGCTCCATGCGGGCGCAGAACAAGGTAAGTGATTGGCTGCTTTTGTGTTGGAAGTTTCTGAACACTACCTGGGCTTGCATGGGTCATTTTGCAACAGCTAGGTTCCGAAACAATTTGCCCATCCCTAGCTGCTATTTATTTAGTCATCACAGAAAATGAGAAGCAGAAAGAGATAGAAGGGAAAGTTCAGCAGCAGCAATACAAAGTTGGATGGGTTTCCTTTCATCTCAGTAGGTTCCAGCACAGGGGCGAGGCGGATGGTGGAATCAATTAATGTTTTCTTGCAATGAGTGGGCTTGCCTGCAGGCTCTCCTCAAACTACAGCTTGACAAGAACCAGGGCAAAGAAATGTGAGCTTTTAACAAATGACCCCTCTGTTTATGGGAAGGAGAAGCCAACTGACGCCTGACACACTACATAATGTGTGATTGTATTGTGTAAGTCCTGCCATTCTCTCTGGAGTCCTTCCTATGGAGAATTAGGATGCCACAGGGAAGAAGTCTCTGTGGCTTCCTTCATGATGGCCCTGAGGCTCCTGTTACTTGGTCACTTCAGCTGTCTCCTGTCCCCTTTCCCTACCACGGGGAGTCAAAAGGCATCCTCTTCCCACTGTGGCACATCAAATCATCCACAAAAAGACAAATGACTCCATCTCAGTCATGGTGGGTATATCTGTATCAAATAATATCTTTTTTCTCTCAGACTAAATGGAGAGGCTGCTAGCAATTGATAGGAACAGCTGCGGAAGCATGGCAGCCTTCTTCAGGCTCCACATGCATCTAGAGTAGTGAAACACAATAACTGCATTTCACCTCCTTTTCCTTCAGAGCATCTCAAAGCTTGCACAAGGCGTCTTTCTACTGGAACTTTGCAACAATCCCACGGCTTGGCTATTACCCATGTTTCAAAAGGCCAAGGAGTCAAATATCATCCGCATAAAGTCACATAACGAGTCTTGGAAAGAGCAGGCACAGAGGGGTGGGAATCAGCTGGTTTCCCCTGGCTCACTGGAGCTGTGTTTCAACCACTATTTCATGGGCTGATCTTTGGCATTCCATGCCAAACCAGCTAAGTATAGCCCTCTCGATGGTGCAGCTGTTAGAAATAATGCATTAATTGCTGGAACAAACCCTGTTACCAGTAGCTCGGCACAGATGCGGTTGATTCATCGTTGTTCCTGGAAGCAATAATGTTTTGCGTGTGTGGCATGGAAGGTGAAGAGTGTCAGTAAATTGAAACTTTTTTACCTGGGGAATCGAGAGAGCACTTTATTTGCAGGTTGGTTGAGGTCAGTCACGATCACTGCTTTTATTAAGCTGTTGCCACCCCTTTGATCTAGCTCAGCATCAGACATCCGATAGCCGTCTCCTGAACACAGCCAAGTTGTGTCATAAAACTAACAATGGCACACGTGTAATTTTTTTTTCATGGCTCCAGAACAGATTTGTTTCTGAAGGTCAAGTCATTTCCTTTCAGGAAATCGGATCTCATTGGATTCACACACCCCTTTCTTCTTGTAGCACGGGAGGGGGGGGGGGGTTAACATACATTTGGGTGTGGGAGGGAGAAGAAACTCTCCATATGGCTACATTTGGATACTGCAGTAATAGATCTGCGTAACTCCTGATACTGCATCTTGAAAATACTTATGTGTAGCAAAGATTTTTAAACACCTCCAGTTTTGGTGAGAAGTAGTTAATAAATTCATCGCTTTGCCAACTAAGGTCCAGATAATCAAAACTATGGTTTTTCCAGTAGTGATGTATGGAAGTGAGAGCTGGACTATAAAGAAGGCTGATTGCCACCGAAATGATGCTTTTCAGCTGTGATGTTGGAGGAGAGTCTTGAGAGTCCCCTGGATTGTAAGGAGATCAAACCTATCCATCCTGAAAGAAATCAACCCTGAATGTTCACTGGAAGGACAGATTTTGAAGCTGAGGCTCCAGTACTTTGGCCACCCCATGAGGAGAGAGGACTCCTTGGAAAAGTCCCTGATATTGGGAAAGATTGAAGGCAAAAGGAAAGGGGGGTGGCAGAGAATGAGATGGTTGGACAGGGAAGCAATATGGATCTGACTAAACTCCAAGGGGTAGTGGAAGAACGGGAGGCCTGGCAAGCTCTGGTCCATGGGGTCATGAAGAGTTGGACAAGACTGAGTGAGTGAACACCACCACCACCACCACCATCACCACCACCAACAATTAGTTAATTAGTTAACTAATTTAAAAAGGAGTCAGATTCCACAGTTTTCTCCTTTTGGTATTTCTATGTTTGTAGCAAGCACAAGAAGGTAATCGGTAGACCATCTTGATTGCTGACACTGGTGTCATCAATATTTAAATTGCCCTTTGCTATATAAAGTTTGCTATCCTTTTTCCTGCTGGCAACCGCGCACAATATTTTGAAGGGCTCTTTTGGACTTATGGAAATGGGGAAGCAAAAGTATGAACGAATGCCACATGGACAAGACAGAAACATACACACCTTTTAACCTCTCAGATAAACTGATGTTCCCATGGCCGGGGCCCTGCAGAATCCAAATTGGAAGGTTATCTTCCAAGTTCAAACCATTGCCCCGCATCCTAGTTTTTGTTTTCCATGGCTTCATGGACTAGGATTCAGGGCAATGGTTTCAAACTACAGGAACAGAGATTCCATTTGAACATTAGGAAGAACTTCATGATGGTTAGAGCTGTTCGGCAGTGGAATATGCTGCCACGGAGGGTGGTGGAGTCTCCTTCTTTGGAGGTTTTTAAGCAGAGGCTGGATGGCCATCTGTTGGAAATATTGTGATGGGGGTTCCTGCATGGCAGGGGGTTGGACTGGATGGCCCTTGAGGTCTCTTCCAACTCTATTATTCTATTATTCTATTATTCTATGATTCTACAAATTTGTTGCCTGTATGTCCTGTCATGTTATGAAATTTTAGAAAGGTTGGTGCTGAGATTTAGCAAAGGTGGGCACTTGAAACCAAAGTAGAAATCATCCATATTATATATAAAACAGACAGCGAAGAAAGATGGAAGGGGGGAATCAACTCATTTGAAATGTGGAGGGGAAGTGATTCATTTGAAAGGCAAATAAGTGGGTGCTCAAGCAAGTCAAGTGTGAACTCTTGCTAGAGCCAGAATGAGTAAATTTAGGTTATCCTACTTTTACCATATAATGAGAATGCAGAACTGACCGGAATACTCAATATCGTTGGGGAAAGTGGTCAGCAGAGGAAAGAGGAAGAACCAATCTGAGATGTTTGGCTTAGTAAGTCTGTGAAGATTCTCAGTCATCCAGGTGAGTTTATCTGGAAGTTGAGTCATGGCACATGGCAATTGGACTCAGTAAAGGAATAGATATATGTGAGACTACTTGGCATCAGACATCTTTGCTGAGAATGTTAGAATAAAATGCAGCCACTAACTATTTTTATAAGGTAAGGGGAAATCATTGCAATGTGTTTTACAACATGGTATGCTAATTCCTTTCTCTTTGATATCCTTCTAACTCCCATTAGTTTATTCTACAGTCTTGTGAAATTTGCAGTTAGATGGATAGTGGCCTGGGATGTGTGAATGTCCCACCTATTGAACCCTTCCCAAAACCCATTAAGTATGGGTTTAGAGATGGGCACGACTTAGCGGTATTCCCATTTCCGTTTCCGTTACTCGTATCCGTTACTCTACGGAAACAGAAACGGGAATTACTCCACCAGAATTCGAGCTCGAACCGATGAACGAACAATTTGGTCTGATTTGTCGTGCTCGTTACTTGCATCGCGGCGATCGCGCAATGCCAAGCGGCACAGAAAAAAAGTTTTTAAAAGTTAAAAAAAAAAACGATTCCCGGCCCTAAAAGTAGGCGAAAACTGTCTGAGGGCACCTACCAGGCCAGAAGGGTGTTTTATTTGGGGGGGGGGTTCCCCGCCCCCCTCTCCTTGGCTATTGCTACTGCTGCGCTGCTGGTACCAGGCTGGGAGGGCGCATCCATTTGCCATGCAGTGCGGGGGATCCAAAATGGCGACCGCAATATTTTTTTTGAAATCGTTGCCCAAAACCCCACCAAAGCACCACAGAAACATGCAAAAATTAGCTATTTTAAATGCTTGAATTTTTACAGTAGCAGCAGTGGTTTTTTCTTCCAAAAAAAGTCTCCGTTGATTTGATTTGATTTTATTTTATTTTATTTTATTTTATTTTATTTTATTTTTTTACATCTGCGCATTTGCAATGATGGGCTCGCCCATGGGAGTGGACCATGCAAAGTTTTGGAGCCATTCCACCAATCGCATGGTCAGGTTTTGCTGACTGTACCAGGCTGGGAGGGCGCATCCATTTGCCATGCGGTGGGGGGGATCCAAAATGGCGACCGCAATATTTTTTTTGAAATCGTTGCCCAAAACCCCACCAAAGCACCACAGAAACATGCGAAAATTAGCTATTTTAAATGCTTGAATTTTTACAGTAGCAGCAGTGGGTTTTTCTTGCAAAAAAAGTCTCCGTTGATTTTATTTTATTTTATTTTATTTTATTTTATTTCATTTTATTTTTTTACACCTGCACATTTGCAATGATGGGCTCGCCCATGGGAGTAGACCATGCAAATTTTCCACCAATCGCATGGCCACTTGGCCAGGTTGACCACAGAGACTTCTGGGATGTGCCAATCGGGCATAAACAGCCCACTAATCGTAGCCCAAACCCGAACCCTAAGCCTAACCCATACGCCAGTACACTGTCCTTCTAAGTGGGTCAGAGAGGCACCCAGAGGTGCACCCCAATACTCACCCTAACCTCACCCATAACTAGCCTAACCCTAGCCCTTGCGCTAACCCATCTTAACCCTAAGCCAGATCTACTTGCATTGCACTACATGCAAGTACATGAGACACAGCGGGTGCAAAGAGTCTGCCAGTCCGTCACTTGTGGCTCTGGCTGACTCCTGCAACTCCCTCCAGGAGCCTGCTACCCCCAACCCAAACCAGTACTAACGACAACGAAAAAACGAAAAAACGAACCAACTAATTTTTGCAAATTTTCGCGAAAAACGGAAACGAGCCGAAACGGAACCGGCCCGACTAACGACAACTCGAAAAAAATTTTTTTTCAAGTCGTGCCCATCTCTATATGGGTCGTTAGCCGTGGTCATCCTGGTGAAGATGTGAAGCACTATATGACCTGGGTCCTAGCTACTTCAAAGATCGAAGATCCCAGTATGAACCAACTCGGGTGTTAAGGTCATCAGGAGAGGCCCTTCTCTCCATCCCGCCACCCTCACAGATACATCTCATGGGAAGCCATGAAAGGGCCTTCTCAACCTCTGCACCCAGACTCTGGAACTCCCTCCCTCTAGAGGCCAGGACTGCCTCATCTCTGTTGTCCTTCAGGAAACAGGCAAAGACCTTTCTCTTCAGGCAGGCTTTCCTTGAATGATGGACTACCATGTGTATTTTATATGAATCTATAGGTTCACATAGACTTTGTGTTTATAACTACTTATAACCTTGTAACTTTAATGAAATGTTGTCTATTAATGGTGTAAGATGTCCCTCAATTCCTTGTTTTCAAATACAGTACTTGAACATGTCTTAATTCATTTATTTATTATTTATTTATTTCTTGTATTTATACCCCGCTTATCTACTATGTACTCTAAGCGGCTAAAGCAAAGTGTTCTGCTTATATACTGCCCCATACCACTACAAGTAGTCTCTGGGCGGTTTACAATTTTGATTACAGTGTGCAGGCTACACATTGCCCCCCCAGCAAGCTGGGTACTCATTTTACCGACCTCGGAAGGATGGAAGGCTGAGTGAACCTTGAGCCTGCTACCGGGGATTGAACCCAGGTCGTGAGCACAGTTTTACCTGCAGTACAGGCATTTAACCACTGCGCCACGAGGCTGTACTGGACTGTATATTATCCCTCATAACTGTAAGCCGCCTTGGGTCCTTTTCCAAGGAGAAAGATTTATACTCTAAAATAAATAAAATAAATACATTTCCCCAGGGATTGATCAAAGGGCAACATGATAAGTGATAGACAGAAGGTGCATAAGTCTCCCACCTCTGTTGAGAGAGGGATTTTCAATACACACATGAATTGCTTCCCTGACCCCTCTCTCAAACAACCTCTCTTCTCTGTCTAATATGTGTACAACCTCATCTTTGAATGAGTGCCCTTTGTCCTTTCAAATGGAGGTACACTGCTGCTTCTGGTCCTGACTCTGAGCTGTTACCCCTCCTATGTTGCACTATCCTCCTGTTTAATGGCTGCTTGGTTTCTCCAATGTAGATGTCTGCACACTCCTTCCTGCATGTGAACGTTGCTCAGAAATCAAGCAGAGAATTCCAAGCACCTCCCAAAACTACAGATCGCATTATCCCAAAGGCTAGAGCCATGACCATTAAAAAGAAGGAAGCAGCGATAACTGTGATGTAGAGAAACACTAAGATCCAAATATAAATAGACCTTACAACATCTAACAAGAAATTGGTCCTTTTCACTGAAGTTTTATTTAGAGATGGTATTTTCACTGATCTCTCTGTGAAGTTTCTCAGTCATCCAGGTGCGTTTATCTGGAAGTTGAGTCAAGGCTACTGGACTTCTTTTTCTTGAGAGACAGCAACGTTTCGCTGCTCATCCAAACAGCTTCATCAGTCTGAATACAGCTAGTGCCTGTCCTCCATCTTATAGTCATCTTTGACCTCTTGTCACCCTGGTCTGAAATAGGCTTGTCAGGTAGACAATAGTATCCATAGACTTTAGGTGAACAATAGCCCAAGGTGCTGAAACTTATAAAGTATGGGTTGTTAGCTATGGCCTTGGTGGTGAAGGGTTTTTGATTTGTCTGGGTATTGTTGAAAGCAACCCTGATAAGTAGCAGATAGACTATGTTGAGGGAGGGGGTTTCAATGCTCACATGAATGGCTTCCCTGACTCCTCTCTCAAACCACCTATCTTCTCTGTCTAATATGTGTACTTCCTCATCCTTGAATGATTGCCCTTTGTCCTTCAAATGTGCCCTTTGTCCTTCAAATGTCCTAATATTAAGTTCACTAGGGAAGACACCCAAGACAACAGGCTGGCTTTCCTGGATTGTGCAGTCATCATCAGACCCGACCATGGCCTGGGAGTAGAAGTTCACAGGAAACCCACCCACACAGATCAGTACTTACTGTTTGACTCCCACCATCCATTACAGCACAAATTAGGAGTCATCAGGACCCTAAGCCACAGAGCAGAGAGCATCCCCACCTCCACAGAAGCCAAGAAGAAGGAAGGCAGGCATCTGAAGACAGCACTTAAGGCCTGTGGATATCCAAAGTGGGCCTTCAACAAAGCAGTGTGCCGACCCAGAAGAAAAAGGGATCAGCCTGAGACCCAGACCCGATGGAAGAACCTGGTCATTCCCTACATGGCTGGAGTGTCTGACAAGCTTAAAATAATTTTTGGCTAACACCACATCCCTGTTTATTTCAACCCCCCAAACAGAGACTTGTCCACACAAAGGATCTGATACCAAAACAAAAAAAAAGGAGCACTATATTATATGTGGCCCAATGCAGTGAGGAGTGTGCAGATCTCTACGTTGGAGAAACTAAATAGCCATTAAACAGAAGATTGCCCAACATAGGAGGGGCAACAGCTCAGGACCAGAATCAGCAGTACATCTCCATTTGAAGGATGAGCAGTGAAACATTTCTCTCTCTCAAGAAAAAGAAGTCCAGTAGCCATGACTCAACCTCCGAATATTTTCACTGATGTACCCCATGATCTCACCAGCTTAGGTATAGCAGATACTTACACACATTTTCCGTACTTAAATCTCATTGGTGTAAGTGGGTGACATCCCTACTATAAATGTCGAAACGTTTCTATCTCTCAAAAAAGAAGTCCAGTAGCCATGACTCAACTCCCAGTAACATGCTGCTGGGAGAATTCGAAAAGCTTTCACCTAAAATGATAATGTTACAAAACTCTGTAGAAAGACATAGATGAGTAGATAAATAGATACACACTGTGTTTTTATTCTAGAAACCATAAAGAGAACTGCCTGCTATGTAGCATTTGTCCTCCTTTTAAAAATCCAAGCTCTTTTGCTCTTTGAAACACACCAAGTAGTTCTTTAAATGTTTAATGACCTCTTCTGGTTTACGAGCAAACTCTGAACATCCCCCAGGGTACCACTTGACATTTTCTTGCCAGCCTCTCCAGCTTGAGGTGTTCCTGACATCATGTTTCAAAAATACATCTGGAATCAATTCTGTTAAACTATTAGACTACCCCACGTGGTGGCGTGCTCTTCTTTTAAATTTTGGCTTTAAAGTCTTCTCTTCTGGGTTGACGCTCAACAACCAGCCTTGTAGTACGGACACACGATTCTTCTACAGCCCCCAAGCATCTCCTACTTGAAGACTTTGCTTCCATCTTCCCAATGATAGGGCCAGCCTTGAAAGAAAGGAAGAATGTGCAATTACATCCACATCACTGCCGACGCCACCACCTCCTCCTCTTTCTCTTCAGAAGTACATGCTTCTTTTACTGCTATGAGAAGAGTAATATGAGAAGGAGTTGTTATTGTCAGAGAAAGAACATTCCAAATGAAATTCTGTTATGTAAATTTTCCTTTGTACAAATTTCCCATAGGAATACATTGAAAATGGTTCAACCCCTAATTGTGACTATTTTTCTCTTGTACAGATTCGCCCAATAGGCAATTCTGTTAAGCGATTTCCCCCTATCTCCAGAAATGTTTTTCTTTAAGCGGATTTTCTGTTAAACAAACCACTTGTTATGCAAGGGTGCACTGTATAATCTAAAAGCTAATGGACTGCAAATTTAATTTTTTTCCAGAACCAACCCACAAATATTCAGAACCATTATACATTTATGACTGTAGATTCATTCAAAGGAATATTATGAATGCTATTTTATGCTCTTTGCTAATCTTTATAAATATGTTAATAAATATAAAGTGACACGTTTGCAACAGAAAGCCAGGCCCATTGTTATGTAGAATGAGAAAATCACCTCAGACAGCAGAGGCTAGGAGGGATATCGAAGCCTTCTCTCAGATATTTCTCACAACCCTTCTTCCCACACGCCTTCTCTGTGACAGGACAAAACAGTGTTGCACATATCCACACAGGTTATCTGGAAGTTGAGTCATGGCAACTGCACTTCTTGTGAGATCAAAAGTTTTCACTACTCATCCAAGTAGCTTCATCTGACAAAGCAACTTGAATGAGTAGTGAAACATTTCAATCTCACAAAAAAGGAAGTCCAGTTCCCATGTCTTGACCTCCAGATAACCTCACCCAGATGACTGAGGACCTTCACAGATAGAGCCACAGAGGTTGTTCAACAGCCCCTAAGGGCCTTTTCACACGACCCCTAAGATCCACTGGCCACTTAAATTCGGACCAGAGATCTTAGGGGTTTGTCGCTGTTCCTGCGTTCCCACCCCCTCCGCACTCCTGGCTGCTGGCTGCATGAGGGGAGGGAGAAAAAAAGGAAGAAAAGAATGCCGCTCACCTCCATTCTGCCGTCCCGGCACTGCATTCAGATCTCTTAAAGGGGCGGGGGGCAAAAAAAGAACAAACAGAAGCAAGGAGAGCCGGGCAGTCACTACGTTATATCCGCATCAGGAATTTTCACCTCCAGAGAGCAGGTACCTGAAAAGTGCGCTGGGATGCGCTTAGGTGGGCATGGTCACACTTAATTATCTGTAAACTCCGGAGCTGGTGGGGAAACAATTTTAAGCTCCGGAGCTGGGAGCCATTTGCGGCGGAGTTTAGGGGTCATGTACAAAGGGCCTAAGCTAGCCTGTTCTTTCCGTGTAATGGAGAGTGTTGAACACTGCCCTGGTACCTGCCATGTCATTTCGGTCAGTTCATTTGCTGGTAGGTTAGCAGGATCCCATTCTCCAATATCCCGGAGCAAAACTAGAAGCTGGCTTTCAATGAGGATGCAAACACAACTGTTTGCCAGTCATTGTGCACAAGCCCAGAGCTTAGAAGGAGGGAAAACATGCCATCAGCTTTAATTGTATAATTTGTATAATTTGACCTTCAAATGAGAGAAATATGTGTTCTCAATCATTTTGTGGCCACTGTCCCACACATGCGTTCAAATGCAAGTGGGGAAACATAATTTTGGAAGACAGCCTTAGAGCACTCCCTACTATTGTTTGCTTGCCATGGATATAAACTAAAGTACAAACCAATGGCTTCTGGTAGGGAGGAAAACATAATTCAGACACTCCCAGGGGTTTGGTTTAATTAATTTCTACATGTTAAACCATGTATCTAAGATGGGCAGTTTTGATATTTACCTTGATTGCCTTCTCTGTCCTTGGCCATCCCAATATGTACTTAATTAAGCAATATATCAGGGCTGATTGTGCAGGGTTATGTAAAATGCATTTAGAGGTGTGCCAAACATCCACCACCAGGAATGCTGAGTGATGTGATGGCTTGACCTGATTATGAAGGAATGGCATTGATGTGTCCAGGGCTGCTTCAAGAAAGTTCCACTTAGATAACCCTTTTTCCAGGAACCATGTTGTTAGCCCTCAAAGCGATTCATAAACAGCCAATAAGAGCAAGTCTGATTTAAAAGGAGGAGGAGGAAGAAGAAGAAGAGGAGGAGGAGGAGGAGGAGACAGGTCCTGAACAAAATGCTTCAGTTTAATTCTCTGTCAATATGACCTGTCTGATATCATTCTGTACAGATGAAGTGAGCCTTAGGCTCAGAGTCTATCTAGGACAGTGTTGGCCAAACTTTGGCCCTCCAGATGTTTTGGACCACAACTCCCAGAATTCCAAGCCTATATTGCCAGTGACAAAGGACTATGGGAGTCGTGGTCCAAAACATCTGGAGGGATCTAGGAGATCACCAGAGGGGCAGAGCTCTAAAGCTGAGGAACAAGCACCAAACATAGAGGGTAGTGGCTTGGCCACTCAATGGGTGGGACAAACAAACAAATGAAGAGTTGATGCCTCCATTGCCGTTTATCACACATGCATTCCCCTGTTAGAACACACCAGTTCCATCAGCCAGAAACACACATGTAAACACGAACCATCACAAAAACGGTCAGACCTGTCTCATTTATAGGGGTGGAGACAGCTGCCTGCTTTTGTTTGCTGTTTTCTGCTGTCGCTCTTGATGGGGCTGTAGGGGCTGTCACAAATGCATCCTGGTGATCCCAATGTATTGGGGGATGGGAAATCCACTCTGGACTTTAGCCCAAACTTTACAGGAGCTATTCAAGAAATAAGGATTAGGCTGCAAAGTTCAACCTAACACCTGAAGTAGATTCACTGTCCCCCGTGAAATTGGAGTGACCTGCTGCCCTTATGAAGCCTTGTACAGTGGACCCTTGTATAACAAGCGATTTGTATAACATAAAATCCGCTTAAAGGAAAAAAATTGGAGATAGGGGTAAATCGTTTATCAGAATTGCCTATGGGGTGGATCCGTACAACAGAAAAACTGTCACAATTAGGGATTGATTCATTTTCAATGCATTCCTATGGGAGATTTGTGCAAAGGAAAATTTGCGGAACAGAATTTCATTTGGAACGAATTAATTTCTTCATACAAGGTACTACTGTGGTTCCAAAACATATCACATGCCTCCTGCTGAACCTAAGATGGGAGAACTCAAGGTGAGGTGGTACTATGAGGCTGACTCGCCAACATACCTGCCAATCCGCTGAACCAGGTGTGCTCTATCGACTGTCATGTGAAATGGACATAGATCCCCAAGGCTGGCACCTACTCTAATAGCTAGTGCACCAAATCTGCTAAGTAGACCACCACCATTTCCATAAAAACATTAAAAACTAAATATCTTGGTCAAGGCTAGGACTAACTTTAGTACCACGCCTCCTGTCAGTCAAAAAAAAAAAAAATCACAGTTGCTTGAAAGGATTTTTGTATTTCATTCAAAGTAAACAAGGGAGGAGGAGAATTTAACAGAATACAAACTCTACAGGGTTCCAAGGAAGGTGACTTAAAAAAAATCAATGGAAAATGTTGTTACAGGGTGACAGCCTTCAAACAAAATCTCACCAAACTAATACAATCAAATCTGCACTATCTGACTCATACCTTAGCAGAGAGATGGAGTCCTTCTCTGACCCACTCCAGTTGTTCCCCAGCACAGCTTCATGAAGCCACATTCAGAAATCTCCTTGTAAGTCATGCAACAGTCGGGACACAAACCTGGTCTCTGCAGAGCCATGCTAGGCTCAAACCTCCAGTTTCCCAATTTCCATTTTTATACAAATGAACGGGCCATTGTGCACCTGTGACCTGCCATCACGTAATTGCTCTTAATCCTCTTTGATCCTTGGACAAGACAAGAGACAGCTTTCCTGGCCTGCCCAATCTCCATATATCTGTTACATGAAAATACTGTATAGCAATTTGTCTTTCAAGTGCCTCAATGTGTGATCTTAGGTGTGTGGGTTTTGTTTTGCTTTGCTTTTGCGTTTGTTCTTGTTAAAAATCTCCGGGGAGGGAAGCAATCTAGTCCCACTCCCTCCCGGATATGGGCTGCAGCCCAGGGTTTCCAGGTACAGAATGAAAGTGGAAGATATGAACTACCTGTTTAGCATTTGATCTTGGCTTAAGATATTAAGTGCCCACACCTTGACAGGCACACTGAATTCCATAGTTCCTATCGGTCTCGAGAACACCATTGAATTTCACAAGACACAGTGGTCACACACACAAAAAGGGATAGATTCTTATGCAATCACAATCACAATCACAATCACAATCATAAGAACCTTTATTGGCATAAGGACAGATGCAGCAAAATATGGAATAAAAAGGTAGGAAATAAATAAATAGATAAAAGATGGTTAAAAGGTTGGGTTAATAGCCGGCCTTGGACCCAAACTAATTATTAATATATAAAACAGTGGCCAAGTATTCTGCCACTGAGACTGTCAATTCCGGAAGTTTGTCCTCAAGACGATGCTTTGTTATACTCTCTGGGGATCCAGAGAAATTAGAAATATAAGGGGTCAGGAACCGAAGGCAGGGCTTGTGGTGGGTGGGGCAGGAGAGAAGGATATGAGAGGTCTGAGTCAGGTTCCAGTAAGCATAGTTTACAAAGTCTATTCTCAAATGGAACATATGCTTTTAATAGGTGTCATGAAAACTTAAACTGATGAGACTCTCTCTTTCATGCAGCCATTAGCAAGACAGAATTCCTGCTCTCTTTTTCATGTATCCTACACTTCCCTCATTCCTCCATGTTTGCAGAATTTGCACTTTAAACCACTTTTTTTTAAAGACCGGGGGGGGCAATTCTAAATCCCAAACATCAGAGAAAACAGAATGGCATAATCAGCAAAGTAGTACTTATTTTTAAGGATAAAATACCCTTTCCAACTTTCTCTGGATGTATTGCTGGTGATGTGACAGGCTCCTGGAAATGATTTTGAATCTCCCTTAGAAACTGTCTATAGACTCTACACCCCTTCAAGGAAGCCTCCACAAACTGTTGTTCCAGGATTGTTTAGAATGTGGGATGTCTTCCAAGACCAGCATGCCAGACGCCAAACTTTGGTAAGGGTGGTTAGTCTGATGTGGCCTCCTTCCTCCTCCTTTCTCTGAAAGGACCTGCTCTTTCTGGATTCTCTGTAATTCTTGGAAAGGACCACTTTTTTGCTTCTTTTTTTTTTGCATCAACCTCAAAAAACCCCAAAGACTTCTATGAATCAGTCACGTCCCTTCAGCAAGTCTGTTTGCTGACGGCTATTTGCTTCCATTGGTCAACACTGAGGTTGCTGTCTGTTGATGCTGTGCTTCATGTAGCCAAGTGACACTATATAATTTTTGAGAGAGAGAGAGAGAGAGAGAGAGAGAGAGAGAGAGAGAGAGAGAGAGAGAGAGAGAGAGAGAGAGAGAGAGAGAGAGAACCAAGATGAAAAGATTGAGGATGAGCAACAGAAGAGAGCTAACTCAGTGAAGGATCTTAATATATTCTTTGCACTGATACTGGACATTATATTTTAAGATTCTCCTACTAGATCATCTCAACTAGTTATGAATTAGTTCCCATTTAACTTCTTTCTAAACAAGCTCCAGTTTTCTTGTCTTTGCTCTGCTTCCTGCTCCTCCTTTTCATCTTCTGGTGCAACAAATAACACAGAAAACTACCCAAATGTGACTCCAACTGCATGAAGCCCACACTAGCAAGAGCTTAGAGGATGCTAGGCACCAAATTTTAAAAAGGGCAACTCTTCCAAGTCCTCGTAGAGGTGTGTCACAAGCATCTGCTTGATAAGTAGCAAACAGCTTGTCTCTGAATCCCCCACCTCTGTTAAGAGAGAGGTTTTCAATACACACATGAATGGCTTCCCTGAACTCTCTAGCAAACCACCTATCTTCTCTGTCTAATGTGCGTGCATCCTCATCTTTCAATGAGTGCCCCTTGTCCTTCAAATGGCAGTTATTCAGTGGCCCTTTCATCAATCCCCAGACAAATTGGAAGCACATCACACCTTAGCAAGGCCATAGCTAAGGACCCATACTTAATGGGTGTTGGGAAAGTTTGCATAGGTGGACTTTCACACATCCCAGGCCATTGCCCACCTATGATCCTGTTCAGGCCATTGTCCGACTTACAACTTTTTTCAGACCAGGGGTTATGTGAAATCAAGGTGAACTATCAACTCGAGGCCTCACCACTAACTTTTCTCAGACTGATGAAGCTGCAACCTGACATTTCAATTTCTCAAGGAAAGAGGTTTAGTTGCCATGACTCAACTTCCAGATACTTTAGTTAGTTCGCTATGTGCTGTCAAATTGGAACCAGATTGTAATAATCCTAATAGGGGTTTCACTTTCTTGGATGCACACCTTAATATGGTAAGGAGGTTTGACATTATCAGAGAAGGTGAGAGTACTGTCATCAGGAGGCCAGACTCCTGCTATGAGCCTTACTGTATGTCTAACAAGGTCACCCAAGGCAGAATGTTTACAGCTCAGGAACCTGGCTAAACTGCATCTACCCTCTTCAAAAATAGTGGCCTTTAAATACTATATCAAAGCTTTTTAATGTATGTGTCATGAGAAGTGATGGATTGTTGTGAAAAAAAATTGGTTGTGCCTCAGGACTAGAGATGGGGATGAATAAAAAAAGCGATTCGTCATGATTTATGATTCAGCAGGGATGATGAATCGATGAATCGACGAATTCCCAGTGATGAATTGATGAATCGACGAATTGATTAGTCTCTATTTCAAAATGATACAAAAAAAACTCCTTGCCATCTAGATGGTGACAAAGCAGGACTGGGGTTTAACATGAAGAAAACAAGTATGACTACTGAAGAACTATATAACTTGAATGCTGACAATGGGAAAATTGAAATGGTTAAGTATGTTCATGAATCCAAATGGAGACAGCAGCCAACAATTCAGAATAAGGATGAAAGTCAGAAGGGTAGCCATGAAGGAATCATGTCAGGATATGTCACTGGAGACCATGGCCAAGATCATCCACCCTATTGAATTCTCAACCCCTATTTATGGGGATGAAAGCTTGACAGATAAAAAGGTGGGAGGAAGAGAAACTGATGCATTTGAAATAGTGGAGAGTTTCGTGAACAAGTAGGTCTTGGATCAAATCAAATCTGAACTACCTCTGGAGCAAAAAAAAAAATGGAGAAACTGAAGCTGTCATACTCAGAGAAGGCAAGATTCTCTGGTTGGTGGGGGGGGACAATAATGCTGGGAAATATCCGGTTTAGAAGGAAAAGAGGAAGATAAAATATGAGATGGCTCAAGTCAATAAAAGAAGCCACAGGCTTGAGCTTACAAGAACTGAGCAGGGTTGTTGAAGATGGAAGGATTCTAGAGACCACTCATTCATAAGTTCACTGTAAGTTGTAGACAACCTGACAGCATGTGACTATAATAATGGGACTTTCAAAGTAAGCGAGATACTGCATTTAAGAAGTGGTTTTACCTTTTCCACTCCCCAATAAGCTTCCATGGCCAAGTGGAGATTCAAATCCAGACCTCCTGGGTCCAAGTTCCTCCTCTATCCACTATACAAGTGGTGGCAAACCTTGGACCACAACTCCCACAGTCCTTTGTCACAGGCAACCTAGGGTTGTGGTCCAAAACATCTGGAATGCCGAACGTTCACCACCACTGCACTACACTATCCTGTGTACTCTAAGGACGTACCAAACTTAAAATCCCAGGATCTCAAAGGATGGATCAATGGCAATTGAAACTGGTATCCAATGTAGTTGCCTACATGCACATGGGAATTCAGGGCAGGCTGTGTGATGCCCATGATTCTGCTCTCTAAAAACCAGCCATTACTCTATGCCACACTCTCACCCATTGCCATCGGGGGTTGCCAAGGAGAGGGCTGGCTCAGCTCAAAGCAGCCTATTGCTGCTTCAGTTCCATCTGCAAGCCCATCAGTCCTGCTATGCACTGTGCATATAAGAACATAAGAAGAGCCATGCTTTGTCCCCATCTTTGTTGCAGATCAGCAGACAAGGTAATTCCATATTTGTATGAGATCTGAAGCCAAAGCAGAATGAGCATATTTGATTTCAGGAAGAAATGAAGCAAATGTACAACATAACATAAGAAGAGCCATGCTGGATCAGGCCAAAGGTCCACCTAGTTCAGCTCCCTGTATCTCACAGTGGCCCCACCAGATGCCCCTGGGAGCGCATGAGACTAGATATCTGTCTCCTTATACCACTCCCCTGCATCTGGCCCTTGAAGTACCCTGGTTTTAAGCCTGGAGATTATACATCTCCATCATGGTTTGTAACCTGTGATGGACTTTTGCTCCAGGAATCTGTCCAATCCCCTTTTGAAGGCATCCAGGCCAGATGCCATCACCACATCCTGTGGCAGGGAGTTCCACAGACTAACAAGCTAAAGCAGAATTTTCCTGAAAGGGTCTCCATCCTGGTAAAGATGCTCCATACAAAGTTTCTAAGGGATGGGAGGGATTACTCTTTGGTCTGCAATTCACAGATACTCCCAACCACCATGGGCAGCATCCATGCTGGGCGGGAAATTCTGGAAGCAGCAACGAAGAGAAGCAATTTTTACAAGTAATGTCTCCAAATGCCAACAGAAAGGGACTTCTTTGTTTCCAGACAGGATGAAAGTAATGGGGGTCAGTTGGTTTGTCTCATTTTAGATGGCAGCTGGAGTATTCTTAGAATTGTAGTCCGTTTCCCCTTGTCCCTTCTTGGTAATGTCAAGCAACTAGAAGACAACTCTTAAGCATGCTTCAATTTGTGTACTGAGAATTAGACATCACCAGTTGAGAACCATAACGGTCTGTTTCCACATTAGCTCCCTCAGCTTGCAAGAAAGTGCTTCTTTTCTTCTTCTTCTTCTTCTTTTTTCTTCTTTGTAGTGGCTCCAGGGAGAAATGCCTTCTGAGAATGGCATTTGAAAATGTGCCCTTAAATTACAGTTGTGCCATAAATATGACAGGCTTAAACCAAGGTGGCTGAAAAATTATAGATATGAAAAAATACAGAGATATGATCTTTCCGCACCGGTGCATAAAGATGTAATCTCCTGGGTTAAGTGCCCAGAACACAGTGGTTGTGTCAGGATAATAGATAGAAGGATTCTGTCAGCTGGCGTTGGGGGTGAGTTCTCACAGTCTGCATGCCCAGCTTTCTAAGGGAAAACACAGCACCGCGAAATACAGGTGCAAAATAATTTGGTTACACCTGTCACTGTGAACAAGGGAGGAAGGAGTCTCTCGTGGGAAAGGTGATTTCCAAGGAAGAACAAACGAAGGAACACAACCCTCAGCAAAATGGCTTGTCTGCACTTCTCTCTCTCTCTCTCTCTCTCTCTCTCTGCCTGTCTGTTTCTCGTTTTTTACATCTCCTTTTTTCCTGGAAACGTAGTACGGAAAAAAAAAATTCATCAAATAAAAGGCAAAGGTCCATCGGGAAGAACTTGGAAATAGGTAGCACAGAAACGAAACTGAGTGCAGAGTGATGCAGGAGACAAAGGGCTGCAGGCATGAAATCAAAGAATTATAGAGTGCTGAAGTTGGAAGGGACTTACAAGGCCATGCAGGAATACAAATCAAAGGATATCTGCCAAAGTGAGGGTGACCAGGGATGAAGGCATACCTATTGTTACTTTCAGGCTGTAGCTCTTTCCTCTGAGCTTAGCTGTGGTCTTCAAAGGGAGATAAAGGGGCATGGATTTCCCTCCAGCGTCTGCATGGGGAAAGATGGCTTCGACCCATCCCTGCTGCAGCATGAAGTCTTCCTAATCAGTATGGCCTGGAATGAAGATCCATTAGCTGCACAAAAGAACTGCTCCTGGCATGGATGGAAAAGGCCAGTACTGATTCATAATTATCTTTCCAAGATCATTCCCTGCTCCTTGGAAAGAAATTCCTAGATAAACTTCAGCTGGGTATTCTTAGGCTGCTTTGAATATCAGGAAAAACATTCTAAATAACTATTAGAGTCGTAGGGCAGTGGAACCAATTACCTCAAGGGGTGGTGAGTGCTCGAATGCTGGATGCTTGTAAGAGAAATTTATTCCTGCCTTGACCGGGGGTAGGACTCCATAGCCTTATAGGCCTGTTCTAACTTCAAGACTCTATGAAAATGTGTCAAATAAATTGCTGAATGTTTAACCCATGCAAGTTTTATTGAGTAAGTGAGCCTATTCTATTTGAGATTAGGAATAGGACAGTGTAGAGAGAGTAGAAAGGCTGGCCTGCATTTGACATTAGAGATGGGCACGAAACAAATAAAAATCCATTTTGTTATTCGTTATTTATTCCATTAGATAACTAAATGAATAACAAACAGCCCCCTCTAAGAAAAACAAAATGAAACAAAATGGCAATTTCTGTGTTGCTCCATTCATTTTTTGTTTCCCCACCCCACTGATGTCTCTTACCTGACTTCCGGGTTGGGGACAAAGGTGGCAGTGAAGCTGGGGCTCCAGAGGCAGTGGGGGCTGGAGGTGGTGGTGAGGCCTACCGCTGCCCAGCACGGCAGCTGCTGGGGCCCACTGCTGCTCGGTGTGAGGCTGACAGCAGCTGATGCCAGGGTTTCCCAGCTGCCGGGTAAGCCAAACCAGTTCAGTTCATTTCGGTTCGTATGAATTTTTGTTTTAAAAATTCATACAAACTGAACCGAACCGAACTGGGTGTGTGTGTGTGTGAAACAGAACAAACCGAACCATCTACTGCTGCCCACCTCACACCCCTTCTTGAGAGTGAGTCCTTCCGCTGCCCAGCGTACGGCAGCACATTAACCTTCCATTCAGCGGTGTGGTTTTTGTTCAGAAGGCATTCCTGGTCATCTGTATTAAGTGGCGGTGGTGAGGCCGTTTCCGTCCCAAAAATTAGCCCGGTAGTGGTTTGGGGAGGGGGTAGCTGACCACTGCCCTGCGAGATCTCCCACCATCTGGCACAGCTGATGCCAGGGTTTTCCAGGCCGCAGCTGCCACCGGGGTTCGGTGAGCCACCATCCAGTATGAGTTTAGTAAGCCAAACCATTTCAGTTTTATTTCGGCACATCGAAGTATGCATTTTTGTTTTAAAAATTGCAAATGTGCAGGTACAAACTCAAACCGAACCGAACTGGGTAAAAATTCAAGCATTTAAAATAGCTAATGTGTGTTTGTGGTGCTGAAACAGAACAAACGGTCGAATTTTGGATCCCCCCACTGCATGGCAAATGGATGCGCCCTTCCCAGCCTGGTACAGTCGTGCCCACCTCTGTTTGACATCCCTTCTTGGGCGAGCCCATCATTGCGAATGCGCAGGTGTAAAAAAATAATAAAATAAAATAAAATAAAATAAAATCAACGGAGACTTTTTTTTGCAAGAAAAAACCCACTGCTGCTACTGTAAAAATTTTAAAATTGTGATAGTTTGAGTCCCAGGACTTCAAAAAATATTTCGCCACTTGGAGGCACCAATGGATGCGCCCTCCCAGCCTACAATAGCCAAGAGAGGGGGGCACATTAACCTTAGGTGCCATTTTAGGGCCGGGAATCGGTTTTTTTACTTTTAAAAACTTTTTTTCTGTGCCGCTTGGCATTGCACGATGCAAGTAATTCGAGCACAACAAATCAGACCAAATTGTTCGTTCATCGGTTCGAGCTCGAAGTCTGGGGCAGTGATTCCCGTTACCGTTTCCGTGGCGTAACGGAATATTCGGAAACGGAAACGGGAATACCGTAAGTCATCTGATATATTCTGTACACTGATAGATCCGTAGTTGAAGAAGGATATGTGGTGATGGATCAATGAGTGGATCACTCGAGGGACACATGCAAAAACGATTTAGAAGAGGGTACTTTTCAGCAGTGGAGTGGTTCCACATTCAGTGGGGAAGGAGCCCATGATGCAGATCAGTTGGTCATCAGTGGGGTGACATGAATCAACATCAGTAGCCCGTGTCCTGTTTGTGGGCTTCCCATAGACATAAAGTGGGCCTTTATGAGAACTCAATGCTTTACTATACATATATTTGGTCTGATCCACCATGATTCATCTTACATCTGTAGGGAGCCCCGTGGCGCAGTGGTTCAATGCCTGTACTACAGGTAAATCTGGGCTCAGGACCTGGGGTTCAATCCCAAGTAGCAGGCTCAAGGTTCACTCAGCCTTCCATCCTCCCGAGGTCAGTAAAATGAGTATCCAGCTTGCTGGGGGGGGCAATGTATAGCCTGCATACTGTAATTAAAAGCTGTTAACCACCTAGAGACTACTTGAAGTGGTATGGGGCGGTAAATAAGCAGAACACTTTATCATGCATTCTAATCCAAATGAAGAGTCGAAGTGAACTGATGACCCCACCACCACCACCACAATCTTGTATGTCAGTGACAAGATGCTTTCCTATCTTAGGGCACTTTTGAGGTGATGGAAAGGCTTTGAATCTTTCTCCCATACTCTGCTCCCCAACCCCTCACAGTTATTACCGTTAAGAGCATCTAAAGTGATACAGCAATTCTGCTGTGTTGGATGTCCCATCCTACCCATGGGTCTTCTTTTTCGTGGGGGAATCCATTCTGTGCTACAATCCCCAGGATATTGGCCAAGATAGCATAGGATTCCAGCTTTAGTGATGTAAACAATAAACATCTTGTTGGTGGTTGTTCTTGTTTTCAGAGAGAAAGGGATCACCAACACATATTTTGGAATGGTCACCAGAGCTTTTGAATCATGTCCAGAAATAACCACAGCAGTGGACCCCAATGCCTTGTTTATATGTTTGTTAAAGTTTTTTTGAAGATAAATATTAATTAATTATCACAAAAAGTACTCATTATACCTTCCAAGGAACCTGGGATTTTCTTTCACTTTACAATAATCCTGGGAGGTACACTAGGCTGAACACTTCACTTGTGAAGTTATTATGCAAGAAAAGGCTAGGAAATTGAGAAGGATTTAAGGAACTGTCAAAAAATCCCAGTGATGCATATTCAGAAGTGTTTTTGTTTTGTTTGGTATCTAACCTACAACCTATCTATACTTCTATCTGTTTCTATGGAAGGTGCAGGTACTGTATTTTTACAGGTTATGTTCCAGAAAACTCAGCTCCCTGCCCAAGATGATACATTTTCTCAGGTTTTGTTATCCCAGATTCTTCAATACCTAATTGATTCCCATATATCACTATCTGAGACAGGACTGAGAAGATTACCAGGAGGAGATACAAACAAGGGAAGCTTATAAATTACAGGAACATATTTAACAGCAACTGGAGTCTTGTAAGCCTGAAAATGGGGACCGGATTGTCTTTCGTGTTGCCCTTCCGTTCCTCCTCGACTCCAAAAGCAGCTACTAGAGAAACAACATTCAACCAGGTCTAAAAAGATAGGCTTCAATTGTACAGAAATATTTTAATGTGGCAAATTCAAATTCAAATCTGGTGTCTTCCAGATTAGAGATGGGCATGAAACACTTTGTGCCAGGTCATCATCATGAGCCATCAGTGCAGGACCACAGGTGTCGTGCATCTCCTCCCCACCCCACAGGTAATTCCCCCACTCGCTAGCTCGTGTGTGCTGCCTGGCTCCTCCTTTTTTTCACGACTGTCTAGTCAAAGCAGAAGTGCATGTTTCTGTTCTCTGCCTCTTCTGGCAGTTATTTATTTATTTATTTATTTATTTATTAAGCTTATATACCGCCCGTCTTCCCAAAGGAACTCCGGGCGGTTTACAACATAACAATATAACAGCAATTAAATAAAACAATTAAATAAAACAATTAAACAGTTTAAACCAGATAACCAGTTGTCTATTCAAAAGCAGGATGTGTATCTGTGCATTCTGTGCTGTTGAGTCACAACTGACTTATAGTGGCCCTAATAGGGCTCATTAGGTAAGTGAGATATGTCCATAAGAACATAAGTACCTAAGAACAGCCTTGCTGGTACAGGCCACAGCCCATCCAGTTCAGCATTCTGTTTCCCCACATAGTGGCTCACCAATTGCTTCAGGGTATTCCCAAGCAGATGTCTTCACCTGCTTACGATTCCCCGCAAATGGCATTGAGAGATATCCTGCCTATCTCTCCAACCCGGAGGTTGTCCTTAGGCATCTATAACAATAGCTATTGATACCTTTGTTCTCCATGAACTTGTCTAATAGGGATGGGTATGACCAGAAAAAATGACGTGTCGAGTTTTCGATTGTCGGGACGGGTCCGTTTCAGCTCGTTTCCGTTTGTCGCGATAATTTTCAAAAATTTGTCATTTCCGTTTGTCGTTTGTCGTTTGGGTTGGGGTTAGGGTTAGGGTTGGGGTAAGTGGGCTCTGGGAGGCACCTCTCTGGGTGCCTCTGACATCTGACCCACTAAGAAGGGAAGGGAAGGGAAGCGTAACGCCAAGCCGTTGAGTACCATACATTACGTTAGGGTGGGGGGTAAGTGGCAGAGACACCTCTCTCTCTGGGTGCCTCTGACTCACTAAGAAGGAGAGCATACTAGTGTACTGACGTACAGGTTAGGGAATGGGACAGGGGTAGGGGATAGTGGGCTGTGGGAGGCACTATCCCCTACTAAGAAGGAAAGTGTACTTGCGTACGGATCTGGGTTAGGGTTGGGGTTAGGGTAAGGGCTAGGCTTAGGGTTACAGTTAAGGTTAGGGTGGGTTAGTGGGCTGCACCTCTGGGTGCCTCTGACCCACTAAGATGGACAGTGTACTGGCGTATGGGTTAGGGTTAGGGTTAGGGTTCGGGTTCGGGTTAGTGGGCTTTTAATGCCCTCTCTGGCACATCCAGAAGTCTCAGTCAAAACCTGGCCATGCGATTGGTGGAATGGGTCAAAAAAATTGCATGGTCCCATCCCATGGCCAGCCCATCGTTGCACAGGTGTAAAAAGATAAAAATAAAAATAAAAATAAAATAAAATCAATGGAGACGTTTTATTGCAAGAAAAACCCACTGCTGCTACTATAAAAATCAGGCATTTAAAATACCTAATTTTCAAATGTTTCTGTGGTGCTTTGGTGGGTTTTTGGACCACGATTTAAAAATAAATATTGCGGTCGCCATTTTGGATCCCCCCCCACCGCATGGCAAATGGAGACGACGAGGATGGCCCCCCCCAGCCTGGTACCAGCAGCCCAGGACAGGAGAGGGGGGGAGGCCGGGGACCCCCCCCCCAGAAACCACCCCTCTCTGGTAGGTGCCCTCACTGAGGCAGGCATATTTCCGGCTGCTTTTATGGCCGGGAATCGGGGGTTTTTTTAAAAACTTTTTTTCTGTGCTGCTTGGCATCGCGCGATCGCCGCGATGCCATGAACGATGACGAAAAATCAGACCCAATTTTTCTTTTTCGGTTCGAGTTCGAGTTGGAGTGGAGTAATTCTCGTTACCGTTACCCGCTACGTAACGATAACGAGAACCGAAAACGGAAACGAGATTTTCGCCGCTCCGTGCCCATGTCTATTGTCTAAACCTTTCTTAAAGCTGGCAAGGCTGACAGCTGTCACCACTTCTTCTGGCAGGGAGTTCCATAGACCAGTGATCCTCTGGGCGAAACAGTCCTTTCTCTTATTTGTTTAAGATCTAGCAAACAAAAGTTTAATGGAGTCCCCCCTGGTTCT
>CM074739.1:14160966-14240966 GCA_037367245.1 Phrynocephalus guinanensis | reverse complement strand
GTTACTCTATAGAGATGGGCACGAAACAGAAAACCGATGTTTCGGGTTCTTCTGTTTCGGGCCCACCCTTGGTTCGGTTCGGTTCAGGTTCATACAAATTTTGGGGGGGGGGGATCGTATGAACCTGAACCAAGCCGAACTGGTTCAAGTTCGATGACTTACCTTACCGGGCGGCGGCGATGGCAGGGGCTTTTTGAGGTGCTAGCTTCCCGGTGCCTCCATTTTATTTATTTTATTTATTTATTTTTCCAGCACTGACCACATGGCCCCAGGGGCCGGGTTGGCACTGGGTTTATTTTAATTTTTAATTTTTTTATAGAGCTGGTTTTAGATTTTTTATTTTTGTTTTTGAATTTTTGAATTTATTTTTTAAAAAGCCCCCAGCTGGGGGCTTTTTGAGGCACTGGCTTGGACCCAGCGCCTCAGGTTTTTTATTTTTTTATAGTGCCAACCACGCAGCTCCTGGGGCTGGATCAGCACTGTTTTTTTTGTTTTTTTGTTTTTTTGTTTGTTTGTTTGTTTGTTTGTTTGTTTGTTTGTTTGTTTGTTTGTTTTTGTTTGTTTGTTTGTTTTAGAGCACCAAACATGCGGCTCCTGGGGCCGGTCGGCGCTTTTTTCCTTCTCTTTTTAGATCGCTGACCACGCAGCCCCTGGAGCAGGTTGGTGCTCAATTTTTTTGTTTTTTGTTTTTAAAATTTTTATTTGATTTTAAAAAGCCCCCCAGCTAGGGGCTTTTTGAGGTGCTGGCTTGGGGCCAGCACCTCTACAGGTGGCGGAGTTGCAGGACCTGGAGTACTTTCAGCGGTGGCAGCAACAAAGTAGGAGGGGTAACGAAAAATGAAGCAAAGAAATGGAAATTTTCCATTTCATTTCATTTCATTTTTCTTTGATGGGTTGGTTTGTTATTCATTTCATTAGCTAACAAAATGAATAATAAATAATGAAACGAACTAAAAGTTCAATTCATGCCCATCTCTATTACTCTATAAAACTGGTCCCCTGGGTCCTAGAGGCACCAAATTACAGTGAAATGAATTGGTTTGTTTTAAACAAAAAATGTCATTTCGTTTCATTACTAACAAAACACTGCTTCCCTGTTTCATTTTTCATTCAATGCCCATCCCTAATTCAGATTGGAACAAAGGAGATTACTTCAGAAGATATTTCTGATAGGAAGAATTGCTTGATGCTAGCATGAACTGCTTTGGAAGGTTGTCCACTCCTTTGCTGAACATTTTTAAAAAGAGTAAATCCCTAATCACCCAAGCTGTAGGTGAGGATTCCTGCATTGATGGAGGCTGGAACAGAGTACCTATAAGTTCTCTTTCAGCTCTAGCATTCCAGCACTATATGATTCTAAGTGGTCAGGAAGAAAAATGCTGTGTCTATTATTATTATTTTTCCTGGTGTTCTGATCACTCAAAAATATACTCATCTTCTACTGGTTGAGTTACTCAACCAGTTCTTCATGCCCAGATGAATTACTGTTAAGGCTCTACATCCTTTTTTTTTTTTTTGCCATGGCTCAATTATTCTTTGTTTTCCCGCACAACTCAACCATGAACAGACAACAGGAAAGGTCGTGCAGGCTGTGCTTAGCTAGTTGCAAATGCCACAGTACATTATCTGAGACATGGAATATAATTATCTTTTCACAAGTGGCAATTAGCGGGAATACCTCCCATCACTTCTGCTTAGAATTCAACAATGCTAAATTGCTAATGTAGTAGAAGGTGACAGATTAAACCCAGGAAGCTCTGTATAACCCATGCAAGACTTTAATCGTTGATGCCAGAACTCTGTTATTTTTGTGTGTGTTTCATAATATTTTTAAAAAATGCAGGTAGACTTGGAGTTTAACAATTGCTTGAAGTTGCAAGGTGTGAGAGAACAAACATGTGTCCAGTTCTGTGCACCTCAATTTAAAAAGGATGTTGACAACCTCGAGCGGGTGCAGAGGAGGGCGACCAGGATGGTTGAAGGTCTGGAGGAAATGTCGTATGAGGAATGGCTTAAGGAACTGAGAATGTCTAGCCTGTCAAAAAGAAGGCTGAGGGGGGAATATGATAACTATGTTTAAATATTTGAAAGGATGTCATATTGAAGAGGGGACAGGTTTGTTTTCCATGGCTTCAGAGACTACGACTCGAGGCAATGGTTTCAAACTACAGGAAAAGAGATTCCATTTGAACATTAGGAAGAACTTCATGACAGAGCTGTTCGGCAATGGAATATGCTACCACGGAGGGTGATGGAGTCTCCTTCTTTGGAGGTATTTAAGCAGAGGCTGGATGGGGTTCCTGCATGGCAGGGGGTTGGATTAGATGGCCCTTGAGGTCTCTTCCAACTATGTGATTCTATGCTTCTATAAACAAATTTACATTTTATATTGCTGTACTTCTTTGTCCCACCAGTGGTCTTCTGTTGAGTTGCTTAATATCATGTTCTCTGTAGTAGAACTATACCTGACACAAGAATTCTCTCCTGCCCCAAACCTTTTTCACTCGCATTCCAAAAGGCAAGAATTCTTCTAGCTTAGGCCCGCTCTTTGAGGACTCTATGCCATTCCATACCTCCCAAGAACTCCAGTCTCAGTAGCTTCACTTCTCACACACACCAACATACATGCCATTTCAGAATGTTCCATCATTTTGAAACTGTTTGCGAGGGTGGAGCACAAACTTCCCCTTAAAATGAATGTTGTGTTTCCTTGGAAAATAATAACAATGAGAAAGGTTGAAGGCAGCGGGAAAGGAGGAAGACCAAATATCTGTGATGATTACTTCAGTCATCCAGGTGAGTTTATCCAGGCGGCAAGCCATGGCAACTGGACTTCTTTTCTTGTGAAATTGAAATGTTTCGCTACTGGAGATGGGCATCTTAGAAAAACGACACGCTGTTTCATCATTTCATAAGCTTAATATGTTATAAAATGAAACAAAATGGGAAACAGGATTTTGTTACAAAACAAAACGAAATGCTTCTTTCTCCCTTTTAAAATGAAACGTTTCATGACTCTGTAAAATGGCTCCCTTGTAAAAAGCTACCCACCACATTTGGTGCCTCTAGGACCCCAGGGAGCCATTTTATAGAGTAACAAATCTTTTTGTTATTGTTTCATTTCATTAAATTTTTTGGCAAAAATTTGTTTAAGAACAACATGATACGGACCGCTAGTAGAAATGAAATTAAACGAAACTCTATTTTTCCATTTTGTGCAATCCCTATTTGCTACCCATCCAAGCAGCTTCCTCTATCTCATCCAAGCAGCCAATTTGGAGGTTACTTGTTCATGAAGTCACAATAAGTCAAGAGCTGTTTGACAGTAATTACAACAACATAAATCCTGTTCAGACTTTCCAAGTGTGCATGAGTGTGTGTGTGTGTGTGTGTGTGTGTGTGTGTGTGTGTGTGTGTGTGAGAGAGAGAGAGAGAGAGAGAGAGAGAGAGAGAGAGAGAGAGAGAGAGAGAGAGAGAGATTAGTTTGGCTACTTAAGATCAGCATTCACACCCAGATATTAATAATATGGGTGCAAATATTAAGTCATGCCCCTACAGTATTTTACCCAGTGTGCTGTTAGTCTGTGGAACTCCCAGCCACAGTATGAGGTGAGGGCATCTGATCTAGATGCCTTCAAAAGGGGATTGGACAGATTCCTGGAGGAAAAGTCCATCACAGGTTACAAACCATGATGGAGATGTGTAATCTCCAGGTTTAAAACCAGGGTACTTCAAAGGCTAGATGCAGGGCAGTGGTATCAGGAGACAGATATCTAGTCTCATGTACTCCCAGACACATTTGTGCAGCTATTGTGAGATACAGGAAGCTGGACTAGATGGGACTTTGGATTGATCCAGCATGGCTCTTCTTATGTTCCTAACTATTTACCTATTCAAAATATTTATATTTTACTTTTGTAGCTCACAAGTTGTTCAAAGTGGCACACAAACAGCTTTGTAAACAATGATGAGAATCAATTATATTTTCAAGAAAGATAAGTAGGCAATGGCACAACAATTTTTTTTAAATGATGAAAGAAAAGGAAGGAAGAATAAAAAAGGACAGGCACATAAAAAGAGATTTCAGGAAGCATACCTTGACTGGGATGTGGAATTGAGCAAACAAAAGTGGGCATGCAATTCTACAGTCTAACCAATAGGGGGGCTGCACCTGTATAGATAAACCCCATTCAGGAAAAGAAGGAGGAGGTGCTTTTAGACCCTCCATATTGGATTATCAGCCAAGCAAATATAAAGGCTTCTGGCTAAGCCCCTTTCATTCTTCTCCCTATCAGGTTTATGGAATTACGAACATCTGCTTCTTTCAGCTGGAACCTTTCTGCTAACTGGCACCAAGAGGATCTTGGCTCAACAGTGGATATTTTCATTATGATTTTCTTGATGGTCTTCTTTTAGGTCCTCTACCCCTCCCCCATCACCATGGACTTACTTCATAGTCTCTGGTTACAATTGTGAGTGCAAAAATTGCCCTCTCTATTGACAAACCTCTGGGCTCACTCATCTGGGATTATGCTATGCTTCAACTGCCTGGTTGTATTCAGGCAGACAAATTTCACTATATTCCTTTCAAATACTTTATTATCTCTGGCAAGGATTGTACTTCCCGCCCACCCACCCCATTTTCTGTCTTGGAGCTATCCATGCCCTTTTGATGGGTTTTGGTATGAGTGAAAGATTGGCTGTCATTTCTCCAATGCTAGTTTTATAAGAAAATTAGGCTGGTCAAGAATGTCTGTTTTAGGCATGTTTAGGGGGAAAGCAGAATCCATTTAAAATGGAAAATAATTAATATTTATTTATTTATTTATTTATTTATTTATTTATTTATTTATTTATTTATTTATTTATTTATTTAATATACCACAACCATATAACAAAAAAGCTACTCTGGGCTGTTTACAAACATATACAAAATACAAAAATAGATTAAACAACTTAAAATAGTAAATAAAAACTAATCAATCAGATCAAATAATCAAATCATAATAATAAAAAGAACAAATAAGCGGATAAGCACAAATACAATAAATCAAAATGATTTGACAATTCAAAATAAGAACAAATGGAAAAACTAGTAGAAAATTATCATAAGGCAGGGAAAAATAACAGTGTCCTATTTATGTAAGTTGGTTGAAACAGAATGATCAGGGAAGGCCAACCTATAAAGCCAGGTTTTCAGTAATTTCTTGAAGGCTTGCAGTGAGGGCGCCAGGCGAATCTCTTGCGGAACCTGGTTCTATGGGTGAGGTGCAACCACCGAGAAGGCTCATTTAATTGTTGATGCTTTCCGGGCGTCCCTCGGGGTTGGTACCTGCAGATAGCCCACCTGGCTTGAATGAGTGATCCTGGCAGTTCTTTTTGGGAGGAGCCGTTCTGTCAGATACTGAGGCCCCAAACCGTTTAGGGCTTTGTATGTTAATACCAAATCCTTGAAATCAATGTGGTAGCAAATAGGCAGCCAGTGCAGAGCGGCCAACACCGTGGTAATATGCTGGAACATTTTTAACCCTGTTAACAATCTGGCCGCTGTATTCTGCACTAGCTGCAATCTTTGCATTAACCTTATAGGCAGCCCCACATAGAGAGCACAACAGTAGTCTAATCTCGAGACTACGAGTACATGAGCCAGTGTGGTCAGTGCCCCAGTGTCCAGGAAGGCCCGCAGCTGTGCACTCTTCCACAGATGGTAATGAGCTGTACGGACCACTGATGCCACCTGGGTCTCCATGGTGAGTGCCGGGTCCAACAGGACACCAAAACTGCAGACCCCATCCTTCGCTGAGAGAGTTATTCCCTCGAATTGGAGGGAGCTTCCCAAACCACCCGCAGGATCTCCATCTTGCCCAGGTTCAGCCTCAGTCTATTAGCCCCCATCCAGTCCAGTATGGCACCCAGGCAGCACTCAAGGGACGGAACAGCATCCACTGCAGAAGATGGAAAGGACATATAGAGCTGGGTGTCATCCGCATATTGGTGACACGAAGCTCCATACCCCCTTATGACCTTTCCCAACAGTCTCATATAAATGTTACTAGTTACCTGCAATTAATTCCTTTTTCCAATAACAAAGCTCTAACTCCATCACACTTTGTGTCTTAAGGAAGAGTCAGTTCACTCATTTCATGATGCAGTGCAGCTTCGTAGGAGTTTTAATATTCCACTTATATGTTTGTTTTGTAGAGATGGGCACGACTTGAAAAAAAATTTTTTCGAGTTGTCGTTAGTCGTGCCGGTTCCGTTTCGGGTCGTTTCCGTTTTTTGCGAAAATTCGCAAAAATTAGTCAGTTGGTTTTTTGTTTTTTCATTTTCGTTAGTACTGGTTTTGGGGGGGTAGCGGGCTCCTGGAGGCACCTCTGTGGGGTGGGTGCCTCCTCTGGCCCGCTATAAAGGGAAAGTGGGCTCCTGGAGGCACCCGTGGGTGCCTCCTATCCTCACCCACTAGGAAGGGGAAGCAGGTTCCAAGAGACCCCTCAACATGGGGGTCTCCCCTCCTCACCTGCTGCCGCCTGCTGCAAAATGCCATGCATAGCCATATGAATATGCATACCAGTTGCAGACAGTGAGACCAGTGAGTGAACCCAGAGCCATAGGGTGAAGTGATGCCTAAGGCTCTCGCACCGCCATGTCTCACAAAGAAGGGAATCGTACTTGCGTGTAGTGCAATGCAAGTAGATCTGGCTTAGGGTTAAGGTGGGTTAGTGCAAGGGCTAGGGTTAGGCTAGTGACGGGTAAGGTTACGGTGGGCTAGTGGGTTGCACCTCTGGGTGCCTCTCTGACCCACTAAGAAGACATTCTGTGACATATGGGTAAGGAGTCAAGGATTAGGGTTAGGGTTAGGGGGCTAGGGCAGGTTTTAGGAGGCTTTTTGGCACATCCCAGAAGTCTCCATGGCCAAGTGGCCATGCGATTGGTGGGATGGCTCCAAAAATTTGCATGGTCGTCCACTCCCACATGGCTGGCCACTCGGCCAGCCCATCATTGTGCAGGTGTAAAAAAATTAAAAATAAAATCAATGGAGGACAGAGGAGGAGAGGAGAGACATTTTGTTGCAAGAAAAAACCCACTGCTACTGTGAAAAATCTGGCAGTTTATAAATTTTCGCGTGTTTCTGTTGTGCTTGTGTGTTTTTGGACCACGATTTCAAAAACAATATTGCGTTCGCCGCCCCATTTTGGATCCCCCGCCCGCACCGCATGGCATGGCGAGTCTGGCTGCCCAGGACGGGGGGGAGGCGGGACCCCCCCTCCAGAAACCACCCCTCCGGTAGGTGCCCTGTGCCCTTAGTCAAGCAGGCATTTTTCCGCCTCCTTTTTTGGCCCAGGAATGGGTGGGGGGAGAGTTTAAAAGTTTTTTCCTGTGCCGTCTGTGCCGCTTGCTTGCGCTTTAATTGCGGCGGCCGGCGGCGAGACTGGGCTTTTTGCTGGCTGCGAGCCTGCGGCGAGTCCCACCAGAGCAGCCCAGGACGGGGGATGGGGGGGGGGAGGCCGGGGACCTCCAGAAACAACCCCTCTGGTAGGTGCCCTGAGGCACGGCAGGCATATTTCCACCTGCTTTTTGGCCGGGAACCGGGTTTTTTTTTTACTTTTAAAAACTTTTTTTCTGTGCCGCGTGGCATCGCGCGATCGCGCGATGCAAGGAACGAGCACGACAAATCAGACCAAAATTGTTCGTTCGTCGGTTCGAGCTCGAAGTCTGGCGGAGTAATTCCCGTTACCGTTTCCGTAGAGTAACGGAACTGAGTAACGGAAACGGAAACGGGAATATCGCTAAGTCGTGCCCATCTCTATTGTTTTGTTTAGCTGTTAATTTATTTTCATTTTTATGCCACCTTTCTCCTGGTAAAGACACTCCAAGTGGCTCACAGTTAAAACCAACCAGAATTTAAAGCCAAATAAATCAAACCGTTAAAAACAATGGAACATATAGTAATATTAAATAAACCCTCTTAAAAACAATTAAAGCATAACCATTTATTTAAATAAAAAGACTTTTAAAAGGATGTACAAGCAGCAGCCATGGACCATCTAATTTGCCGCCTAATCAGAAGGTTGGGGGGGGGGGAAACCATTATGTGAGTCAAGTGCTGTGATTTGAATGTTGAAATGTTCATGAGATGGATGAAACTGTTTTATACCAAAATGTACTGGCTTGTAGCTTTTTTTAAAAAAAGGCAATTAAATGCTATTTGAATTGCTTTATCAGAACTAGGAAATTACTTCCGAGGAATGGGTAAGTTAAAATGAAAGCCTGCATGGCATTTAACTACCTTTGTAGGAGAGGGGCTTGTGAAACTGTAGTTAATTATTGGATAAAAGCAGCCTTCTTCAGTGGTAGAAGTAGAAGGAATGAAGTCTAGAAGAACGTTGAGCTAATTAGAGGTTTGGGACCAGCCAGAACCCCAACAAGTGTTTGTTCCTTGAATCCTGATGAAGACAGAAAGTTGCAGCTTTGGAAGCTTTGTTGTAGAGATGGATGACAAAGATGTACAATGACGCAACATCGGCAAAAGAGAACTGGCACCCTTACCGAACTGGAGGGGACTGGATGGAAGGAAGCACAGTGGAGAATCGAACTCCCAACCTCTACCTCTGCAGCTAGGTTGTAAACTAAAAAATATATATCCCCCTGAGTTTGACAGAAGAGGTCAGTGCATAAGAACATAAGAACATAAGAAGACCCATGCTGGGACAGGCCAAAGGCCCGTCTCACAGTAACCCTACCAGATGTGTCTGGGAGCGCACAAGACTAGATATCTGTCTCCTGATACCACTCCCCTGCACCTGGCCCTTGAAGTACCCTGGTTTTAAGCCTGGAGTCTACACATCTCCCTCATGGTTTGTAACCTGTGATGGACTTTTCCTCCAGGAATCTGCCCAATCCCATTTTGAAGGCACCCAAGCCAGATGCCACATCCTGTAGCAGGGAATTCGACAGCAGCAATTGCTGAAGACAGATAAAGTCCTACAAAATCTCTTTGATACAGAAATGCTTCAAGAAGGATATCTTAGGATGGCAGTATCTCCCCAAAGCCATATTTTGCATAAGGACCCAAGTTGGGAGGGGGAAAAAGCAGTTCCAGTAGCGAAATGATCAATGCCCAGAAATAAAATGCAAAGACAGATGTGGAACATCATCCCAAGGATTTGTCTTTCCGTTGCCTCCTTGCTGTGTATACAGTGACACACACACCCCACCCACCTATCGCAGGGGTTAGGGACCCGACCTGAACCATGATAATTGAAAATCTGCGATATGCGGATGCAGGTTGGGTTGGGTCTGGGGTGCCTAGCTGAGGGCTCTTGTACTTACCCCCAGCCCAGTGCTGCCCCGAACAGGCCTTCGAGGGCCTTCCCAAGCCTTCTGGAAGCCCCAAAAGAGCCTCCCTGTGAACCAGAAGTCCTCAGAAAATGATTTTCGGCAACCTGGAATTCACTTCCAGTTCGCAAGAAGGCCGTTTGGGGGGCTGCAGAAGGCTTGGGAAGGCCCTTGCAGGCCCGTTTGGGGCACCGCCAGTCCTGGAGTAAGTAAGTGAGGCCTGAAACAGGCCTCTTCCCCCCCCCCTTACCCCAGGGGGTCTTTTTTCATATACTGCGGTCCTGTAATAGCGGGACCGCAGTACATGAACCATGAATGGGCAGGGGACCACTGTACTGACATTCTGTTATACCTATACAGTAGTAAGAGCTTAATTCCAGCTGCAGGGAATTAGAAGCTTCATTCTCCTCAGCTTCCTTGTTTTCTTAATTGAAACTTTACAGTCACTCTCTCAACTTCACTAAGGTTTCCTCCACCCAGTGAGCTAAATGGAATAATCTGGGGGGGGGGGGGGTTTACACATGCACTTGGATCCACCATAGAGTTCAGATTAAGGCAGGTTATGGAGCACCAGAGATATTCACTGTGGCATAGTGGAGACTAGAGTGACACACTAAGACTCAGGAGACCTTGATTCAAATCTCTGCTCAGACATGGTAGCTCCTTTGGGGGGGGGTGAAACTGGTTAAACCACCCCTTAAATCTCTCACTTACTTTGAAAGACTTATTAGGGTCTCTGTAAACCAGTTTCAACTTGATGGCACATAGCAACAAGATTGGCATGTGGAGCACCAGTATCTCAACTCATGAGTCTTCTTGTTGCATAAATCCTGAGGGCAACACAGGGCCTAGGAAATCGGATGAACTCCCTGTGGCTACTGTGGCAGTAATCCTGAGATTTAGACTGATCAGGATTACTGTGGCAGCAATCCTCAAATGAGGAGACAGGGCAGGGAAGCCTGCAGTGCTGCCTTTGAAGGGGTGGCCATGGCAGAAGGCAAAGGAGGGAGGTGGGACTGTGATCGGTGAGAGGGCCACCATGCTTAGGAGGTGAGGGGGAGTGGGCTTCATCCAGGTAATGGACAACTGCGCACAGAAGGTAGACAAAGGGAGTATGCAGCACCTGCGAAACACCTGTGTGGGCGCTGCACCGAACTGGACCAGACTGCACAACAGTGGTTCCTGCCCATCTCTGATCTAATCCACATGGCTGTATCATATAACAACTCCATCTTGCAGAATCCTGGGATCTCTAGTTGGGTGAAGTATTTAGAACTCTCTGCTAGATGATATGAATGCATTTCCCGGAACTGCCACACTAGAGCTCTGTAGAAGAATTCTAAGTATCTTGAAAATAAAAATTGCAGGCTGCTCCAGTTTGGAGCTTTGGCAGTTAAATGGGTACTTGCATTCAAGTAAGTGTGTTGCATACCTTAGTCTCTTTATGCATGATGGTTGCACCTCGACATTTCCTTCTGCCCTGCATTTCCCATGAAGAGCAGAACCCACCAAAGGGAAATAGCACCTAATTAAAAGAAAACATGGGATTTAAAAAAAATCAAAGGCTTAAGACTGAATAGCTAAGAAGAGGATATGATTACCTTATTTTCTTCTAGGAAGGGGAGGGGGTGGGGTGGGTAGAGAAGAAAATATGATCATAGTAAGGAGGTACTAGAAGTATAAAATAGCGGCCGCAGCAATTCAACAATCCCAGAGTTGACAGATGTTATCGAGTTCCCAAAGGCGTAGAGATATTTTCACATGGGATTCCAGGCAGATCTCTCTCTCTCTCTCTCTCTCTCTCTCTCTCTCCCCCCCCCTCTCTCTCTCTCTCTCTCTGTGGGTGTGTGTGGGTGTGTGGGTGTGTGTGGGTGTGTGAATAATTGCATCTGGTGAAAAGAGCAAAACTGTCATTTCTTTTGACATGTTCTATCAGTCCATTTGTCCTGGGAGTGTTGTAACAGAGACAAAATTGAGCAGGTGGCAGTAATTGGCGTTACGTATGTTCAAGCATTTCCTATGATATGGATTACTATGGAATTTCCCCCTCGCTTCCTCGAGGGAGGAAAATGTAGATTGTAGGTCCTTTTCGGACCCCTGTGATAAACCTTTCTGTCAGTCATTTCTCAGTCACAGCAAAACCGTTTTCTGTCTTTTCGTTTTTTCCAAACAAACAAATCGTAATGAGAAGGAAGCCACAGAAATATTGTGGCTGCCTGCAGGAAGCAAAAATGGATATTGTCTTGAGTTTCTGGAAAGAGATGGGAAGAGCTGTCAATTTTCATTTTTCTCACGTTTGGGTTTGTGATGGTTCTTCTACCCCAAATATGAAGGGAAATGCAAACTGTAGTTAGTTTTTTCCAAAATAAATTCAGGCAAAGTTCTTTCCCATTTCCACTGGCTAAGACCTTCATGGAGAGGACATGGCTGGGGATTTCTGGGATCCAGAAGTCAACATACCCTTCCACACAATACCCCAATTGTGCTAGTTCAAACACTTGGTAGGAAGTCAAGAGTCAGATGCCCAGCGACAAGCAACCCACAGCAGGGCCACAGTAGCCAAGCCGTTCCATATGTGAATGCATTCAACATGTCTTTTGAAAAACAACAACAACCAAAATCCTCCCCCCCCTCTCTCTGTCCGCCTTGGAGTTCAAGACCATCCTATTCCCTACCATTGGGCGGAGTGAGAAAAATGCCCCAGATGGTGGATGCTGGGGCATAAGCTGTAAATCTCTTCATGCCAACCTACCTGAACCCCTTGCCTTGCCTTTCTCATAAAAAGCAGCTCTATGTGTGCCATTCAAAATATTTCTTTAATTATCGTATGCCTGCCCCACTTTTTTTCTCAAATATGCCAAAGGAGACATGAAAAACACTATGCATACATGCCCCACAGTGTCCTCACGACAACGTTATGAGATAGGCTCAGGCTAAGAGTGTGATTGGTTTGATGATTTTCATGGCTGACTGGGGGGGGGGGGGGTTGAACCTGATCCCCTATATCAGTGATGGCAAACCTTTTAGAGACCGAGTACCCAAACTGCGATTCCAAGCCCACTAATTAATCACAAAGTGCCATTACAGCCATTTAACCTGAATACAGGTGGCTGTGAAGGGGCGATGTTGGGTGCCCACCGAAAGGGCTCCGAGTGCCACCTTGAGTACCCATGCCATAGGTTCGCCAACACTGCCCTATATCCTTGTTCAGTATTCTTATCGCTGAACCAAAGCAGCAGGCCACCTGTGGGGTGTTCTTCATTCTCGAAAGGATGCCACATGGGCATTCAGCCCACTGTCTGTGAAGATTCTCAGTCATCCAGGTGAGTTTATCTGGAAGTTGAGTCATGGCAAGTGGACTTGTTTTCCTTGAGAGAGTGAAACGTTTTGCTGCTCATCCATTCAGTCTGACGAAGCTATTTGGAGGAGCTGCAAAACGTTTCAATCTCCCAAGAAAAGAAGTCTGGTTGCCATGACTCAGCTTCCAGATTCAGAGTTTGCTGCAGATTCAGAGCTGCTGCAGAGTTTTTGCATATGTACTAAAGTTCACTAAATAGCAGAAGCACCAAAATCCACAGAGGACAATAGCTACATGTTCTCTTTCTCATTCCCTGAGACTTAATGCCTTGCTAACACACTATGAGATATTTGTAGGGGAGAGAATAAAAGATGCTTCTTAGCTTACAGGTGCTTGGAATCACATACACTGGTACCCCGACTTAAGAGCAGCTTGACTTAACAGCAATTCAACTTAAGAGCAGAATCCTTTTGACGTTTTAAGTGCCACCTTACAAATTTTAGATATGGTCTGCTCGACTTACAATTTTTTTTCCATTTTTTCATTTTCTAACTTATTTTTTCAGTTTTTTTGGATAGGTACCCAGACTTAAGAGTAGTTTGACTTAAGAGCATGCATTTGAAATGGATTAAATGCGTAAGTTGAGGTACCACTGTATTTGGGTATACTACTTTACTTCTCACATACAGTGGACCCTTGTATAACAAACAGTTTGTATAACATAAAATCTGTACAACATAAAAAATCCAGAGATAGGAGAAACTTGCTTAACATAATCTCCTATGGGGGAAATCTGTACAACATAAAAATGGGATTACTCTGTTTTCAATGCATTCCTATGGGAATTTGTATAAAGGAAAATTTGCTTAACATAATTTCATTTGGAACCAATTAATTCCTTTATACAAGGTACCACTGTACTAGCAAATGTTGAAACAGATCAACAGGACCAAACTGCTGTCACTAACTGATGAAAAGGAGGCATGGAACCCTCAGTAAAGAACCTTCTTTGAATTTCAAAACAATCACTTCAGCCCCCTCAAATCCCTCCCAACCACTTGAACTACAGGCTTTATGAGAAATAAATAAAACTCCAACAATTTGGTCCGCTGTGGAACCACTTATGTCACATAGTAATTTGGTGACATAATTGCTAGAGTGAACCAGGTCTTCCCCACACATGCATCCTTCTGAGTCTCTCTCAGGGGCTATTCTTTCTTAGGTGTGGATGGGAATCACTTCATTTTGATTTGTTTCTAGTATGTTGTGATCACTGGGTCTGAACTGAAGAGAAGCTTTCTGCTTTAATTGCCCAGTTGGTTCAATTTCTCCATATTATTAGTGGCTTAAACCAACAGCTTAACCACTTAGTGAATTTGGGAAATTGACAACTTCTTTCCTCCTCTGAGGAGCAGAGGGAGGAAACAATGATGTTGTTTTTTAAAATCTAATACAGTAAGGGCAGTGCTGATGCGCTGTGTCTCTTAGAAGAGGAAAAAACTAAAAACTTCCCAGAACCAGAAGGAGTGAAGATGGGATAAGGATGGAGAATTTTTTTCACTTTTTTTCTTAAGGGAACACAGATCAAATAGGGGCACTTGAGATACTTATGCCATATGGATGCAAATATATTAGATCTCCACCTGACCTTAAGTGATTCTATTTAGCCTGCACCAGACCACTACAAACAAGCCATGTAGCCAAGCCCTAAGCAAGTTTGGTGCCCTTGGAGGAAGTGGCGGCTAAGATCCCATTACCAGAGGGCTGGAGTAGGATCAACCTCTGGTCCAAAGTTCTCTACATAAAATATAACAGGAAGCCATCTTTGTCATTATTTCAAACAGCAAAATGTCTTGAGGTGACTAGCCTGTGCATTAGAACCTTGGCATAACATGAAAAGAGCTAAACCACCCTGCCAGTTTGTGGGAGTGAGGAGAAAGTTTGGCATTTAAACCCTGTTCGAATGCCAGGCACGAAGGGCCTTTTTACACGACCCCTAAGATCCGCTGGCCACTTAAATTCGGACCAGAGATCTTAGGGGTTCGTCGCTCTTCCTCTGTCCCCACCCCCCTCCGCACTTCCTGGTTGCTGGCTGCGTGAGGGAGGGAGAAAAAAGAAAGAAAAGAATGCCTACCTCCTTCTGTTCCCGGCAGCATTCAGATCTCTTAAAGGGGCGGGGGGGGGGGAGAAAAACAACAAACAGAAGCCAGGAGAGCCCCGCACTCACTACACCGGATCAAATATTTTTCACATCCAAAAAACAGGTACCTGAAAGCTGCGCTGGGACGCGCTAAAGTGGGCGGGGTCGCACTTAATTTCCTGTTTACTCCGGAGCTGGTGGGTAAACATTTTTAATCTCCGGAGCTGGGAGCCATTTGCCCCAGAGTTTAGGGGTCGTGTATAAACGCCCTAAAACAGATCCGCCATCGGATGCAATGTGAAGCAGAATCAAACCATCTTCAGAAAGGATTAATTGAATGCCACGCCTGCCCTTCCCTCCAGCTGTGCAATGAATACCAGCGGCAAACCCAGCCATTTCCGCTGGGATTGGTAATTAGGTCTGCCTTGCTCCGAGGAGATTAATTTCTCCACCCAACAAACAATTATAGCCCAAGACCTGTATCCACGGACAAACTGAGCTCACGGATGGATTTCAATTAGAGAAGCTGAGCTCTACTGACTTCGCCCATGTAGACGGAAAAGAAGGAGAAAGATAACAAAACAGGATTATTAAATTAATCTCACCATCACAGACGCATCACAAAAGGTTCTCAATTTGCTTTCATCCCTGGGGTAAAGGAGAAGGTTGGAACAACGGTGCCGATCGATTCCCTCATTTTGTTGTAAGAAAGTGAATTGACAAAAAGATTCAGGGGGTACTACTGCAGTTTCTCTATCATGTGGGTCTTCCTCCATTTGGAGTTTTTTAGCCCAGCTCATCCCAAAGCGTAGGGTACGTTCCAATATCAACATAATATGCTCAAAATCGCAAATGAGGAAGATATGTTCATATTCCTCCTATTTTTCAGGGAGGCTCATTCCTTCCATGTCCTCCATCCAGCCCTTCCACTGTAAACCATGGGTGCTCTCAAAACCTGTTTGGAAAAGCTTATAAAGCACCTGGGTTGGTTTTCGGGAAGCATGGAGGGGCAGAGAAAGATGAAAGCTCTATTATGGTAGCAGTCAAGCATCAGACAGATGTTGGTCTTAAACCAAGCCATGTGATAGGATCATGTAAATTCTTGGACAACTTCAAACAATAGCATGCCCAGGTGGCAGACTGGGCAGGTCTGGCAGCCACAGAGGGCATAAAAAGCTCTGGCAGCCCTCGTCCTCCTTGCAGTCTCCGGTGGGAGTTAGGGTGGGATTGCTGTCTCTGCGACTCTAGCTTCAGTCCTGCAGCCTCCTTGTCTGCGTGTGTGCATACCTCTCAGTGAGTACCCTCCCCTGCCCCACAGCCCACAGCCTCTTCTCCTCGCTGGCTCAGCCTGTCAGGCTTCTCCGCCAGGTGCCCCCTCCCTATGCCAGATGGAGATATCAGCTTGCAGTTTTATGGTGTGCCTGCCGTCCCTGCCTCCATCCGTCACCCCAGTCACCTGCCTAACATAGCCACCCCTGGCTCCATTGCTGCAGCATCCTCTCCCCCTCCTTGCATGTCCTAGAGGCTTGTCCAAAATCCAGCCCGGGGGCCAATGCGGCTGAATGGTCAGCCCACACACATTTTCACCTTACCAAATCTGACCCTCCTTGCAAAACGTTTGGACACCCCTGTCTTAAGCCATAGTGTCTGATCCAAACACACCCATGCTTGTAAGAGATTCAGCTCAGCCACGGAAACTTGGGTCATCATGACTGAATTCATCTCCTGGATTTCAGTGTGTCGGTTCTATGCATGACTACATCCTGTCTGACTGCAGATGGGCACGGACCAGCAAACTGTCTGTCCATCATGGTTTGCGGTTGATTGAAGTTCAAGGGGGGAAAGTATAGGGGCAGTCTTGGCCTCTAGTGGGAGGGAGTTACAGAGTCCGGGCGCAGCAGCTGAGAAGGCTCTTTCATAGGTTCCCATAAGACGTACCTGTGAGGGTGGCGGGATGGAGAGAAGGGCCTCTTCTGATTACCTTAACACCTTAGTTGGTTCATATTGTGAGATTTGGTCTTTGAGGTAGCTAGGGCCCAGGTTGTAGAGTGCTTTGTAGGTCAAGGCCAGCACCTTGAATTGTGCCTGATAGCTGATTGGCAGCCAGTGGAGCTGTTTTAATATGGGTGTAATGTGATCTTTGTAGCCTACCCCAGTCAGCAGTCTGGCTGCTGCATTTTGGACCCATTGAAGTTTCCTGAGACTAGGGCATGTGTCACTGTGGCCAGAGCTGGTTTCTCAGTTAAAGCCTTAATTGTGCAAATGCGCTCCTGGCCACAGCTGTGACCTGTGCATCCAAGCTCAAGGATGAGTCCAAGAGCACCCCCAAGCTGCATGCCTGATTTTTCAATTGGAGAGTGACCCCATCCAGTACTATCCTTTGTTCTCCCTTTCGACTGACCAGGAGCACCTCTGTCTTATCTGGGTTTAGTTTCATTTTGTTCATCCTCATCCTGTGTGTGTGTGTGTGTGTGTGTGTGTGTGTGTGTGTGTGTGTGTGTGTGTGTGTGTGTGTGTGTGTGTGTGTGTGTGATTGATTATAGTTGTGACCAACCCTTCGTGACTCCATGTCCATGGAGTTTTCTTGGCAGGAATATTGGAGTGGTTTGCCAGTTTCTGTTCCAGGCATCTACAGCACCTGGTATTCCCTGGTGGTCTCCCATCCAAGTACTAACCAGGGCCGACTCTTCTTAGCCTCCAAAATCAGGCAAGATCACATGTATCGAGTTCATTACTGCAGCTAAACAGTCGTGTAAAGTTGAGATAGTAGAGTCCAGAGGTGACGAGAGGTAGAGCTGGGTATCATTGGCATACTGGTAGCACCTAACCCCAAAAGACCTGATAATCTCCCCCAGTGGTTTCATATAGATGGTAAATAACATAGGAGACAAAACAGAGCCCTGGGGGATTCCACAGGTCAGCGGCCGTTGTGTCGAACATAAACCACCTAACACCACTTTCTGCATTCTATCCTGCAGGAAGGACCGGAGCCATTTTAATGCAGTACCCCCAATTCCCATTTCAGAGAGACAAATCAGGAGGATGCCATGGTCTATAGTGTCAAAAGCAGCTGAGAGATCTAACAAAATCAAAAGGGACACAGCTCCCATATCCATTTCCCTGCGCAAGTCATCTACCAATGCATCCAGTGCCACCTCAGTCCCATAGCTGGGCCTGAAGCCAGATTGAAATGGATCCAGGTAGTTCATCTCATCCAGAAATACCTGAAGGTGTGAGGCCACAACCCACTTGAAGACTTTCCCTAAGAATGGGATATTCAATACTGGTTGGTAATTGTTCAGTACTAGAGATGGGCATGACTAGGGAAAATGACGTTTTCGAGTTGTCGTGTGTCGGAGGCAGTCTGTTTCGGCTCGTTTCCGTTTTTCGCGAAATTTCGCGAAAATTAGTCGGTTCGTTTTTTCATTTTTTCGTTGTTGTTAGTACTGGTTTGGGGGGGTAGCGGGCTCCTGGAGGGAGCTGCAGGAGTCAGCCAGAGCCACAAGTGACGGACTGGCAGACTCTTTGCACCCGCTGTGTCTCACGTACTTGCATGTAGTGCAATGCAAGTAGATCTGGCTTAGGGTTAAGACGGGTTAGCGCAAGGGCTAGGGTTAGGCTAGTTACGGGTGAGGTTAGGGTGAGTATTGGGGTGCACCTCTGGGTGCCTCTCTGACCCACTTAGAAGGACAGTGTACTGGCGTATGGGTTAGGCTTAGGCTTAGGGTTCGGGTTTGGGCTACGATTAGTGGGCTGTTTATGCCCAATTGGCACATCCCAGAAGTCTCTGTGGTCAACCTGGCCAAGTGGCCATGCGATTGGTGGAAAATTTGCATGGTCCACTCCCATGGGCGAGCCCATCATTGCAAATGTGCAGGTGTAAAAAAATAAAATAAAATAAAATAAAATAAAATAAAATAAAATCAACGGAGACTTTTTTTGCAAGAAAAACCCACTGCTGCTCCTGTAAAAATTCAAGCATTTAAAATAGCTAATTTTCGCATGTTTCTGTGGTGCTTTGGTGGGGTTTTGGGCAACGATTTCAAAAAAAAATTGCGGTCGCCATTTTGGATCCCCCGCACTGCATGGCAAATGGATGCGCCCTCCCAGCCTGGTACCAGCAGCGCAGCAGTAGCAATAGCCAAGGAGAGGGGGGCGGGGATACCCCCCCCCCCAAAATAAAACACCCTTCTGGCCTGGTAGGTGCCCTCAGACAGTTTTCGCCTACTTTTAGGGCCGGGAATCGGGTTTTTTTAAACTTTTAAAAACTTTTTTTCTGTGCCGCTTGGTATTGCGCGATCGCCGCGATGCAAGTAACGAGCACGACAAATCAGACCAAATTGTTCGTTCGTCGGTTCAAGCTTGAATTCTGGCAGAGTAATTCCCGTTACCGTTTCCATAGAGTAACGGATACGAGTAACGGAAACGGAAACGGGAATACCGCTAAGTCGTGCCCATCTCTATTCAGTACCATTGGGTCTAAGGAGGGCTTTTTAAACAGCGGTTTTACTATTGCCTCCTTTAAGCATGCCGGAATCCTGACGTTTTAAGGAGGCATTCACTTCAAAAGTTTATACATTCAGCTTGTTTTGGTTGTTGCTTTTGATGAACCCGAACTAAGCCAAACCAATGAACCAATGATTTTTGATGAATTTCCTGGTGTGTGTGTGTGTGTGTGTGTGTGTGTGTGTGTGTGTGTGTGTGTGTGTGTTGTTTCATGCCCATATTTAGTTCTGATCGAGCTCATAATGTTTAAACAGCCTACCTACAGCCTGTATCAGAGAAGACATAAACCTAATTTGGAAACCCTGAGTTATTCGATGGTCTATATCAGGCATGTCCAAACTTCGGCCCTCCTAATGTTTTAGACCACAACTCCCAGAATTCCAAGCCTGTACTTCCAATGGCAAAGACTGTGGGAGTTGTGGTCCAAAACACCTGGAGGGCTGAAGTCTGGACATGCCTGGTCTATATTATTCATAAAAGGTAAAGGTCCCCCCTGAAAATTAAGTCCATTTGTTTCCAATTCTAGGGGCCAGTGCTTATCTCCATTTGTCTGTTGACATATTTCTGTAGCTGGCATGGCTAAATGCACAAGTGCGCACAGAATACTGTTACTTTCCCGTCAAAGTGGTACCTATTTATCTATTCACATCTTTACACTCTATTCACATTTTATGCATCTAGCACTTCCTGATAGGATGGCAGGAACTGGAACAAACAACGGGATCTCACCCCTCATGCAGATTTCATAGAATCATAGAGTTGGAAGAGACCTCAAGGGCCATCCAATCCAACCCCCTGCCATGCAGGAACCCCCATCAAAGTACTCCCGACAGGTGTCCATCCAGCCTCTGCTTAAAACCCTCCAAAGAAGGAGACTCCACCACCCTCCGTGGCAGCATATTCCACTGCTGAGCAGCTCTAACTGTCTGAACTGCTGACCTTTCCATTGTTGAACTGCTAACCTTTCATCTGACACCCCTAGAGGCTCAGTGGCTTAACCTGCAGCACCACTGTTGTATTTTTTTTCTTTTAGATCAGATCTGGGGCAAAGTTTGAGGCCATGTCTAATGTTTTTTTCCAGACCACTTCTCTTAACCTTCCTGTCAAGCAAAGTGGGAAAGAGGCAACATTCACACATATGTTTCAATGCATATTTCATGTGCTGACTGCAAGTAATGGCACGTTTCAATGTGTGCGATCACAAGAAACGGTTAACCATTAGGCGCATCCAGCCTGGCTGTGAAATCTGAAGTTTGAACAGGGATTTTGCAAAATACATAATAATCCACACGTCAGAATGATTCCATGACAAGGATCACCACTTTCTCCTTCCTATTCGTTATTCTTTCTCCTTGCTTTCATTGTAGCACATGCAGAATTTACCTCATCTTTGGTCACAGTTTATCATGCAGCATGTGTGAAAAGAAATGAGGCAATTTGTGCATGTGTTACTTGAAAGTAAAGGGAAAAGTACAATGGAGCAATCAAACATAAATCTCTTGCCCAATATGTGTATTACTTTTGAATTTGAGCAGGAGGAAATGAACTGCTAGGTGGGTGTGAAGCCAGGGGTTGGGAGTAGAGATGGGCACGAATTTTAAAAAATGGTGTTTCATTTGTCATTTGTCATTGAGAGGTCGGTTTCGTTTCGTTCCCGTTTTTTATGAATTTTTTGGAAAAATTTAGTTTTCGTTTTTTGTTTTTCTTTTGTCGTTCTTACCCGCTTTTTGCGCCAGACCAGAGGGAAAACACTAAAAAAAATGGATGCTGGCAGAGACACAGTATAGACTAGGTAGGTATGCAGGGAGGCTGCAAAGGCAGCGGCGGGCGTTGCCCAGGGTGGAAGGCAGCCGCAGAGTGACTGCACTGTGGGGCAGGGGAGGGTACTCACTGAGAGGTACGCACACACGCACACAGGGAGGCTGCAGGACTGAAGCTAGAGTCGCAGAGACAGCAATCCCACCCTAACTCCCACCAGAGACTGCAAGGAGGACGAGGGCTGCCAGAGCTTTTTATGCCCTCTGTGGCTGCCAGACCTGCCCAGTCTGCCACCTGGGCATGCTATTGTTTGAAGTTGTCCAAGAATTTACATGATCCTATCACATGGCTTGCCTCCATGTTGTGGCTGGAGTGGCGACATCCATTTTGTCATCCTTAAAGGGAAAAGAAAAATACATCGCGATGGGAGAAGACAAAAACAAACATTTTGAGGACCCCTACCCCCTGGTATGTAATAATTTCAAATAATTATCACATTATTGCTGCATTTTTATGGATGTCCAGGGCATTTTTTAACATTTAAAACAGCTCATTTCATTGCATGCTGCCAGTAACAGAAACGAAACGTAACGAACACAATTTTCGTGGTTCTGTTCATTTTGTTTCATTTTCATCACAATTTTCATTTGTCGTTTCATTACGTAACGGAACGACAAACGAAATAACGGAAACAAAAAAATGTTCGTTTCGTGCCCATCTCTAGTTGGGAGTTTGATTCTGTACTGAGCCTCCTTGACAGGAGCTAGACTTAATGATCCACATATCCTCTTCCAGCTGTGCAGTCCTAAAATGATGAGGAAGATGAACTGACTTGTGGGAATTGAATGGGAATCGTTCTCAAGTGAATTGTGAGAAAATGTCTGTGAAGATTCTCAGTCATCCAGGTGAGTTTATCTGGAAGTTGAGTCATGGCAACTGGATTTCTTTCCTTGAGAGATTAAAATGTTTTGCTGCTCATCCAAACAGCTTTATCAGTCTGAGGGAAGCTGTGTTGCAAGTCCTCCATTTTAGAGTTCACTTTGACCTCATGTCACCCTGGTCTGAAATAGGCACAGAAACATTTTGTGGGATGATGTTTCTCCTGGGTAGGGTTAGTAAAGTTCCATTGAACATTCAGTGGGGGGAAGTTCCAAACAAATCAGATGGGCATTGAGATTTATCTGTAACTGAATCTGGGATTTGAGTCGTGGTAAATGGACTTTTTTTTCTTGTGGTTTCGAAATATTTCACTTTCCATGCAGGTAGCGAAACTTTTTGATCCCACAAGAAAAGAAGTCCAGTTGCCATCACTCAGCTCCCAGATAACCTTACCTGGATGACTGAGAATCTCCACAGTAGAGATGGGCACGACTTAGCGGTATTCCCGTTTCCATTTCCGTTACTCGTATCCGTTACTCTACGGAAACGGTAACGGGAATTACTCCGCCAGAATTCGAGCTCGAACCGATGAACGAACAATTTGGTCTGATTTGTCGTGCTCGTTACTTGCATCGCGCAATGCCAAGTGGCACAGAAAAAAAGTTTTTAAAAGTTTAAAAAAAAAAACGATTCCCGGCCCTAAAAGTAGGCGAAAACTGTCTGAGGGCACCTACCAGGCCAGAAGGGTGTTTTATTTGGGGGGGGGGTTTCCCCGCCCCCCTCTCCTTGGCTATTGCTACTGCTGCGCTGCTGGTACCAGGCTGGGAGGGCGCATCCATTTGCCATGCAGTGCGGGGGATCCAAAATGGCGACCGCAATATTTTTTTTTGTAATCGTTGCCCAAAACCCCACCAAAGCACCACAGAAACATGCGAAAATTAGCTATTTTAAATGCTTGAATTTTTTCAGTAGCAGCAGTGGGTTTTTCTTGCAAAAAAAAGTCTCTGTTGATTTTATTTTATTTTATTTTATTTTATTTTATTTTATTTTTTTACACCAGCACATTCGCAATGATGGGCTCGCCCATGGGAGTGGACCATGCAAATTTTCCACCAATCGCTTGGCCACTTGGCCAGGTTGACCACAGAGACTTCTGGGATGTGCCAATCGGGCATAAACAGCCCAGTAATCGTAGCCCAAACCCGAAGCCTAAGCCTAAGCCTAAACCATACGCCAGTACACTGTCCTTCTAAGTGGGTCAGAGAGGCACCCAGAGGTGCACCCCAATACTCACCCTAACCTCACCCGTAACTAGCCTAACCCTAGCCCTTGCGCTAACCCGTCTTAACCCTAAGCCAGATCTACTTGCATTGCACTACATGCAAGTACGTGAGACAGAGCGGGTGCAAAGAGTCTGCCAGTCCGTCACTTGTGGCTCTGGCTGACTCCTGCAGCTCCCTCCAGGAGCCCGCTACCCCCCCAAACCAGTACTAACGACAACGAAAAAATGAAAAAACAAACCGACTAATTTTTGCGAAATTTTGCGAAAAACGGAAACGAGCCGAAACGGACTGCCTCTGACACACCACAACTCGAAAACGTCATTTTCTTTAGCCGTGCCCATCTCTACTCCACAGACATCTGCAACCCAATAGAGTAATACCTTGGTTTAAAAGTCACTTGGTTTAAGAGTGTTTTGCAAGACAAGCAAACATTTCTTCTAAATGTTACCTTGATCAACAAGCAATGTCTTGATAAACAAGTAGTGAAGCAGGTCACACGATCACCATTGAGCCAATGGCGGCTCTCCCTCCCTTCCACTGCTGGATTGTGGATTATCGTCTGAAATGTTCTGTCTCAGGCAGCCTCCAAAGCAGAGGGAGGAAAGAGGAATAGAGGTCTCCCTTGCACCAGCCAGGAATATTTTCAAAGGGGAGTGCAGGTTAGGTTTTTATTTTTCTTTATTTTTATATTTTTATTGAATTTGTTTTCAGCATTCTTTCTTATCTTTTCAAACAATTTCTAGTCATGGGGCACCAATCAAGTGTGTAAGGGTTTACAAATTGCACTTTATTACTGTCAGATTAAAAACACAGAGTAAAATCCAGTTGTTAGTCCCAAACAGAGCAGACTCTGCAGCCAGGTACCTTAACCATGGTGTGGATGTGGACTTCTAGCCAACTTCTTTTGTGAATTTTGGCATTTTGTGTGTACAGTATGTAGTCCCAGAACAAATCATTTGAGTTTCCATTATTTCTTATGGGGATATTTGCTTTGATATAAGAGTGCTTTGGTTTACAAGCATGTTTCCGGAACACTTTATGCTGGTAACCAAGGTATTAATGTATGATGCAAAAAAAGAAGGCCTGTTTATAGTTATGGCTAAAATGTCTCTCTTTGTTTAAGCTGGGTGCAAAAATCTCAACTGGCACCAAGCAACTTGAATGAAAAATAATTTATTTATGTATTGGAAGTCAAAGTATTTGGAAGGAAAGAGTGCCATTGCTTTATCCTTGTTGTCATCCGTTGAATTTCATCACAGATCTTCTCCATATTGTGAGGCTTCCTGCTGTTATTTTCTTGAGTTTCACCTTCAAATAGATAAATTCTCTTCCTCCTCACTTTCTTTGCAGCTGCAGTGTAGCACCCGGAAGGCAAATGATGATAAAGGAAAGCACTCATAACTGCTCAGATTGGTTACCACAGTGAATTAGACCCACTGCTATCCTACAGCAAAGCAAAAAACAGCTAAAGCAAAGTGAGCTGGCATATATGCCACTTCCTAATGGTTAAAGCTCTCTGTGGAATGTTTACCCTCAATGGCGCAGGCTACATATTGCTACCCCCATCCCTCATCCCAGCAAGCTGGGTACTCAGTTTACCAGCCTTAGAAGGATGGCAGGTTGTCAACCTACCTGAATCTCGGATTGAACTCAGGACAGGAGCAGAATATTTATTGCAGTACTGCAGTTTAAGGACCACACCACAAGTTTATCAGGTTGCAAAGCCAGAGATTGGCCGTAGATTCTCCACTGTACCTCCAATGTGAGCTTGGGCAAGCTGCACAGTTCCAGGATACCCAAAGATGGAGATGGTAAACCACCTTACTTACTTACTTACTTACTTACTTACTTACTTACTTACTTACTTACTTACTTACTTACTTACTTACTTACTTACTTACTTACTTATATGATTTTTATACCACCCATCTGGCTCTGAGTATTCTCACTTGGAGTATTTTCACTGAGTATTCTCCACCTGGAAAACCCGGGAAAGGATCACAATAAGCAATGATGATGATGATGAGGAGGAGGAGGAGGAGGAAGAGGAGGAGGAGGAGGAGGAGGAGGATGTGTACACTGCTAAGATAATGAAATATCAAGTTTCCGTTTTCGGAAGCAAAATTCTCGTTTCCGTTTTCGGTTCTCGTTATCGTTACGTAACGGGTAACGGTAACGAGAATTACTCCGCTCCAACTCGAACTCGAACCGAAAAAGAAAAATTGGGTCTGATTTTTCGTTGCCATTCATGGCATCGCGGCGATCGCGCGATGCCAAGCAGCACAGAAAAAAAGTTTTTTTAAAAAAAACCGATTCCCGGCCCTAAAAGCAGGCGAAAATATGCCTGCCTCAGTGAGGGCACCTACCGAGGGGTGGTTTCTGGGGGGGGGTCCCCGGCCTTCCCCCCCTCTCCTGTCCTGGGCTGCTGGTACCAGGCTGGGGGGGCCATCCTCGTCGTCTCCATTTGCCATGCGGTGGGGGGGGGGATCCAAAATGGCGACCGCAATATTTATTTTTAAATCGTGGTCCAAAAACCCACCAAAGCACCACAGAAACATGTGAAAATTAGGTATTTTAAATGCCTGATTTTTTATAGTAGCAGCAGTGGGTTTTTCTTGCAATAAAACGTCTCCATTGATTTGATTTTATTTTATTTTTATTTTTTTACACCTGTGCATGCGCAATGATGGACTGGCCATGGGATGGGACCATGCAAATTTTTGGACCCATTCCACCAATTGCATAGCCAGGTTTTGACTGAGACTTCTGGGTGTGCCAGAGCGGGCATTTAAAGCCCACAAACCCTAACCCTAACCCTAACCCTAACCCTAACCCAACCCTAACCCATACACCAGTACGCTGTCCTTCTTAGTGGGTCAGAGGCACCCAGAGGTGCAGCCCACTAACCCACCCTAACCTTAACCGTAACCCTAAGCCTAGCCCTTACCCTAACCCCAACCCTAACCCAGATCCGTACGCAAGTACACTTTCCTTCTTAGTGGGTCCCAGGCACCCAGAGAGGTGCCCCCCACAGCCCACTATTTCCTATCCCATTCCCTAACCTGTATGTCAGTACGCTAGTACGCTCCCCTTCTTAGTGAGTCAAAGTGAGGCCCCCAGAGAGGTGCCTCGCAGAGCCCACTATCCCCTATCCCATTCCCTAACCTGTACGTCAGTACGCTAGTACGCTCCCCTTCTTAGTGAGTCAAAGTGAGGCCCCCAGAGAGGTGCCTCGCAGAGTCCACTATCCCCTATCCCATTCCCTAACCTGTATGGCAGTACGCTACTATGCTTCCCTTCTTACTGAGTCAGAGGCACCTAGAGAGGTGCCTCGCAGAGCCCACTATCCCCTATCCCATTCCCTAACCTGTATGGCAGTACGCTACTATGCTTCCCTTCTTACTGAGTCAGAGGCACCCAGAGAGGTGCCTCTGCCACCCCACCCTAACATAATGTAATGTAAATGTATGGTACGTGGCGGCTCCGCGAAACGCTTCCCTTGCTTCCCTTCTTAGTGGGTCAGACATCAGAGAAGTACCCAGAGAGGTGCCTCCCAGAGCCCACTTACCCCAACCCAAACCCAAACCCAAATGACAAACGACAAACGGAAACGACAAATTTTTGAAAATTTCCTCGACAAACGGAAACGAGCCGAAACGGACTCGTCCCGACAATCGGAAACTCGAAACGTCATTTTTCCTGGTCGTGCCCATCTCTAATATCAAGCAATATGTCTTGTCTCAGTATGCCACCTTGGAGCATAATAAAAATCTTGTCTGGTTTCGCTGAGCATTAAGTCTGAATATCCTACAACACAAAGGGCCCTCAGAGTACCATGAAGAGTTGCAGGTGATTTGGCCAGCTAAGACAGTTTTAGCATGGGCTAGATCTCTGGAAACAAGGATTTGAATCCTTACATGGGCATGGGAATTTATCAGGAGATAGTCCTATAATAACTCACTTAAATGGAAATCTTTATTAAGATCCCAATAAATCAGTTCTAACTTGATGATACATCACTAATCAACAAGCTATCCCTGTCTTTGGATAGCGGACACCAGTGTGGCTGATTTGTCATCAGTAAGAGCCATATTTTAACCCCCTTGCCATTCTATTCCTTAAATTGTCTAAGTTAAGGTTCCACTGTTTGAAAGTGAAGGATCACCCTGGAATTATATGATGCTCTTTCAATGTAGCATTGGTCTGTGCAACCAAAGAAGAAATTCCACAGCATAGAAACACATTAATGTCTGCCTTTGAATGCCTTGAGGCTCCTTTTGCTAGGATAGATGTTTTATTCTCTTTCAACTAGTTAAAACTATTCTCCCATCCTTTGCATTGTAAATTCTGCTACAGGGTATTTGTCACCACCTCCTAAATGCCTTGTGAAACCCTTGGTTGGTTCTGTTTAACAGAAATGAAGATTGCATTCTGTTCCCAAGGCACTTTTCTACACTCTTGAGGTCTATAAACCGTTATACCTCATCAGGTCATTCTAATTGGCAATTGTGCTACTCAAGAGGAGGAAAGGAGAATTTGGGAGAAGCTGGTGTCCAATGAAGGAAAGGAGAAGACAGAAGAACAGAAGTGACCTTCATTTAAGCTACTGAGGAGTTGCATCAGATCAGTACTTGGGTTGTCAATCGTACCCAATCTCTCTCTCTCTCTCTCTCTCTCTGTGTGTGTGTGTGTGTGTTTGTGTGTGTGTGTTTTGTGCCATCAAGGCAGAACCAACTTAAACTGGCCCTAAGAGGGCTTATAAAGTGAGATTCCATGGCCAAGTGAAGAGTCAAACCTTCTTCTCCAGAGGCCTAGTCCATTAGTCTGTCCATCATACCACACTGGGAATAACCTTTTCTTCACTGCTGCTTTATTAAGCCAATGGTCTGCAGTGAGCACAGCCGCTCTGTTTAGAATAGCCTTAGACAGAAACCAGTTCAGGCTACTGATCGCCAACGTTCTACGAGGACATGGCACTTGAAGAAGAAGAAATGGTTCTGCGTTCCTGGCAAACTATTGGGAGTTGTTGTAAAACTCACTAAAAATCTATTTAGCAAATGTAAGCAAAAGATAAAGGGGAGTGAAGGAAAGAGCAACAAAATCATTTTTAAAGGGAAGACATGATTTAGATTTAATTACTGGTAACCTTTTGGGAGATACTGACATAAATCCCTTGGATCCTTAATGATTTCAGGGACGGCGGGATAAGATTTCCCTTCAAGGGCAATACCCCTGATTGACTATTCCAGGTCTGAATCTGACAAGCTGAATATGCTCCCATTTGGCTACGGTTGTTTCTCTTGGTGCTTCAGTGCAATATGGGAATAAGAAAACAGTTGACCCATTCTTGTGAACTAGGCGATTTCTGTACTTCAGCATCACAAAACCGCAGGTTTGTTAAGTAGCAGAATGATTTTGACCCATATAGGAGCAGAGCCAGACAGTCTCAGAGGAGTGAAAACTAAATTATTAATACAGCAACGGTGTGCTAACTGTGGACATAGTAGCAACACAAGCGAATTAAGATGGGTCATTAACTGTTTCTACCTTTTCCACTGGTCTCCTCATCCTCCCACCAATTCCAGCAAGGAGTGTGAGAGGTTTTGCTTGGGTAGATGTCTATACTTAGCAACACACCATCAGTGTTGGTTTGTTTTGTGGGTGAATGCATTCAGGACAAATTGAAGACAAGCAAAGGTCTTCCCTGTACCTGTAAGATGTTTTGTTTTTCTTTCTTAAGAAAAGTGTTCCAGTTATTACATCACCTTTGCATTTAGACTATTCATTTTTATTGGGCTCATTCCGTTTGGCAGTTTCAAGCAGGCCAAATCCACAGAATCAATGGGAGCTTAGTAAATCAACCTTATATAAGTTCTATTATTTAAACGGAACTACTATTTTTGAGGTGCACAACCAGGTTTAAGCCATAGACCCAAATTTGAATCAAACTCTCCTTTCCCCCTGCCTATGTATCTACATCTATATCTATATCTATATCTATATCTATATCTATATCTATATCTATATCTATATCTATATCTATATCTATCTATGTAGATTTTAGCTATGTATTAAAATTGAAAAATCCTTGGAGATAGGCCATGTTCCTTTGCCGTCACACTTCACACTTTCAGTGGTAGATCTGAAGGGGTAGAAAAACCTGCTCCTGTGTAAGCTCTACGTATGACCAGAAGCCCTGGAAGATGGTTTCTACCTTGGAGATGAAATCATGGAAAGCAGAACAAAGATGACAGGACTTGGCTCTTCTTTCTAAGCCTGTTCACATGCTGGTTTTAGTAATCCCTGAAAAGGCCACTTGATTTAAGTTTTCTTTAAATGTCATATACAAGTAATCTCCCATTTACCATGGCGGTTAGGGGCCTGACCTGACCTGTAATAAAGGAAAATCCCCGATATGTGGATGCTGGGTCAGGTTGGGAATGGGGGGGGGGGCTGTCTGAGGCCTTCTACAATTACCTTAAGCCTGACATTGCCCTGAATGGGCTTCCAACAGGCTTCCTGGGTCTTTTGGAAGCTCCAGAAGTGGTTTGGGGTTATCCAAAAGGCACTTCCGTTTTTTCCAGAAGTAACTTCCGGTTCGCAGGAAACCACTATCGGGGCCTCCGATAGGCCCAGGAAGCCCATCGTAGGCATGCTCAGAGCAGTGCCAGGCTTGCGGTAAGTGCAGGAAGCCTCAAACAGGCCCACACAGCTTGCCCCAGGGGCCCTTGCCTTCATATACTGCGGTCCTGCGATATACCAGGACCGCAGTACAGTGATACCTCAGTTTACGAATTTAATCCATTCAGAATGCATGCTCTTAAGTCGAACTACTCTTAAGTTGGTGTACCTATCTAAAATATTGGGAGGAAAGTTAAAAAAATAAAAACATTAAAAAAATTGTAAGTCGAGCAGACCATATCTAAAATTTGTAAGGCGGCAGTTAAAACGGCAACAGTTTTCCATTCTTAAGTCGAATTGCTCTTAAGTTGAGCTGCTCTTAAGTCGGGGTACCACTGTATATGAACCACGAAATGGCTAATGACTGTAGACATCTCTGGCCCACTGTAGCATATGTAAGAAAAGGCCCAGTGCAGATGTATGTGTGGACATAAATCCCTAGCGTTAAACGGTTAGGGTGGCAACTGGTAGTCCTGATTTTGCAGGAACTGTAAATCCATTCTGGGTTTTACTCTGAATTTTGAAAGTGCTCTCAAAGGTTCTGAGTCTGTTTGAAGGATAAAAGTCCAACCTTCTCCATAGCTTCTCTAAGTTCAGTCTAAAACCCAGTGTGGAATCACTGTTCCCACTGGACTGGAATCAGGAGCTTCCACTGCAAAGCTTAGTTAATGTTGAGTGTTTTTGTGAATTCCAAGAGATCATCACAGTGCAGCTGCTCCCATCAGAGATTCCACGGAGAAGGGGCATTGCTTCTTGTCCAAAACAGCAAGAAACATTGTCAATGCATTGGCAAGGTGCCACGTTTGACCATTTCACACTGTGTGTGCTATTTCAGTTGATTTCCTTTCACCCATAACATTCAGTGGAAGTGAGTCACTAATAATAGGAATCGGTGGTTTCAGTTGCTTTATATAATTTTTCACACACACACACACACACACACACACACACACACACACACAAAGAACAATATCCTTCCCTCTTTTTTTCACATCTCACAAACTTTTTTTTAAAAAATAGCCTACGTGAAACTTCATAGGCGTGCATTTTTTTAAAAATCCCATCATGTACTGATTTTTGGAACCAGTTTTTTTTCCTATTTACTTCAAGTCATACAGGTTTGTTTAAAGTAAACATTTTAGTGTGTGTTTTTTTAAAAAAAATCAGAGATAAGCCTCTTCAAGGAATGTGGAGAAGTGCAAAAACTGAACCATTGGCACAGTTGACTTCATGTATTTATTTCACAAATGTAAACTAAGCCAAGTCACATTCAAGTACCAACTGAACGCTTTTGGCCTTCATCTATAACAGAGCAAGTAAATGGGCTGCAAGGAGGAGGAGGATTTGGGCAGAAAATCGTGCCTTTGATAAAGGGTGGCAGAGGCGAGCAGTTCGAATCTTGCTGTGCCTCTTGAGAGTATAGCCAGCCTCGGGCAAACTGCACAGTCTCCAGGCACCCCTGCAGAAGAAGGGGATGGTGAACAATTTCTGTCCAGAAAAATCTAGAAAAAGATGCCATAAGCCAGACGTGACATGCAATACTAATTATTAGTACTATTATTATCCTACTTTATGATAGTCACTTTCAGACCATCTTTTTGAGAAAACATTCTCTTGTAGGTTGGGGGAACCTTTAAAATACCTAAACCCCCCAGGTGCCCATTATAAACTGAGCAAATCCATTACAGAAACCTATCCGTAGTGGAGACTTGATACATGGACACAGTCAATAAGGTGGTTTGTTTGCACCTCTTTTATTTGTCTCTGGCACTGTTAAAAAGGCAACCCACCCCCAAGAACCTGGTGGAAAGGCACAGAAACAGAGCCTGTAATTTCTCCTGCTGGGCAAGTTCTATATTTCCATCCAGTGGTCATGGTGAGTTTGTATCTGTTTCAAAGATCAAATAATGAGGAAGGGTTCCCCAAGAATAGTTTTACAAGAAAAACAGCAAATGCCTCGAATTTTACTGGGGCCAGGAGGAAAGAATACAACAGGGAGTGAAGCATGACAGAGGAGATTAGAGAGAATAAATTCACACATCTGATACCAGAGATCTTGAAGGAAACAGCTGTTCCATAACAGATTAGTCACTTAGGAGAGATTGGGTTCTGGGGGCCACTTTCACTACCTTGACTTTGCTGTCAGCACTCGGATCCAATTACTACCACCACTACCACCGCCACCAGAATTGCTGTGAAGAAATCAGAACATGAAAAGAAGCGATCTGTTTACAAATGAAGCATCAAGTAAAGAGACATCCTGCAGAGAGCCCAAAGTTGCTGCTTTGGAGGAAAACCAACAAACAAAATTAAGTTAGAGCTTAACATGCAAACATACCTACATACAACAGCAAATGAATATTTGGTATGAAACGTACAGTATATCCCATTACATATTATATTGCATGCCTCATTCTACTGCTATATGTCTGAAGAAGTGGAGGTGTCTACGAAATGTTACATTAAAATATGAAAGTTAGTCTTTACAGTGCCACATGTTTTTTTGTCTTTTGTTTTGTTTCGTTTTTCTTCGATTTTTGCCTGGAATACTTGCACAGACTAACACAGCTACCTTCTCCAAAATTAAGTCACATTTTCTTTTTCAAAAAATGTGGAATGATGCCAGATCAATGTGTGCATGTGTGTGTTGGAGCATGCATGAACACATTTGCAGATTCATGCGACTTGGAGACTGCTGATCAATTTGGCAAACTATTTAAATTTTTGCTCAGGCACAAATTCAACTGATGGGGTCTTGTCATCTTTCTCAGCCTGAGCTCTCCTTTTGTAAAACAAGGATCCTGGTCAACAACTTTCTTAAGGGTATCTTTACTGATTTCTAGTCTTCCTTTGTTTACCTTTAGTCCCTGCCTTGTGTCTTCTTAGTTTCACATTTCTGATCGCCATAATGGGTGTCTTTGAGGAAAGAGTGGCAATTTCCCCCCACAATACTAAATGTATTGTTTAGGACATACTGGACAGTAACCACACAAGATATACATGTGAATTATGCTAGCATATGACAAAGTAGTACAGGAGTCCCCCGCCCTTTCATGGTTCATATACTGTGTTCCTGCTATGTCACAGGACCATAGTATATGAAAAATTAAGGGGGGAAGGCCTGTTTCAGGCCTCCCATACTTAGTCCAGGACTGGGGCTGCCCCGAACAGGCCTGTGACGGCCTTCCTGGGCCTTCTGGAGTCCCCAAAAGGGCCTCTCTGTGAACCGGAAGTGACTTCCGGGTCACCAAAAATAATTTTCGAGCCCTCCGAAGGTCATTTGAGGTCTCCAGAAGGCCTGGGAAGGCCCTCGCGGGCCTGTTCGGGGCAGCACCAGGCTGGGGATAAGTGCAAGAGCCCCCAGTTAGGCCCCCCAGACCCGACCCGACCTGCATCCGCATATCGTGGATTTTCAATTATCACAGGTCAGGTCAGGTCCCTAACCCCTGCAATAGGCGAGGGACACTGTACTGTGCATTCCTCCCCCAGGGGAAAAAATCCAGTCAACATGCTTGATAACCATTCATGAAACTATTGTCCTCTATGTTCCTCCAGCTGGACCTCCACATGGACCTGGAATCCTCCATTTGCATTGGCCGGTGTCCATAACAGTTGAGGGTTTTAGAAGTTATAGTCCAACATATAAGGGAGAGGCTGGTTTGGATTGCAGGCTTCTGTTTACCAGGGGCAAACTTATTTCCTTGCAACAGACAGACAGACAGACAGACAGACAGACAGACAGATGATAGATAGATAGATAGATAGATAGATAGATAGATAGATAGATAGATAGATAGATAGATAGATAGATAGATAGATAGATAGATATGAAAAGAACAAGTTTATATATACAGTATATATATTCCAAGGTCAGGTCAGTTCACTCTGCCCATATTCACTTGGTGTCTCAGAAAACTGGATCTCTGTCTCCTGTCCTCTGTGTTTAGTGTGTTTGTGTTTTGTGCCATCAAGTCAGAACCAACATGTAGTGATTCTAACAAGATTTTCAAGATGGATGAGATATCAAGGAGTGGTTTCACTTATGCCAGGGGTGCCCAAACTTTTTGTAAGGAGGGCCAGATTTGGTGGCTGAGAATGTGTCAGGGGCTGGTTGCTCCCCGACCCTGCCACCCCACTGCAAGCCCCACCCACTGAGCATAAGCCCCACCCACTGACCCTTGCAACCCCACCCACAGAAAGGAAGGTGGGGAGCAAGGGAGGGAGGGAGGGAGGTGGAAACCAAGAGAGGAAGGAAGGAAGGAAGGTGGGGAACAAGGAAGGGAGGGAGGTGGGGTCCAAAGGAAGTACAAGGAGCCGTGGCCACCGGTCGCCCCTTGGAAGAGGCGATCTGTGCGACCTTGCATTCCCCCAAGCTCCCCAGCGGTGGCGACGGCTCGCCCGCCAGCCCACCCCAAAGCTCCTTGGCAGTGGCCTGCCCACCCCCACACATTCCCCTGCAGTGCCGGTGGCAGCAGACCACCCAGCCGCCCAAGCTTCCCAGTGGTGCCGGTGGTGCAGCCTGCCCGATCACTGCCCTGCGCGTGCACCCAACCTCACAATGTTCCCGGCTATGCTGGTGGCAGCGGCTCGCCCGCACGCCACCCCTGCATGCCTGCCCAGACCCACAAGCTTCCCGGTGGTGCTGGTGGTGGTGGCCTGCCCCCTCGCCTGCCCACCCAGCCCCACAAGCTTCTGCTCACCAGTCAGCCGGCCAGCCCAGCCCCTCAAGCTTCCTGGCGGTGTCAGTGTTGGCGGAAGATTTTTTTTAAAAGGGGCGAAGGAGGGGGAGGGAGGGGGCAGCTAGCCGCGGGCCACTCAGAATGGCCTGACGGGCCAGATTTGCCCCCCCCCCCCGGTCCGGACTTTTGACAGGCTTGACCTATGCCATCTTCCCTGTCCCAGTGAATTCCCATGGTTTCCTGAGTCCTAGCTGGCCACAGTATCCACTATGTAACATTAGGTGGGTCTAGTATATGTCTGTCTTATGCAATTTCTCAAAAGGATTCCTGAAGTGATGTGTGTGAAGTACATCGAAATCTAGCTTCAAGTACAATGGTACCTTGTCTAAAGGAATTAATTCATTCCAAATGAAATTCTGTTAAACAAATTTTCCTTTATACAAATTTCCCATAGGAATGCATTGAAAACAGAGTAATCCCTAATCATAACAGTTTTTAAGTTGAACGTATTTGACCCATAGGGGAATCTGTTAAGCAAATTTCCCCTATCTCTGGAATTTTTTATGTTGTACAGATTTTATGCTATACAAACCGTTTGTTATACGAGGGTTCACTGTACAGTATTTTTCTGACTATATTTTTTCTAAAATTCTTAGACTGGAAATTGAGGGTCACCTTATACACAGAAGTGAGCTGATGAGATAACCTGTAATATTGGGTTGGAAAAGGGGGGGGACATCTTATACATGGGGGTGTCTTATAAACAGAAAAATATGGTAACTTCATTTCATATTTACTCTCAAGCTCTGTTGTATCATCTGTGATGCCAGCAGCTGCTCAAGACACAGTGAGTAAAAAGTCATGAGCAGTGCTTCAGATCTCCCCTACGTCTTGCCCAGCCTCTAACGATACAGATGATATAACAGCAAAAACAATCTTGCAAAAAAAAAAAGTTTTACAAATCTTTGGAAAGACAGTTCTAACCAATATTCTGCTCCACAGCTCTTGCTATGATACTGTAGTGCCTTCTGAAAACAGTAAACCTTGGTCCGTTTCTAATATAGCAGATTTAATTAGGTTCAGTTCCATGCCAAAATCAAACTTCAAAGGAAAAACAACACTCTCTTATGTTCCTTCGCTTACCTAGAAGGTGACTCCTCTGGTGAAATTTCTAAAGCAACAAGCATAAAGATCTTCTTCCTCCTCTGAAATTAATGAATGCCTTCCTTTTGCAGGAAGACATCAGGGTGTTGTTGTTTTTTTTAACGTGAACCAATATGTGCTGCTAATGCAAAGTGGAGCTTTCCCTAATAAAATAAGATAATTGCACTAATGGCATGACCAGGGATGCAAAGTTCACGATGTGCAAACTAGTAATGAGGCTCCTAGATCAATAATGTCTCTCTTTGCCTCCTCGCACTGGGCACGCTGGGATGTAATATGTTCCAAAATATTAAAGGCTGTGAGAAATTATTGGAAAGATTAACCCTGGAAATGCCAGAACATTCCTCCCTAGAGTCAAATGTTTTATTCTGCTAGATGGGTTGCCTATTTTGGTGGCAGGGAAATACATTCTGGCTCTCTTTTCGGCAGTGATACTGAGATGTGCTACGTTTCATAGCATGTTCCTACATGTTGCGTGCGTGGCTTCAAATTGAAGGTGAACATTCAGGCTTTTTGTCTTTCTGTTTAGTGTTTTTATTACCTGTTTTATTGTTGTAAGCCGCCCAGAGTTCCCAGTGGGAAGATGGGCGGGATACAAGATTAATAAATAAATAAATAAATAAATAAATAAATAAATACAAATGGATTCCCCCTCCAGCTCCAGTTTGTGTCTAAACTGAAGAATAAATCAACTCTATTCTCCTCTTTCCTTCATACTCGCTCATCTTCAAATCTTTCTCAAGGGAACAGTAGTTGCATGATATTGAACAATGAAGGATATTATCTCCCTAAGGAACAGAAAGCTAAGAAAGTGGAAGAGTGTGTGCAACAAAGTACACAGGGAGGGCGGAGAGACTGGGGTCTATTCCATCCATCCATCCATCCATCCATCCATCCATCCATCCATCCATCCATCCATCCATCCATCCATTTGTTTGTTTGTTCGTTCATTCGTTCATTTGTTCATGTGCTCATGTTTCGTAGAATCATAGAATCATAGAATCATAGAGTTGGAAGAGACCTCAAGGGCCATCCAGTCCAACCCCCTGCCATGCAGGAACCCCCATCGCAATATTTCCGACAGATGGCCATCCAGCCTCTGCTTTAAAACCTCCAAAGAAGGAGACTCCACCACTCTCCGTGGCAGCATATTCCACTGCCGAACAGCTGTAACTGTCATGAAGTTCTTCCGAATGTTCCAATGGAATCTCTTTTCCCGTCGTTTGAAACCATTGCCCCGTGTCCTAGTCTCTGAAGCCATGGAAAATAAACCTGTTCCCTCTTCATTAGGACATCCTTTCAAATATTTAAACATAGCTATCATATCCCCCCAGCCTTCTTTTTGACATGCGAAATATTCTCAGTTCCTTAAGCCGTTCCTCATAAGACATTTCTTCCAGACCTTCAGCCATCCTGCTTGCCCTCCTCTGTACCCTCTCAAGGTTGTCAACATCCTGTTTGTTTTTGTTCATTCATTTAAAGTTTTCTCCCATTTCTCCGCCGTAAAGGACACCTAAGATGACATTCAAAAATATTTAAAATCCATGATTAATTAAAAGCACACCACTTACAATTAAAATGCAATATGTAAAGTTTTCAAAACATTGTTTTAAAGTTCCTACGGTTTACTGTTTTCAGAAACATATTTTCTAAACTTTCTCATCTCAATCGCCTGCTGACTCCCCAAACGTGTCTCCAAAAAGATGTTTTCAGTTGCTGGCATAAGGAAAGAAAGGAAAAGGTCAATTCTAGGAAGGGAGCTCCATAATCAGCCACAGAAAAGGTCCTCCATGAAGTTCTCACCAGATATGGTGGGACCAATAGAAGGTATTCATTTGAAAGTTTAATATGTGTAGTGGTTTATAAGAGAAGACCTGATGTCAAAGGTCATGGACATAACTTTGAATTAGGATGGGAAATGAACCAGCAGCCAGTGAAGGGGTTGAGCTGCGGCTGTAGGGGTGGGCAGTCATATAATCCTGGTAACCAGCCCCAGTCAACAATCTGGCAGCAACATTTTGCACCAGTTGAGGTTTCTGGGTCTCCTTCAGAAGCAGCCTCAGATAGATCACACTACTGTAATTCAGATGCAAAGTAACCAAAGTATGTGTCATTCTAGTGATCTCAGTTTTCCCAAGTATAGGCACGGCTGGTGCAACACATTCAACTGTGTGCATGCACTTGTAAGTCATTGCCAAGACCTAGGCATCCAGGCTCAAGAGAGAAATCCAGAGGTCAATGGAAGCTGTGCATCTGAGTGTTCAGGACAATGTAACCTCATCTCACACAGGTTGAATCCCTTTTCTCTGGGCTGCCTTTTGACTGATTACAGGCACCTCTGTCTTTCTTGTATTAAGCTTCAATTTGTTCATCATTAGCCAGTCTGTTACTGATCTCAAGTACTTGTTTAGGACAGAGAGCACTTCCTTGGCTTTAGTTGGAAAGAACAGATAGAGCTGAGTATTAGAGATGGGCACGACTTAGCGGTATTCCCGTTTCCGTTTCCGTTACTCGTTTCCGTTACTCTACGGAAACGGTAACGGGAATCACTGCCCCAGACTTCGAGCTCGAACCGACGAACGAACAATTTGGTCTGATTTGTCGTGCTCGTTACTTGCATCGCGCAATGCCAAGCGGCACAGAAAAAAAGTTTTTAAAAGTTAAAAAAAAAACCGATTCCCGGCCCTAAAAGTAGGCGAAAACTGTCTGAGGGCACCTACCAGGCCAGAAGGGTGTTTTATTTGGGGGGGGGGGTTCCCCGCCCCCCTCTCCTTGGCTATTGCTACTGCTGCGCTGCTGGTACCAGGCTGGGAGGGCGCATCCATTTGCCATGCAGTGCGGGGGATCCAAAATGGCGACCACAATATTTTTTTTTTGAAATCGTTGCCCAAAACCCCACCAAAGCACCACAGAAACATGTGAAAATTAGCTATTTTAAATGCTTGAATTTTTACAGGAGCAGCAGTGGGTTTTTCTTGCAAAAAAAAGTCTCCGTTGATTTTATTTTATTTTATTTTATTTTATTTTATTTTTTTTACACCTGCACATTTGCAATGATGGGCTCGCCCATGGGAGTGGACCATGCAAAGTTTTGCAGCCATTCCACCAATCGCATGGCCAGGTTTTGCTGACTGTACCAGGCTGGGAGGGCGCATCCATTTGCCATGCGGTGGGGGGGGGATCCAAAATGGCGACCGCAATATTTTTTTTTGAAATTGTTGCCCAAAACCCCACCAAAGCACCACAGAAACATGCGGAAATTAGCTATTTTAAATGCTTGAATTTTTACAGGAGCAGCAGTGGGTTTTTCTTGCAAAAAAAGTCTCCGTTGATTTTATTTTATTTTATTTTATTTTATTTTTTTACACCTGCGCATTCGCAATGATGGGCTCTCCCATGGGAGTAGACCATGCAAATTTTCCACCAATCACATGGCCACTTGGCCAGGTTGACCACAGAGACTTCTGGGATGTGCCAATCGGGCATAAACAGCCCACTAATCGTAGCCCAAACCCGAACCCTAAGCCTAACCCATACGCCAGTACACTGTCCTTCTAAGTGGGTCAGAGAGGCACCCAGATGCACCCCAATACTCACCGTAACCTCACCCGTAACTAGCCTAACCCTAGCCGTTGCGCTAAGCCGTCTTAACCCTAAGCCAGATCTACTTGCATTGCACTACATGCAAGTACGTGAGACACAGCGGGTGCAAAGAGTCTGCCAGTCCGTCACTTGTGGCTCTGGCTGACTCCTGCAGCTCCCTCCAGGAGCCCGCTACCCCCTCCCCAAACCAGTACTAACGACAACGAAAAAACAAAAAACGAACCGACTAATTTTTGCAAATTTTCGCGAAAAACGGAAACGAGCCGAAACGGAACCGGCCCGACTAACGACAACTCGAAAAAAAATTTTTTTCAAGTCGTGCCCATCTCTACTGAGTATCATCAGCATATTGGTGACACTGAACTCTTAGACTCTGGGCAATGTCTCCCAACATAGATGTTAGGTAGTACAGAGGATTAAGTTGAACCTTGGCCAAGACATCAAAGAGGCGTCCTCCAGCATTACCTTCTGGTTTGACACCTCCAGGGTGGCTCAAAGCCATTGAAACTCAATGTTTCCAAGTCCCATCTCAGGCAGTTGGCCCAGAAAGGTTCCATGGTCAGTGGGTCTCAAAAACACTGAGAGGTCCAGGAGAATCAATAGAGATGCAACCTGTAAGTATAGCTCAGTCTGTTCAACACAATTGTAATTTGTGCTTCTATAGGCCATCTATAATATCTTTTTCTGCCTCTAGCATAGGGTTCAGTTTTCATGGAAACATAGAGGCAGGCAGCCAAGGACAGCTCCTGAGCAAGAAGATGGAAAACACAAACTACCGACAGGAAGATCATGGATTTATTGAAAGAACAATGGAGAAGATGAAAGGTGCCAAATGCTGGTCATATTTATGTATCTAATTCATCCTTCTGCAGGTTTGTCACTACAGTATTGATCAAAAGGAATATGTTGTCCCAAGTCCTCTTGTATACGTTACACAAGCTGAAGGCAAATGGTATAACTTATGTCAGCTTCCTGCAGCCAATTAACAGTTTTGGGTGTACGCCTGATCACTGGCTTGATGCATGTTGTAAAAAATGAACTGGAGACTTCTTAACTGCCAGTAACAAGCCCCTGCAAGTTACATCATTCACCTTCTATATGTGATGTGCAGAGCTCTACAATGAAAAAACCAGACAGCCACTAAACAGGAGGATGGCCCAACACAGGAGGGGCAATAGCTCAAGACCAGAATCAGCAGTACACCTCCATTTGAAGGACAAAGGGCACTCTTTCAAAGATGAGGATGTACACATATTAGACAGAGAAGTTCAAGAGAAGGAAGCCATCCCCTTGTTCAACCAGGGATGAGGGACTTAGGCACAATCTATCTAGCTCTTATCATGCTGCCCTTTCCTCAGTCCCCAGACAAATCAGAAGCACTTCACACCTCCAACAGCAAGGCCACTGCTAATACTTAATACACCAATACTTAATGGGTGCTGGGAAGGGTTGTATAGATTGGACTTTCCTGCACCCCAGGCCATTATCCACCTAAGAAACCTATTCAGGTCTCTGTCCACCTAATGAGCCTATTCAGACCAGGGTGATGTGAAATCAAGGTGAACTATAAATTGGAGGCCTCGCCACTAACTTTCCTCAGACTGACAAAGCTGCTTGGATGAGTAGCGAAACATTTCAATCTCACAAAAAAAGAAGTCCAGTTGCCATGACTCAACTTCCAAACAATTAATACAATAATTCCCAACCAATTACAGTGGCGCCTCAGCTAACGTAATTAATTTGTTCCTTGAGGCATTATGCTATCCGAAATGTGGTCTCCCATTGAAATGAATGGGAAATCTATTAATCCATTACGGACTTTGGATTAATTGACTGTCACCTCCTTTCCCTCACTCCGGTGCCCAGAGAGGAAAAGGAAGTCTTGGATCAGACACCCCAAAACTGAAACCAGCAATGCAGGGAAACTTTGGGGTACCTGATCCCAGTGGGGAAAATGCGGCTACCACCATGGGGAGCAAAGTTGGTGGAGGTGATGCCACACAACTTTGCTCCCTGCGGTGGTAGCAAGGGGTGGTGGGTAGGTTCTTACCCACTCCCAAAAAGAAGGCACCCGCTTTTGGGGTAAATACCTTCCCACCACCGCTTGCTACAAGCCCGGTGGGGGAATGAAAGACGGGGATGCCTTCAGTGTTCAGGCACGTCTTTCATCCCCCCCCCCTGCGCTTGTCCTTACCCACTCCTGAAATGAAGGCACAAGCCTTCTTTTGGGTGCCTTCTTTTTGGGAGTGGGTAAGGGCCTACCCGCGGCTGCTCACTACAAACCCAGGGGTTGGGTTGGAAGTGAGTGGTTCAAACAGCTGGGTACAGCCATTTGAACTTCCCGGGTAGCAAGCTGAACGATGCAGCACCCGATCCACCGGTCTGCGCAGCCACATCACCCCCTGTGGCTGGGGAGAGCCCTGGATCAGGTCTTCCGCCCGGGAAGGTTTGAACTTCCCGCTCTGTCTGCTGCTGGGGAAGTTCAAACCTTTCCTGGCAGCTTGAACTCGGGAAGGTTTGAACTTCTCAGGCAGCAGACAGAGCAGGAAGTTCAAACCTTCCCGGGCGGTGGACGGGGTGGTACAGCACCCAATCTGCCGTTCTGCCCAGTTGGAATGAAGCTCCTCCCTCACCAACCAGTGGCTTCATTCCCACTGGCCAGTTTTTAATGGAGTGCACCCAAAAGACATAAACCGGGAAACACCATTGGAATTTTTCATTAACGGAAACATCCCTATTCCTGGACGTTCCATTTCGTTAACCAGTTTTTTTGTTAACAGGGGCATTCCTTATTCGAGGTATTACTTGCATTTATGATCTGCAAACATGGCCATGTCCAAATTGAGGAAGTCCATGGATATCTTCTCTTTTTTAAAATCAAGAGCACTGACTATTCATACACCACTCCCTCTGTCTAAATATCACTGGGACATTGTCAATATGTTACATACGTAATGGTTATACTGTCCAAATGATCACATTGGTTCCATAAACTAATCTTTAATTATCTCTTTATTGCTAGTGGGAAACAGTGCCTCTAATATTGACCGTGTGTTATCTGTGTGATGGATTTTATTTCAGTGTGGGCTGGGTTTTTTTTGTTTTTTAAAAAAATCAATCCCTATTTATTAGACTTATTTCCTTTCATATGTTTGGGTTTGTAACAGAGAGGTTACAGTGCTCGTGCTGTAAAAGCCGCAGTCGGGTTTTTAAAAATGTACACTCGTTTAAAATTCAGTGTTTCCATTTGTGCTATGAAGTGATTCCTCCCCTTCCCCCAGCCAAAAAAATACATAAATCTTCCCTCACCACTCACCTAACATTGCTTTTGGAGCCCTTGTCAAATAAATAGATTAATGTTCTCGATAGCTCAAATCAAGGAGCTGAACAAACATCCCGTCATCTCATGCTTTCAGGGGGACTGCCTCTGATTGGCTAATGAAATCTACTGCTTCTGTCCCTATGGTAACAGGGGGGAGGGAGAGGAGGGGAGAGGTTTGTACAAGGCAGATGCTTTTACGGAGAACAACTCAGAGACAGGCTGCTGCAGCTGAACAAGTCTAATCCACTGGAAGCATCATAAAAAATCAATCAGTTTCTACAACACGCCCAATATCTACTTACCAAGATTAGGGATTTAGAAAATAATAATAATAATAATAATAATAATAATAATAATAATAATAATAATAATAATAATAATAATAATAATAATAATAATAATAATAATAATAATAATAATAATAATAAATAGAGACAGAAGCCCTGATTTTTGCAGCACAAGAACAAGCTATCAGAACAAATGCGGTTAAGGCTAAAATAGAAAAATCAGCTGAGTCCCCCACATGTAGACTCTGCAAAGAGGCAGATGAAACTATCGACCATACATTGAGTTGTTGCAAGAAAATTGCTCAGACTGATTACAAACAGTGTCATAATGAAGTTGCTCAAATGGTCCACTGGAATTCGTGTCAGAACTATGATCTGCCCGTAGCAAAGAACTGGTGGGATCATAAGCCTGAAAAAGTGATTGAAAATCAGCATGCAAAATTACTTTGGGACTTACGAATACAGAAAGGCAGGGTTTTAGAGCATAATACCCCGGATATTGTAATTGTGGAGAAGAAAAAAATGTGGATCATTGATGTTGCTATGCCAGGTGATAGCAGAGTTACTGAGAAACAACTTGAAAAAAAATACCCAATATCAGGATCTGAAAATTGAACTTCACAGACTCAGGCATAAACTGGTACAGGTGGTCTCAGTGGTAATCGGCACGCTGGGTGCGGTGCCTAAAGAGCTAAGCAAATATTTAGAAGAAATTGGAGTTGACAAAGTCACCATCAGTCAGCTGCAGAAAGCCACCTTACTGGGATCTGCTCACATAATTCGCTGATGCATCACAAAGTCCTAAACGCTTGGGAAGCGTTCGACTAGTGATTTGTAATACAAAATCCAGCATAGTTATCTTGTCTGCTGTGTGATGGTGGTGGTGGTGGTGGTGGTGGTGGTGGTGATGATGATGATGATACTAATACTAATACTAATACTAATACTAATACTAATACGAATACGAATACGAATACGAATACGAATACGAATACGAATACGAATACGAATACGAAGAAGAAGAAGAAGAAGAAGAAGAAGAAGAAGAAGAAGAAGAAGAAGAAGAAGAAGAAGAAGAAGAAGAAGATTGTCTCAGAAGCAAAGCACTTTGACTCAGAGCTTGCTGGGCTAGGAGACAAGGTTTTCCACATATGACTTAGAAATTTCCTGCTTCCACAGAAGGCGGGGCAACCCTGCAGGTTTTTCGTTCCTGCTGTGAATTGAAACAGAAATTATTTTTGGGTGTCAAACAGATTTACCAAACACACAAGAAATGGGAGCATGCCAGTCCCACTACCTCTTCTGGAAGAGGTTCCCTTGGCGTTTACATGCAAAGAATACGTTTGTGAAGCAGAGACAGTTTTCTCCCTGGAGAAGGTGGTGGTCCCTTTGCTGGTTGAACTCCTAACATTTCTGCTCCTCTTGTATTTATCCTAGTGTTCTAGAAGGCTTGCAGAGGACTAGAGTAAAGCAATACCCCAGATGTTGTAGCACTCTACCCAAATCTTGTGTTTCTGATAGTTCACGCAGGGCAGGCAAGAGAGTGCTAATTATGTTGCTGCTGTTGTTTCAACTCATATACTGCTAGAGCACTTTCTAGGCAGTTTATAAAACAATTATGCAAAGGACATTTTGTCTCCTGGCAAGCTGGGTTCTCATTTTCCCAACCTCAGAAAGATGGATGGCTGTGTCAACCTTGAGCCAGCTTCCTGAACCTGTTGAGATCAAAAGGTTGCAAGAGACTTAACTTGCAATACTGTCCTTCCTTCCTTCCTTCCTTCCTTCCTTCCTTCCTTCCTTCCTTCCTTCCTTCCTTCCTTCCTTCCTTCCTTCCTTCCAATCTTCCAGAGAAGAGAGGTGGTTTGAGAGAGGGGGGGAGGGAGGCCGTTTATATGTGTATAGAAAATCCATCGCTCAACTGGGGGGGAGGGGGGGACAGGCATCCAAGTCTCCTATTTATTCTGCTGCCTTTTCATCTACCCGCAGAAAAAACAGGAAGAGGGTAAAGAAATCAGCGAAGGAATAAAACAGGAAGGAAAGCCATGGGCACCAGGAGAACATATTGTTGTTTACACCCTTTATGTGGACATGAATACTGGAATAAAACTCTCAGATGTACAGAAAAGTATCATTCAGATGTTTGAAGAAGCAGTAAAGAGAAAAGCCATACTTTAAACCATGTACCTGGATGAGCACTCTGAAATCTCCAAAGAAACATATAATCAAGGGAAGTTTACCTTCATCAGTAGCTCGGAAGTGCCATTTTAATAGTTAACATTCATGAGTTTTCCTACCAGCATTTCAATCGCCTGAACCTTTTCCTGGAGGAAAAGTCCATCACAGGTTACAAACCACGATGGAGATGTGTAATCGCCAGGCTAAAAAAACAGGGTACTTCAAGGGCCAGATGCAGGGGAGTGGTAGCAGGAGACAGGTTAGTCTCATGCACTCCCAGAGGCATTTGGTGGGGGCAGTGTGAGATACAGGAAGCTGGACTAGATGGGCCTTTGTCCTGATCCAGCATGGCTCTTCTTATGTTCTTATATATGTTCTTATGACCTTACCCTGATGGTGCCAGCATAGTTTATTATTAAAAGAAACATGTTAACAAACTTCCTTGGGTTTCTCATGCAGCCATGGATATCCAAGATTATCCTTGACTCTAAAAGAGTGATGCAATTTTTGGCCTGAGATTGAGATCATTCTATTCAAAGATAAAGGCAGGCTTGGTTTGGAGGTATTGAAAACTGCTGAACTCAAAGAGGCTGAGTGATAAACAGTCCCTTCAGTTCTGCAAGGCTGACACATTTCCTGTTGGTTTTAACCCAAAGTGTCCCAAGGTGCTTACTCCATCTCCAGTATGTGTTCAGCACTTTGGAGAGTTCTCTTCAAGACCACATTGACACTATTGGCAGATCCCATTCAACCCATGAAATTAGAGTCACCCGGCTCAGCTGTGTCAAAGGCAGAATAAACCTCCCACCTCTCCTAAGGTAACCCTGGACCATTGCTGCTTTTAATTCTGAAACAAAACCGGGAATAACGGGGAGTCGGGGACTTAATTTGTTCATCTAGGCTCCTTGCCTCAGCTATTCATCAAATCACCTGTGGACTCCTGCATCCACACAGAGGTATACCCACATGCACTCAAGAGTACAAAGTCAATGTATTCAACATTTATTATTCACGTCTGGTTAGGACACAAACGCTGCATGTGCTGGAAACCCCGCCACCCCCATTTTGCCGAACATACAGTAATTTAATCACAGCTCTGAGCAATTTATCTGCAACAAGGGCGGCTTCTGTTTCTCCATAATGAGCTGATTATATCTCATCAGAGGAGCCTTAAACCCATCAGATTTCAAATGAATTATGCCAAACATATTATTTTCATAGCAGCTGGAGATGACGAACGAGTGAAACAGAGCTCTCTATTGTCGTATTTCATTGAGAATGATAACATACAGTAGTCTGCTAAAAGGAGAGTAGGTGACACCAATTCACACAGGTCACCCATTTCATAAATGTGATCTTGGTCATTTACACCAAGATTGGCCCAGGACTGACACAGAGGGAATGAGGAGTGGGGAGCGGAAGAGAGAATCTAAGCCTCATTAAGAATAATTCCCTTGTTTTTTCTCGGGTTCTCACACAGTTTCTCTTCCAACAGAGTGCAAAGGAAGTGAGAAATCTGTTTGAGAACTGCGTAACATCAGCTTACAGGTGAGAAGGGACACAGGGTTGAATGTTTCTGCATGGAAAAAGAATTCTTTTCATGTAGAAATTGATCATCACGAGGTGGGAGGAAGGTACAGAGAAAACCTTCTCCCTGGTGTGCCTCCTTTGTTTATATATGGATTTTAAAGTTAATTTTTCATGTGGAAGACCATCTAGGCTGGTGAAGCCTTGCCGGCAGTCAGAATCATTAAAGGCTGTTCCCTTGGCGTTCTGTGAGCCAGTGGCTCCAGACTGGGTTTCCATCTGAACTTTATCCAAGGTACTGGATCTGATTCCTCAAGTGGCTTAGCTAGCTACTTTAATGTTTTGGGGGAACCCTACAACAGATTCACTGCTCTTCTGACATTGGGGCCATCACTGCCACTAGTACAGCCACAAAAACATGTTTGCAAAACAATGTTCACTGTCCCCATCACTTGCTATTTTGTGCAAACGAAACAAAATACATAACCTTCTCTCCTGATAATTTATTTTATTTTATTTTATTTTATTTTTATACTGCCCGTCTTCCCAGGGAACTCCGGGCGGTTAGCAATAAGGGTTAAATGAACCAATAAAACACAGAGTAACATCTGCAAAAATTGAGAGAGAGAGAAAAGAAAAATTGAAATGACATTTCAATTTTGAAATGACGTTATTAAACAGCCAGGAACCTGAGACTGGATCTAGAGACTGACCTCATTGCTTTAGTCGACCAATCTGCTTCAGTCTCATTGATTTCAAAATGTCTCCTCTAAAGACAATTCAGCCTGGATTCACCTCATACCAGTACTACTTTTCTACTTCCAAGTGTAAAGATAATCTTTGAATCGAATAAGGACACTAGCAATGTACACCTTGCTGTTCAGACCATCAGTATAAACAGGAAATCTTAGTTTATGGAGTAATCATATGCATTACATTATATAAAAAAGTTAACAACCTTTCAATGTAAAGTGAAAAGGTATGGTTGTAGTAACAAATGGGGAAAACACCTGGCTAATACCTCATTCTCTGAGTTGGGCTACTTTGGCATGGCAAGGTACCGTCAGCCGGGACAGAAATGAAGAATTCCTCAAGCCATCTCCTAAAGTTGCAGAGACCTTCAATCTCCTTCCATTTTGAGAAGAAAAGCACAGAAACATGTGCACACAGAGATGGACTAGCTGATTGCTAGGAATCATAGAATCATAGAGTTGGAAGAGACCTCAAGGGCCATCCAGTCCGACTCCCTGCCATGCAGGAACCCCATCACAGTACTCCCGACAGAGGCAGCCTCTGCTTAAAAACCTCCAAAGAAGGAGACTCTACCACCCTCTGTGGCAGCATATTCCACTGCTAGAAGGATGCCTGAAACCCATCTGGTGCTTCAATTTCTTACATAAGCCATCCTTTTCATTCTAATGTTCAGTCATTCACCAAGGATGCAATTTTGCATGAAAACCAATGAACTGGCAATCCACAGTTTCTGCAACCCACTCACTATGCATGAAAAACCTGGTCATTTTGACAAGCAAGGGGGAAACCTTTCACACCAAAAAAAATCTTTTTGGCTCTTTTTTTTTTTTTTTTTTGGCCAATGCGAGGTCTGTGTTGACATAGTCAGGAAATGTTTCATGGTGACAAAGAAAAGAAATTTCAGTTCCCAGTCTTTCGCATAAGGATAAGATGAGCAAGAATTTATATCAGCCGTTGAGGTTCCACCCCTGCCGAGCAAGGAAATTCAAACTACACATCAGCACACATCCTCTTCCTCTGTCAAAACATGGACCAATGACTAATTTTACCTTAAATTCCATTTTAGGAAGGTGACATTTCTGAAGGTGAATGGACAGCTCCATCTCTCACCCACCATAAGATTTTTTTTTCCTGGCAGTTTAAGGAAAACTCCTGCTGTCTTGTAGAAATACACAGACAAGTCTAGAAATTCTCAAAAATTTTGGTTCAAGGATACATCCCTCCCCCTTCTCCCATTTCATGCCATTTAGAAAAATGCACCCTGTCCTTTGAACTTCTACTTTTCCCCACCTGTACCTTTAGGGCCCTCCCACTGTTTAACAAGGCTTTGGCCTTCTCCTAACCACCATCACAGGAATCCTGCAAGGCCAAATGTTCAGTGTAGGGCCCTTCTCTTCTTCATTTTCTCCCACCTGATATCTTTCCCAAGGCGTTTTCAATCTCCAGATTCTTCAAGATGGATACACTTTTTAAAATGTTAGAGACCAGGAACATATTATATTTGTTACTGGTCTACACCTTATAATGGCTGTTGAAGAAGACTTCTGAGAGAGGCAGTAACCAAAAACAGAATAATGTCTCAAGGTCTCTTCTCCTCTCCCCACTCCCATTTCCTAGCTACAGTAACTCCCCACCTATCACAGGGGTTAGGGAACCACCCAAACTGCGATCATTGAAAATCCGTGATATGCGGATCCAGGTTGGGTGAGTGGGCACAATTCTAATCATTGTGCACCACTCCCGGGGGGGGGGGGGTTGCAGGCGAGCGGTGCCCAATGTTTAAAAATGGTTCTTGGTCATGGAGCCAAGCACTTGGCTCCGCAGCCAAGAGCCCTTTAAACATTGTGTTCTGCTTGCCAGCACCCCGAGAGGGGGTGCAGACGAACGGCGCGTGATCTTTCTGAAAGGGCTCCTGGCTGCAGAGACGAGCACTTGTCTCCGCGGCTGAGAGCCCTTTAAACATTGTGCGTCGCGCGCCAGCACCCCCAGAGGAATGTGGGTGAGCAGCGTGCAATCTTTAGAAAGGGCTCTCAGCTGTGGAGCCAAAAATCTTCCCCCTTTCCTCAAGCCCTTTCAAGGTACTGCGGTCCCACGATACAGCAGGATATAATATAGCACGATGTACCACGATATAACCACAAAAGGGCGGGGGGGGGCACTGTAACATTATTTAAACAGGCTGAGTTTGAATTCATCACCTCATACATTAATTGGACTACAATCCACAAGATGTAACCCTGTTTTCCCCAACTACAAGTCCTTGGGTGGTGCCTACCTTGAAATGTTTTCCATGATTTCACAGTTGTGCTGTCACCTGAATTGCATACGCAGATGCTGATAGGGTGAACAGCATCCCTATATTGTTGTTGGTGGCGGTTTTAATTGGGCACAAAAGAAACCACTGAGAAAAGAATCTGTTTGCAAGCAACTGCAAAGGAAAAGTGAGTTTTATTGGTGGTGGGTGGGTGTATCTTCACAGATGCCCAAAATACAAAAGAGTAGAGGGAGAAGTCTGGTTTCTCAAGGACCATTCAGTTGCCTTGTAGTACTATGTTAAGATTTAGTTCCATATTTCTTCAAGTCAATGTTTCCAAAGTTCTCCAAATGAACAAAGAAGGTGAAATGGTCTCCAGTAGCACAGGAACACAATGTTCCCCTCCTTGTAGAGTGGCTGCGTATGTACAGTATTTACCATTCCCCACCCCTGTACAAAAGAGAGAACAGAAAAGGACAGATTCCAGTTTCTTCCAATATCTCAGGGGTGAGAGTGGCAGAGAAGGTAGTACAGCATACACACATCCTTTCACATCGAGGCAGAAGAAGGTCCCATGGGAGACTGTCCACCTCTCTGTGGAGATGAGTCATACCTTTGGATATTCATGTTGCAATGCTCCCCCACCAACCCACAAGGCAGAAGTCCTCAGCTAAAGCATTCCAGATAGAAGGTGCCCTACCTTTGTTTAATAACCTCCAACAATGAAGGCTTCCAAGACCGTCTCCAGTAAGTCTTTCCAACATCAGAGTCTCCTTTGGTATCATTGAAATCCTCAAGAGGAGAGGGTGGAACTCTCTCCTCCATTTCCAAGCCCTTCAGATATCTGAAAATGCCTGCCATTCTTTCTCTCAGCCTTGTCTTCTGCAGGTGACCTGTGCCTCAATCGTTCAACCAGTCCTCCTATTGCTTGATTTCAAGACTCCTGTTTGCCACCATCCTTGAAACACATTCCTCCTTCTCAATATCTTTCAGAAGCTATGGCATCCAGAACTGACATCAAATCCGAGCAGGTCTTGGCTTTTTACGTCAAGAACATTATTATCCACTGGAACATATCTGCCTCTTGACAGAAGACAACGAAAAAAATGAAACAGCGTTTTGTTTTTCGTTTTGTGCCCCTCTCTTATTATTCAGGGCTTCCATCCCCCACACCCCGTGAGGTGCTGCCTCTGAATGAGTGCCTGCCGAAAGAGGTGAGGCTCAGAAGCACCAAACATCTATTTCAGCCATGTCCAAAGTCTAGCTCGGGGGTCAAATCCGGCCGGCCAGGCCATTTTGATTGGCCCGTGGATGGATGGCTCCCCTCCCCCTCCTGTTGCTCCTGCTTGACATACCGCTGCCCCAAACCAGCCCTGAATCCCAGGGGCTCCCATGCCTGACCGTGATGATGCGGCCTGGACACTGGGAGCATCGGAGTGCAGACAGGGCTATCTGCAGTGGCAAAGGCAGAGGCATGTCTTGGTTCCTGTGCCCTTGGTAAGGGTGATGGGGTGACAGGGCTGCCACCAAGGCCAATTCCTTCCTTGCCGATGCCCGCTGCAGCACCCGTAGGATGAAGCTGAAGAAGCAGGTGACGGCTTGCAAGGAGGCAGTGGGTGGGGCTTATGGATCAGTGGGTGGGGCTTGCAGTTGGGGGGCAGGGCTGGGGTGCAGCCAGCCCCCCCCCATGCATTCTCAGCCACCAAATCTGGCCCTCCTTACAAAAAGTTTGGACACCCCTGATCTATTTGGTTGAAAAACAAACCAGTACCAGTTTGGCAGTGTGTGCCCATCTCTAGGTAGGATATTTACATGCCAGTTCCAAAGATGGGAATTTTAAGCCCTATGTTTTCCATTTGAATGCAAAAACTTCCCCTCTAATGTGGTCTTTGAAGACTCCCTGCTACAGTTAACAGGACTTCAGTTGGTTGCTGCTAAACTTGCAGTATCTCTATTACAACAATGGATCCCAAACCTGGGTTCTAGAGATGTCATTAGGTATCAAATTCCAGAAGCAGCAGCCATCTTGCCCAGTGATCAGGGATTCTTGCAGTTGCATTTGATGACAAACCACAAGGGGGAAACACATAGAACTGGTACAAACCAGCAGTAACAGAAATCAGATTGAGAAAGTTTGTCTCAGGACTGGCAAAAAAAGAGAGCACAGTCCTTGGCTGCATCAAGAGAGGGATAGCATTAAAAAGTGATAGTACCACTCTATATTGCCCTAGTGAGGCAACATTTGGAATACAGGGTCCAGTTGTGGTCACCACAAGACAAACAAGACAAAGAGATCCTAGAAAAGGCCCAGAGAAGAGCAACAATGATGATAAGGGAACTGGAGTCTAAATCGTATGAAGAACAACTAAAAGAACTAGGCCTGCTTAGCCTGACAAAGAGAAGACTAAGGGAAGACATGATAGCAGTCTTCCATTACCTGAAGGGTTGCTACAGGGAAGAGGGCATCAATTTATTCTCAATTGCACCTGAAGGTGTGATAAGAACCAGCGGGTGGAAAACTGGAAATAAGGAGAAATTTCCTGACAGTGAGAGCCATTAAACAGTGGAACCGCTTGCCTCCCAGTGTTGTGGGTGCCCCATCACTGAAGGTTTTTAAGAAAAGATTGGTCAGCCATCTCTCCGGGATGGTATGAAGTCTCCTGTCTTGAGCAGGGTGTTAGAGATCTCCAAGGTCACTTCCAACCCTACAATGATTCTAGGATTTTAGGATTCTAGGATGTAGGAAAATGTTAATAGTCTTTATTCGAATTTTTAAATGTATAGAGCATATTGGCACAGAGTCTTCTTCAGGACCTAAGCATAAAAACAGAAATAAATTATTTTATAAATAGGCTCAGGACAATCTTAACTGTCTCTACCTAATGCTCGTATTCCTACAGACAGTATCATATCTATGAATATGCATGGAGTTGTTGTTTTTTCATCTGAATTCTCCCCAGCATAATCTCTCTGCTTCTAGTAGTACTAGTCTACCAATATGAATCTATGACAATGGACACGATATGGAGCAAGATCTGAGAATGGAAACTTCATTAGCTCCAAATGCTGCACAATTACAGGAAGAGTGATATGTTATTAACCACTAGCAGGTGGGTCAAGGACAATCTGATAATGCCAAATCTCTCTGCCTGCAAGAAAATAGGAGGAAATGCTGAAGCAAAGACAGTCAGTCTATTTCTTCATTAAGTCCATAAGATGGAGCTACAGTTATGAGTCCCAAAACCCAGTCAATTTCTTTTCTTTTTTTACCAAATAACAGGGAACAAAGTTCTGCAGTAAGCTCAGTGGACCAGTGCAGACCACGACCTAGTAGTCTATAGGTCAGTTAGACAAATGAGAAATCTGACCACCCTGTTTCTCCTATGATGAATAATATTGCCTGAATTAAGGCAATGTTTTGAGTCAAAAGGATAAAACACTCCTATCCCACCCCCCCAATGGTCCTGATTAGAGATGGGCACAAATCGAAAAAATGACATTTCAGTTTTTAGTTTTTCGTTGTGGGTCCATTTTGGTTCATTTTCATTTTTTTGTGAATTTTTTGAAAAAAATTTGTTTCATTTCTTTGATTTTTGATTTTTGTTTTTACCCGCTTTTTGTGCGAATTAAAGCATTTCCGCGCGTGAAAATCCCCCAACGCCCCAGACCAGAGGGAAAACACTAAAAAAAATGATGCTGGCAGAGACACAGTATAGACTAGGTAGGCAGGGAGGCTGCAAAGGCAGCGGCGGGTGTTGCCCCGGGTGTAAGGCAGCCGCAGAGTGACTGCACTGTGGGGCAGGGGAGGGTACTCACCGAGAGGTACGCACGCACACAGGGAGGGGCTGAAAGAGAAATCTCTTCTTTCTCTCCCCTAAGAGCCAGGCTGCAGCCAGCAGGAACACAGAGACACACACCTGCCTGGTTGGCCTAAAGTAACGAGTCGCAGATACAGCAATCCCACCCTAACTCCCACCGCAGACTGCAAGGAGGACAGGGGCTGCCAAAGCTTTTTATGCCCTCTGTGGCTGCCACACCTACCCAGTCTGCAACCTGGGCATGCTATTGGTTGAAATTGTCCAGGAATTTACATGATCCCATCACATGGCTTGCATCCATCTTGTGGCTGGAATCCATTTTGTGTCATCCTTAAAGGGAAAAGAAAAATTACATCGTGATGGGAGAAAGACAAAAACAAACGTAAAAAAGGACCACAACCCCCTGGTAGGTAATAATTTCAAATAATTATCACTGGGTTTTTACAGATATCCAGGGCATTTTAATACCCAAGAAATCAATATTAGGCATCTGGGAGCCATTTTGGGTCGATGTCCCCTAACTCCCCTTAAAGGAAAAAAATACAGCGATCTGAGAAAAGACATAAATGCACGTTTTAAGGACCCCAACCCCCTGGTAGGTATTATCAGGCAGAATAAATAATTATCACTGGGTTTTTATGGATATTCAGGATGTTTTTTAACATTTAAAAACAGCTCATTTCAGTCCACGTCACCATTAACGAAAATGAAACGTAACGAACCTAATTTTCATGGTTCTGTTCGGTTCGTTCCCATTTCATCACAATTTTCGTTATTCATTTCGTTACATAACGAAATGAATAACAAATAACGGAATGATTTTTTCCCCGTTTCGTGTCCATCTCTAGTCCTGATCCAGATTTGGTTTCTTCTCCTGTGCTTATTATAAAGGGAAAGGGGGATGAGACATAGGCACTAGTTGCTGCTTTTCAGTGTTTATCCCCCTCATTATACTCTTATTCAGACTAACTCCCTCTCTCTTTCTCTCTCAAGCCTTCTCTGTCTCGCAGCCAGGGCTGTCTTCAGGAGTCTTCGGAAGAATGATTGCCAACAGCTGTTGTCTGTGAAGTCTATTATCTTTCCTGCTGTGGCATAATGAATGAATCAGATCCCATCCTTTTCTGGAACCCATATAACTCTGTGTACTTGTGTGCCCATAAAAGGCACTAAAGTGGAAGAGGCTGAAATTTGAAAATCAGCACAACCAAACCTGGCTTAAAACAAAACAAAAACAACTGTATTATTATTATTATTATTATTATTATTATTATTATTATTATTATTATTATTATTATTATTATTATTATTATTATCTTTATTATCTTTATTATCTTTGTTACTGTTGTTGCTGCTGCTGCATTTAATATTTTTAGTGTCACTTAAAATGACTTAGTGCCTATTGGGTGGTTCTGAAATTAGCTTGCATGCTGAAATATGTCTTCTCTACCATGAAAACTGATTGTAAGATGCTTTACCAATGAGATAGCATAATTTGTTTGTGCGAAGGTTGAGTACCAGCAACTCTGTGACTTCATAAACTGGGGATGAAGTGAATATCTTATGTTGTATTTGTCTCCAAGAGAACTTTAGGAATCTTGTTTGTTTGTTTGTTTGTTTGTTTGTTTGTTTGCCAAAATCATCCATCAAATATATTGAGTGGCCATGCTGGCAGATGTCCATAAACTGTGATGTCAAATAGAAAATTCCCCACACTCTGGTCCTCAGCAGCTATTGCCAGAAAAATGCACGCTGATTTCATCTGGCCAGAGGGCTGCCCCATCCCCATATTTCAGATGGAACCCTAACTGCACCCCAATGTATGAAGTCCATTAAATGATAATGAAAGACGTCATGTTTCTCCCTTAGTAGTAGATTGTGACGTGTTGCAGTCAATTCAAAACAAACCAAAGGACTCATTACAGAAATGCTCAACAGCTCGGTGGTTTGGATATCAAGTCCCAGAGTCAGATGCTGGGACTTCAGTTCCACCACTGTCCCTTTTTGACATGGACTGGACCTGATGATCCACAAGGTCCCTGTCAGGGTTTGATAAGTTCAGCAGAGTTGTGAAGCAGGAATCCCCTCCTAAGTAGTAAGACACACGAAGGCAGTCGGTATGCAGAAACTCTGTTTACAGGTTATATACAACAAAAACAAAAACAAATGCAGAGCTCTCAGGAGTACCACATACAGTTAACAACTGGACAGACCTTCATCAGGCAAGTAGACAAGGAACTGCAAGGAGCACAGTGATTTCTCCCTTAATTTATGTTTCCGGTTTTTGTTGTTGTTGTTCAGTCGTTCAGTCGTGTCCGACTCTTCGTGACCCCATGGACCAGAGCTCGCCAGGCCTTCCTGTCTTCCACTGCCTCCCAAAGTTTGGTCAAATCCATATTGGTTGCATCGATGACACCGTCCAAACATCTCATTCTCTGCCGTCCACTTTTCCATTTGTCTTCAATCTTTTATTTATTTATTTATTTATTTATACAGCTTATATACCGCCCGTCTTCCTTGTGGAACTCCGGGCGGTTTACAACAAATTTATAGCACAGCAAAATTACAAACAACAAAATAAATATTAATAGACTAATAAAGCAGAGAAGAACAACAACTACAGATGGTGGGACTAAAAAAAAAAACTCAGAGACTTTTCCAAGGACTCCTCTCTCCTCATGAGGTGGCCAAAGTAGTGGAGCCTCAGCTTCAAAATCTGTCCTCCCAGTGAACATTCGGGGTTGATTTCTTTCAGGATGGATAGGTTTGATCTCCTTGCAGTCCAGGGGACTCTCAAGACTCTCCTCCAGCACCAGAGCTCAAAAGCATCGATTCTGCAGTGATCAGCCTTCTTTATAGTCCAGTTCTCACTTCCGTACATCACTACTGGAAAAACCATAGCTTTGACTATCCTGACCTTAGTTGGCAAAGTGATGTCTCTGCTCTTTAGGATGCCACCTAGGTTTGCCATTGCTTTCCTTCCAAGAAGCAGGCATCTTTTAATTTCATTGCTGCAGTCTCCATCTGCAGTGATCAAGAAAAATAAACTCTGTCATTGCCTCCATTTCTTACCCTTCTATTTGCCAGGAGGTGATGGGCTTTATTCAACTAAAATGTGCAGGGAAACTTTATTACGTATAGATGAGCTCAGAGCTCACCTGTGTCAGGAACTTTCCGCACAATTGATAGTTACAATACATGGATTCAACTCCAAATCTTAGAACTTTGAAATTCTAAGGTGGTGGTAGTGGTGGTGGTGGTGGTGGTGATGATGATGATGATGACAGAATTGGAATATTTGCTGCTGTAAACTTTGGTGCCAATTGCCTAGATGCCCTGAGCACATCCGATCTCACCTGATCTCAGAAGCCAAGCAGGGTCGGCCCTGGTTAGTACTTGGATGGGCGTCCACCAGGGAATACCAGGTGCTGTAGGCACCTGGAGTAGGAACTGGCAAACCACTCCAGTATTCCTGCCAAGAAAACTCCATGGACATGGTGTGCCAAAGAATCGGTCATGACTGTAATGACACAACAACAAACTTTCGTGGCCAGCTACTGATCGCTTGCTTGCTTATTTTTTTACTTGTTTGTTTGTCTGTTTCTTGGCTGCCTTTCTTCTGATAAGCCAGCTCAAGGTAGCTCACAGTATTAAAAGGAATGGAATTAAAAACACAGTAATTTAAACATTAAGAAAAACAATTAAATTATAAAACAGATTAAAATATCTTTGAATGATTGTAAATTGTTAAAGACTATCTTAATTTTTTAAAAAAACAGCATTCAGGGGGAGACTTCAAGCTTTCTGCAGCCTGAGAGGGGAAAATACAGCATCATAGAACAGTTGCCAAGGAGAGAGAGAGAGAGAGAGAGAGAGAGAGAGAGAGAGAGAGAGAGAGAGAGAGAGAGAGAAGGAGAGAGAGAGAGTACAGTCTTCAGTATTTGTTTCTACCAGCAAGCAGAAATAGAAGGAGCCCCAAGGTGCAGTGGTTAAATGCCCATACTTGCAGGTAAAACTGTGCTCACGACCTGGGATTCAATCCCAGGTGGTAGGCTGATGGTCGACTCAGCCTTCCATCCTTCCAAGGTCGGTAAAATGAGTACCCAGCTTGCTGGGGGGGGGCAATGTGTAGCCTGCATACTGTAATTAAAACTATAAACTGACCAGAGACTACTTGAAGTTGTATGGGGTGGTATATATGCAGAACACTTGTGCTTTGAACAGTGGGTAGCTCTAATGTATAATTTAAAGGTGCTAAAGAGTTTAGTCTGATCCAGTAGAACTCATCATATGCTTTTATCTTCCTACCAATGCCATTGCATTGAAAGTTTCCTGGCCTGCTGCACGGCTGCACTTCACACAGAGGCAGTCAAGTACGGGATCACATTTCAGATGGTACAGGGTGACATTAATCAGAAAGAGTAGGGTGATAAGCCACGGAGCTACCCTTTCTGGCGGTGCACTTCCTTCCAGCCCCACCTGTAGCAGCTACTTCCAACCATAGAAATATATTGCTTCTCAAGTGGAGGCTCTTCACCCACCCACCCACACCCACACATATTGGCTCAGGTTTCTGAGGAGGAAAGTTGATCAAACAAACTAGCCACATAACACATAAGACACCGTCTTTCAGTGAAACTCAACCATGAATTTCCTACTGGCATATATTCATTGGGGCCGATCACAGGGAACACATCCTCCAGAGATAATGCAGGGGAAGCAAAGAGGTTTGCAAAAATACAAAGAGAGCAGGGACACAATTACTGCACTTGTAATAATTTCTGGAAAGATAGGCACGCCATGTACTGTATAAACTCGAATATAAGCCTAGTTTTTCAGCCCTAATTTTGGGCTGAAAAAAGGGGCCCTCGGCTTATATTCGGGTCAATACTTTCAGCTACTGAGGCAAGTCATCTGTGGCTAAAAGTCATTTTAAACATTGCATGCCGCTTCTCATGACCCCCCTCTGTATCACAGGGGAGCGGCACACGATGTTTAAAATGACTTTTAGCCACTGACCCAAGCACTTGCATCAGTGGCTAAAAGTTGTTTTAAACAACACACACCACTCCCCCAGATCACAAAGGAAGAGCTGCCAGGCCCTGCTGCATTTCCCACCCTAGACTTATACTCGAGTCAATACGTTTCCCCAGTCTTTGGGGGTTAAATTAGGGGCCTCGACTTATACTCGAGTCGACTTATACTCAAGTATATACGGTAGATACTCAGTCAGTTCCAACCTGAATTTTAGGACTGTAGAAGCAGAGGGAACCCCCAATGGTCACTACACCAAGTTCCCTTCAGCAACAAGAAATCCACATAATAAAGTAACTTTGATTATGGCCCTGTGACCTCTGCTTTAAAAATCTCCAATGAAAAACCTCCAAGTGGAATGGCTAAACTGCAACACTGCAGTCCAGGCTCTGCTCATGGCCTGAGTTTGATCTCAACAGGCTCAGGCAGCCAACTTGAGGTTGACTCAACCTCAACTGAGGTTGATTGTAAGGAATGTCTTACTAGGAGTGGCTTAGGCAGCTGGGAATGTTTAGCGTTACAAAAAGAAGACTTGATAGGGGATATGATAGCTCTGTTTAAATATTTGAAAGGATGTCACATTGAAGAAGGGACTGGTTTGTTTTCCATGGCTTGAGAGACTGAGGACACGGGGCAATGGTCTCAAACTACAGGAAAAGAGATTCAATTTAAACCTTAGGAAGAATTTCATGACAGTTAGAGCTGTTTGGCAATGGAATATGCTGCCATGGAGGGTGGTGGAGTCTCCTTCTTTGGAGGTTTCTAAGCAGAGACTGGGTGGCCATCTGTCAGAAATATTGTGATGGGGGTTCCTGCTTGGCAGAGGGTTGGACTACATGACCCTTGAGATCTCTCCCAAGTTCCAACTCTATGATTCTATGATTCTATGATATGATTCTATGATTCTATGATTCTATGACTTACAGTATTCTTACTGTTATGTGCAGTATTTCTGTTATGTGCAGTACAGAATACTGTACAATACTTATTGACTGCATTCTTGTTTTACTTATTTACTGTATCACCCCATGAAACAGCAAGTACCCTATGGCCCCCAACCAGGCCACTGCCCCTAGCCATCCTTGCGGCCACCACCTATCATTCAGCCTTTGCCCCACCACCACCATGGGGAGAGAGCAGCATTTCAGATCTTGATGCCTTCTTGGGGAAAAAAACTTTCCAGAAGGGTCTTGAAAAACTCATATTGCACTTAAAGGCTACACTTGCCTCTTTCCCTCCTGACAGAAGGTGTCTGTGGGTGAATGATTCCTTCCCATCCATTTATTTTCTTTCCCCCCTTCTGTTACAGCTTTTTACATTCACTTCAAATGCACCTGTCTCGTGTCATTTAACAGCAGTAACTATCTCATGATAAATACCCCTGCTTTCTCAGCGCCCCAGTGGTACTCTCTTATCCCTCTTATTGGCTTGAATTACTTTTGGTCCTCGTTCATTGGCAAATGGTGGGTGTGCCGCTTTTTAAAAACAGGTATCATTATCCTCTCTGGCAGGAACCTCTTAACTCTCCCGTTTCCTTGTCATTTACATTAGACGCAGGCAAACTCTGCACATCGTTGTTTATTTGAATGGTCTCATGTGGCCCTTTGCAATGACCTTGCGAAGGACCTTGCAGGTCTTGGTGAAGCAACAGGATTCAGAGGTAGGCTGGTTTTTACCCCCAAATCTGATCTCAAGGTGTTTTGTCATGTTTGTGATGCCTAAAATATCACAATTCTGCACATAGAAGTCATTTACAGTTTTAAATGTCTTCATAACTTAAAATATATTCGAGGCAGACCTGTTAGGTTTCCCAGAACAGACGGGAAACTCCCATTTTTTTCTCCTTTTCCCTGCCAGCTTCCCCGGGTGTTGATTTTCCCAGAAATATCCCAAATTCCCCCCACCCACCTCCCCTCTGAGAGTGAGCTTGGGTGGGCAGGCAGGAGTTTGCATGTGCATGCATGCATGTGGGTGGGCATGTATGGGTGATGGTCACTATGGGGAGGAAAGGGCCGATTAACATGCAAAAAGACTGAACTCCTTGATGGTTACTTCACATACTGTTCGTCCCTCCTTGCTGACCCACTTGGGACTGGTACAAAAAAAACTTACTTCACGTCCATAACGTGACAGAAAAAAGTTGTCTTGACCACGAACAGAGCGTGACAAGCCATACCTGCCCCTGGGCTGGGGAATTCTCTTGTCACAGTTGGTTCCCAGTTCCTGTTCTGAGACAAGTGACCGTGTAGTAACACTGTCATGCAACAACCAGTGTCCACCTAGTGGTTAGTGGCTGAAGCGGCATTCAACGTTAGTTTCCCTATGGGAAATACCATGCAGTGCAAATGTTTCTTAAAGAAAGTACTGAAAATTCTGTAGCATTGACATGTAAATCCCGAAAGACCAGTAAATCAAAATATCAAAAAAGTTTTACTTACAGTATTTAAAAAAGGGGTTAAGAAAGCAAGACAAATTCAGAATTTGTCATGGAACAAGACCATGAAGTAACAGTTGTCACGAGACAAGTAACCGTGCCCATGAGTAAACGGAAACAGGGACTGAACAGGGACAAAACCACGTGACCATGAACAATGCTGTCACGGTACTAACTAAATCATGGAACAAGGTAAGACATGAAGTAACTGCCCTTGAGGAAGGGATGCCAGAGAAGCAAAGCTGGTACTGCTGGTGCACCCGGCGATGGGCCAAAGCTGTGACGCTGGGATCCCACACCTCCCTGGTCCCTCCCCCTCTCTCTTTCTCTCCCCCCCATTCCTCCTCTCCCCCTGCACCCCGCTTGTCAGCTGGTGAAAGTATCCAGCATAGGGGAACCATGGGGCTTCCATTGGGGTGCTTGTGTGTGTGTGTGTGTGATTGCCACCGTGGGGCTCCAGGCCTGGAGAGGAAGAGACACCAGAGAAACGAAGCTGGTGCTGCTGGTACTGCTGGTGCTCCCCAGCGACGGGCCAAAGCTGAGGTGCTGGAATCCCATGCCTCCCTGGTCCCTCCCCTCCCTCTTTCTCTTTCCCCCACTTCCTTCTCTTCCTCCTCTCCTCCATGCCTCACTTGCCAGCTGGTGAAAGTATCCAGCGTGGGGAAGCACAGAGCTTCCATTGGGGCACTTGTGTGTGTGTGTGTGTTAGTGCGCACACTCTTTAGACCTCTCTCCTCCCATCCTGGGCAGCACTGAGGAAAACTTGGCAGGTGTGATTAGAGGTGATCCCTCACTTATTCCATGCCCAAACAAAGAGCATACAGATCAAGGCCAACCCTGTCTGCATGGCCTGTGGGAGATATTCTGACCCACTCTCTCTGTGATACTATAGGTTAAGAACGGAAACATTGCCACAACAAGGGTAGGATGCAAACCCGCCATGTCTTAGGGTGGGCTATAGGCACTTTGTATAACTGATCCCCTCAACGTTGGTAAAATAATCATAGAATCATAGAATTGTGAAGTTAGAAGGGATCTACAAGGCCATTGAGTCCAACCTCTTGATCAAGGCAGGGATACAAATCAAAGAATATCTGCCAGGCGGGTTGTCTAAATTTCTCTTGAATGGCTCCAGGGTTGGCACACTCGCCACTTTCCATGGTCATTGCTTCCATAGTCATACTGCTCTAACAGTTAAGAAGTTTCCCCTAATAGTATTCAAATGGAATCTGGCATCCTGTAACTTGAAGACATTGTTGTATTGTGTGTCCTGCACTCTGGGATGATTGAAAGCTGCACTTGCCGCTCCTCTGCATGACATCTTTTCAAGTATTTGAAAATTTCTATCCTACCTCCCCCTCAGTCACTGCAAATAGTAAGAAAAAATAACATTTTTAAAACTTCTCTCTCTCTCTTTTTTAAAAAGAAATATTTGAAAAATTAGGGTTCCCCCTTCACCCCAACTGCAACCTCCTCTGCATTCATTGTGGAAGATTAACCTTGCTAAATTCTCTGTTTAATTAAACCTGGACAAATAACACCAACACTTCATGGCTGTTTATATTCAGAAGAGACAGTCAGTTCATAAGAGTAATGCCTCACATCCAGCCACAGGGGGAAAATAGTCAAGTTTCAATTCTTTATTTTTTAAAATCAGTAACAGTAAATGTTGCAATTTTGGCCATTGCTTTCAGCTGTCAGCAAATAATTTGGTTGTAAAGCAGCTCGCAGACCATAATGATTATGTAAATGTTTGCATACTGACAGAACTGTCACAGATGATAATGTTCTATCGAGTTATGAGATGAGCAAACCTTATTCAGCATTTTTAATTTGAAATCGGAGCAGGGTCATTTAAATCATAGTCCATTTTTAAAATTTTTATTAAAGGTATTAAAATATGGCAGAGGAAACTGATCCACCTGGTTTTTCATTTAGATTGATTCTCCATGTCACCCCAGTTCTTAAAGAGACAGTCCAAGGGATTGCCCAGAATCGTATGCAATGCCATAACTAACTTAGGCTGCTACCGCACTTCAAACAGCAACTGCTTTTTGTTTTGAATCGCTTTTTGCCCTCCCCTGGTCACGTGGTCACTGAAGCGATTCAGCATTCCGCACTTGGCCATTTTCTCAAGAACCGGTTTCCCATCCGCACTTTGCTAAACCACTTTTTGTTCCAATTTAGTCCAACATTTTCCCATTATCTGTTTCAATTTCGGAAATTATTTTTTAGGATAACGTAATTGTTCTTCCATTCAAAGTAATGTAGCTAACTTTCCGGTTGTCCCTTTAGATTACTTACAACGTGGCGCATTGATTTTGATAGCCCACTTTCGTGACCGGAAAAAGCAAAATTGTACCCAAAAGAGGAAGTAGAAGGACCTGAGAAGTTGGCGGAAATGATTACACTGCAGGAAGATTTATTTTCTGGCTTTTCCGATGGCAGGATTAGGCATACAGAGGAGGAAACCCGAAAAAAACGGTGCATGGTGTATGCAGTTTCAGCCAAATCGCTTCAAACAGCGGTCTAGAAATCAGTTTAAAAAACACCACCCCTGGTGGCCGTCGCAAGAAAAACCGACACAGCGGCTGAAAAAGGGCGTGGCCAAGGGGGCTCCGCAGAAAAAGTGACTGGAAATGCAGTAAGTGATTTTTAAGGCGATTTGACTTTAAGCAAAAGGTGATTCAAAATCTAAGTGCGGTAGGGCTCTTATTTAGAAATCTGAAAAAATGCCAAGACAAGAAATTCAATTAGAGATGGGCACTGCAGACACCATCAGTTTGGCAGTTCATGCCAATTCGGCACCCCACCTCTTCCAGCAGGGGCTCACTTGGAGGCAGTGTCCCAGCTTCCCTGCCCCCCCCCAGCACTGCCTCTCCCACCATAGGAAAAGGGATGCTCAGCCACAGAATACTTGTTTGGCCTTCCCTCGAACCAGCACAAACCACCGAACCGTTGACGCCCATCTCTACATTCGGCAGCTTTAACTTCAGCCTGGACTCGTTTTTGTGTCCTTTAGTTTGGTTGAAACAAAACAAGTTGGGGACCTGTGTAGCCATCACAAAAGCCAAATACAAAACTAGACTAGGTGATACATTTTAGGCTTCCCATTGCCTTCTACTAAGGGCGCCCCTCTTAACTAGTGACTTTGAAAAGGTCATTGAGAGCCCTGCTCTGCTCTTGCAAACGGAAGGCAGTGGCTTCCTTTGATGAAGCAATCCATCTCCTATTTGATCTTCCATTTTTCCTACTTTTTTTTTAAATATTAAAGAAAGCCTTCAACTTTGCTAGTGATTTCGGCTCAGACCCAGGACCACCACGTGACCGCCTATTCACAGCGATCAGGTTGCATTATTTCCTTGCAGATAGCATCTTTTTTGATCTTCAACAAGCTAGTGATTGGCAGCTGTAGATAAACAGTATATTAGCACAGGTTGATTTTATGCCACTCTCTCTTTTTTTGTCCCTGTTCCTTCCAGTGATTTGTGTCATCTTTCCTGACACTTGCTAAGAGGAGATCTTATTTATCTCATGGAATGATATTGGTGTGTTTATTTTATTGGCCCTCCAGATCTCCTGGGCCACAAGTCCCACAAGTCCTCATCATTGTTCATGCTAATGACGGTTTCTGGGACTTAGAATTCAATGCATCTGAAGAACCAAAATATTTCCAACTATGCTTTGGGGAGAGTATTCCTGATCCTAAGTGGCATTTCCTAGAAGGCCAGCCCTTTAGTCTGTCCAAAGATGGCAAGACAAAGGTCTCTGACAAAACTCTTGGAATACCTCCATATGGATCCTTATGGTGGCCGAGTGACTTCACATTCGAGATAAAATGGGACAAGCAGAGATGAGCCGTTTGCTCATGTGAACTGCTCCATATTTAAACATCTTCTGCTGAGGACTTAGTCTAGATCTATGCCCAGTTTTACATCTTTGTGGAACTCAACAGAGGTAGGTCAATTCCTATTTATTTTAACAGTAATGAAATTGGGGTCCACTCCCCCGGCCGATCCTTGTAATTGTAAGGATTTTTATTGGATGAATGATTTGTAATGCACAATAATATGCAGCCTTCCTTGCTGGTATTATATTGAGAGCAAGGCACAGTCTTAATGATGTTTACGCTTGTAAAAGAAAGCATCATAAAAAGGCAAGGAGTAGTACATGGTGATATTGCCTTCTTTGCAAATCATTTGTAACCACAACAAAAAAGTACTCCTGCCAGTGATAGGAAAGCAACCTATTCCCTCACTTCCACTCCCAACCCGCAGGAAAATAGCTTTCTTATTATCAAGTTGTAAAATTCACTGCTGTAAGATATGGCGATGGTCATCAGCTTAGACAGCATTAAAGTTGGCAGTGAGGAGCCAAGCCTATGGTGGGCAGGATGAATGGAGTAAGCTCAGGCAGGATCAAGTGGAGCCTTCAGATTTGAAAGCGGCATGGCTTATAAGATTGGGTACTAGAAAATAAGGAATGGGTGCTTGTTTTATTTACAGTGATCCCCTACCTATTGCGGGGGTTAGGGACCCAACCCAACCCGCAATAATTGAAAATCTGCGATATGTGGATGCAGGTCGGCTTGAGCCTGGGAGGCCTAGCTGGGGGCTCTTGTATTTATCCCCAGCCTGGCGCTGCGCTGAACAGGCCTGCAAGGGCCTTCTGGAGGCCCCAAAAGGGCCTTCCTGCGAACCAGAAGTGACTTCCAGATTGCCAAAAATCATTTCTGAGGCCTCTGACAGGCCTAGAAAGACCCTCAGAGGCCTCAGAAATGATTTTTGGCGATCTGGAAGTCACTTCCTATTTATTGGAAGTCACTTCTGGTTCGCAGGGAGGCCCTTTTGGGACCTCCAGAAGGCCCTTGCAGGCCCATTCACGGCAGTGCTAGACCTGGGGTAAGTACGGGAAGCCTGAAACAGGCCTCCCGCCCTTACCACAGGGGGCCTTTTTTCATATACAGTGACCCCTCCGCCATTTCGCGGTTCAGGTACCACGGCCCCGCAACATCGCGGGATCGCAGTACCTGCACCGTGGGGGGGGGTCGGAGGGGGCTGGGTTGCTCCGCGCTGCCCCCCCCCCCGCACCCCTGAAAGCCTCAGGGGTGCGTGGAAGGGCGACGGGGGGCGATCGGGTCGCTCCATGCCGCCCTCCCCCGCACCCCCGAGAAGCCTCGGGGCAGCCAGGAGGGGAGGCGCGGAGCGATTGGGTCGCTCCACGCTGCTCAACCAGGCTCCCCCAGGAAGCCTCGGGCCGCGCGGGTGGCCGGCAGCGGCGGGAGGTAAGATGCCCGCCCGCTTCTGCATATCGCAGATTTTCTTACATTGCGGGTGGGGTGGATCCGTAACCCCCACGATTGGCGAGGGGTTACTATACTGTGGTCCCACGATATAGCGGGACTGCAGTATATGAACCGCGAAAGGGCAGGGGACCACTGTACTTTGAGTCAACAAATCGTGCAATTGGAGCATTGGATAGTCCTCCCACCCACCCCAGCCACTTGTGTCTCTTCCAATTCATGGCTTTCAGGCTGGTGGGTTGGTGGGTTTATCAGAGATCTCACAATGCCCAGATAATGTAATGGACCAGGGGGAGCAGCAGTCTGAAATGTCTCTTCAAGGATACAGGGAGGGTCAGCCCCAAATCTGGATGCCCTTTCAACTGGGCACAGAATGGGTCAGGATCGGAGTCTTCAACACACGCCTAATGAAAACCATCACCGCTGCAACAGTGACAATCTGTATTATGTATGACCCACTTGACCAACAACCACTGCCTAAGCAGATCAATCCTGCACAAGAGCTCAACCCCCTTTGATTAACCCAATGAGTTAATCCAGCACAAGGGAGAGGCTGGGTACAAGAGCTAGCTTGTCATTTAAAAAAATGTGGTCCCACTTGCTCGACAGTACTTCCAAAATAGACCTGGTGGGATTTTTATTTTTGTTCCCTACCTATAAAAGTTCATGAATGAAGTCAAGAGAGCTCCATATTCTGTATTCTGTGAGGCTGGTGTGCCTAGTTATATTCATAGAATCATAGAGTTGGAAGAGACCTCAAGGGCCGTCTAATCCAACCCCCTGCCATGCAGGAAACTCCCATCACAGTGCTCCTGACATATGGCCATCTAGCCTCTGCTTAAAAACCTCCAAAGAAGGAAACTCCACCACCCTCCGTGGCAGCATATACCACTGCCGAACAGCTCTAACTGACATGAAGTTCTTCCTAATGTTTAAATTGAATCTCTTTTCCTGTAACTTGAGATCATTGTACGGCTGGAAAACAAACAAGTTCCTTCAATGTGACTCCTTTCAAATAAAACATAGCTGTCATATCCCCTCTCAGCCTTCTTTTGTACGGCTAAACATTCCCAGCTCCCTAAGCTGCTCCTCGGACCCGTTCAAGATTGTCAACATCCTTTTTAAATTGAGGTACACAGAAATGGACACAGTACTCCAGATGGGGTCTGACCAGAGTAGAACAGAGTGGTACTATCACTTCCCTTCATCTAGACCAGCATGTCCAAACTTTGGCCCTCCAGATGTTTTGGCCCACAACTCCCACAGTTCTTTGTCATTGGCAATCTAAGCCTAGAATTCTGGGAGTTGTGGTCCAAAACATCAGGAGGGTCAAAGTTTGGACATGCCTGATCTAGACACTATGCTTCTGTTGATGCAACCAAGAATTGTGTTGGCTTTCTTGGCTGCCACATCACACTGCTGACTCGTGTTCAATTTGTGGTCCACCAAGACTCCCAGATCCCTTTCACAGGTACTATTCTCTAGCCAAGTGTCCCCCATCCTATATCTGTGCAATTCATTCTTTTTACCTAGATGCACCACACTACATTTCTGTCTGTTGAACCCCATTCTGTTAGCTTTGGCCCAGCACTCTAATTTGTCAAGGTCCTTTTGGATTTTCATCGTATCCTCTAGGGCAGTGCTCCCCAACCTTTTTATCACCGTGGACCGGTAAATGCTTGATAATTTTTCCCTGGCCCGCTTGTTTTGATTTAATAAGATAAAAAATGTAAATGCCCCCCCGGCCGCTGACGCACATGCGTGCTAGTCGTTTCCCACTCTAGGGGGCAGTGCTCATCTCCGTACTCAAGCCGAAGAGCCAGTGTTGTGCGATGAGTCCTTGGCATCGCTGCAAGGAAACACTGTTTTTACTTCCTTGCATTTTTCCCCCCAGGGGCTACCCAGCCGCCGTGAGGTCTTGGGACCCTTTGCCCTTCCTTCTCATGAGGCCTCCCTCCCTCCCTCCCTCCTTACTTTCTTTCTTTCTTTCTTTACCTTTTCTTTCTCCCTCCCTCCCTTCCTCCCTCCCTTCTTTCTTTCTTTCTTTCTTTCCCTTTTCTTTCTCCCTCCCTCCCCTCCCCTCTCCCTTCTTTCTTTTCTTTCTCTCTCTCTCTCCCTTCCTCCCTCTTTCTTTCTTTCCTCCCACTCTCCTTCCTTCCTTCCTTCCTTCCTCTTTCTCTCCCTTCTTTCTTTCTTTCTCTCCCTCCCTCTCCCTTCTTTCTTTTTTCTTTATTTCTCTCCCTCTCCCTCCCTCTCTTTCCTTCCTTCCTTCCCTCCTACTCTACCTCCTTCCTTCCCTTCTTTCTTTCCTTCCTTCCTCATTTTCTTTCTTTCTTTCTTTCTTTCATTCTTTCTTTCCCTTTTCTTCCCCCCTCCCTCCCTCCCTCCCCCCTCCCTCCCTTCTTTCTTTCTTTCTTTCTTTCTTTCTTTCTTTCTTTCTCCCTCCCTCCCTTCTCTTTCTTTCTTTCCCTTTTCTTCCCCCCCTCCCTCCCTCCTTTCTTTCTTTCTTTCTTTCTTTCTTTCTTTCTTTCTTTCTTTCTTTCTTTTTCTTTCTTTCTTTCTTTCTTTCTTTCTTTCTTTCTTTCTTTCTCTCCTCCCTCCCTCCCTTCTCTTTCTTTCTTTCCCTTTTCTTCCCCCCCTCCCCCCCTCCCTCCCTTTTCTTTCTCTTTCTTTCTTTCTTTCTTTCTTTCTTTCTTTCTTTCTTTCTTTCTTTCTTTCTTTCTTTCTTTCTTTCTTTCTTTCTTTCTTTCTTTCTTTCTCCCTCCCTCCCTCCTTACTTTCTTTCTGGCGGGGGCGGGGGCGATTGCGGGGGGTCACAGCGGCAGCAGCGATGGTGGGACGGGGGCGATTGCGGGGGGGCGATTGCGGGGGGGGTCGCGGCGGCGGCGGGACGGGGGCGATTGCGGGGGGGGCGATTGCGGCGGCGGCGGCGGGGGGGGTCGCAGCGGGGGCGGGATGGGGCGATTGCTGCGGCAGCGGTGGCGGGGATGATTGCGGGGGGGTCGCGGCGGCGGCGGCGGGACGGGGGCGATTGTGGGGGGAGTCGCGGCGGCGGCGGCGGGGCGGAGGCGATTGCGGGGGGGATTGCGGTGGCGGGGGGGTTGTGGCGGCGGCGGCGGCGGCGGGGACAATTGCGGGAGGGTCGCGGCGGCGGCGGCGGGGCGGGGGGGATTGCGGGGGGGGGATTGCGGCGGCAGTCGCGGCGGCGGCGGGGGACGGGGGCGATTGCGGGGGGGTCGGGGCGGCGGCGGCGGGACGGGGGCGATTGCGGCGGCGGCGGGGACGATTGTGGGGGGGGCGGGGCGGGGGCGGGGACGATTGCGGGGGGTCGCGGCAGCGGCGGCGGGGGGGGCGATTGCGGGGGGGTGGTGGCACGGCGGCGGCCCGGTGCTGATTCATCCACGGACCGGCACCGGTCCGCAGCCCGGGGGTTGGGGAACACTGCTCAAGGGAATTAGCAACCCCATCCAATTTGGTATCATCTGCAAATTTGATCAGCCTACTCTCTATTCCTTCCTCCAAGGCATTAATAAAGATATTGAATAGCACTGGACCCCGGGCACACCACTGGTCATGTCTCATATTGAAAGAGGGAAGGTTGATATCTCAATCACCTTAGCCTTAGGAACTGGGAGGCCAGGATCAGCATGAGATTTGTTGCTAACTCTAAAAGGAGGAAGGCATGTTTGGCACAATGGCAGGGGACATTGATTGGTGGAAGGAAGTCAGTACTTTTAAAATACGCATGTGACACCATCCTATAGGCAGAAAGCAGCCACTGGCTTCAGATGACCTTCGGAAGAAAATGCCTCTTACAGTAGCCTTTACAGACTTCGAGTTCTGCAGATCTGTATTGGCAGAACCTTGGGAATATACTGCACATATGCCGCAGGTTGAGCTTGCTGCCCTTTGGGAGATGGTGACAAACCTATTCATTGCTTGGCCCAACCTGTTGCCCTCCAACATGAGCTATGACCATGCTAACTGGAGATGATAGAAGCTTTAGTCCAACACATCTGGAAAGCACAGGTTAAGGGAGGCTGGTCAGGTGTGAGATCTTCCCTTTCTTTCTCAGTCAAGTATGCCTTCTGATAAGAGCAGATCTTTTTTGCACAAGGCATCGTTGCCCCCCCAAGCTCATTTCTAAGGCTCCCTTCCATCACAACCTTATGTTTGCACTCTTAAACTGCAGAAAATGGCAGTTAAGACCAAATCCTTTTTTCTGTTGCAAGGGATACAGGGCTAGCCTTGCTGTGAGGCAGAGGAACATGAGTGCCTGATGTCTGTGAAGATTCTCAGTTATCCAGGTGGGTTTATCTGGAAGTTGAGTCATGGCTACTGGACTTCTTTTTTGAGAGATATAAACGTTTCACTGCTCATCCAAACAGCTTCATCAGTCTTGTTGTTCTTTCATATTCTCGCACCAACTTCAGGGTATCTGCCCCAAACTGCATAGCAATATGTCTGCGAAGATTCTCAGTCATCCAGGTGAGTTTATCTGGAAGTTGAGTCATGGCTACTGGACTACTTTTTTGAGAGATAGAAACGTTTCGCTGCTCATCCAAACAGCTTCATCAGTCTGCTGTTCTTTCATATTCTCGCACCAACTTCAGGGCATCTGCCCCAAATTGCATAGCAATATGTCTGTGCAGATTCTCACTGATGAAGCTGTTTGGATGAGCAGCGAAACGTTTCTATCTCTCAAAAAAGAAGTCCAGTAGCCATTACTCAACTTCCAGATATGAGTGCCTGATGCGATACAGCAGACTTGGAGGGAGCAGAGAATTACTCTGCCCCTCCCAGCCTCCACTAGTCTGGAGAACTGCTATTATTTTACACTGACAATTTCCGCATTTTATCCCTTTATCTGTTCAATCTGTACACAGAACATATCATACGGAAAGTTGGATCCGCTTCTGAGGAAGGAGGAGTGAAAAGTGGTGGAAAGAACATTTGTACTTTTAAGATACACGGGTACATCATCCTATCAGCAGAAAACAGCCACTGACTTCAGATTACCTTTGGAAGAAAGTGCCAACGGAGGAGTGCAGTTGAGCATTAAGAAAATCATAACTACAGAGGAACGAGAGAACTTTAACACTGACAATGAAGAAATGGAAATGATGCAAGATTTTGTATATCTTGGTCCGGTTGTTAGTCCATAGGGAGATCGTAGTCAAGAGATCAAGGGAAGACGGCGACTCAGAAGGTTGCAGGGAAGGAACTAGGAAAGATCATGAAGGGTAAAGTTTTGTCACTGGAATCTAAGACTAAGACCATCTACACACTCTTGTATTCCTAGTCACTATATACAGGTACAAAAGCGGGGAAGAAAAAATGGTTATTGAAATATATATATTGCATGTCCTGAATTCATTTGATATGTGGTGATGGAGGAGAGCTTTGCAAAAACCCAGGACTGCCAGAGAAACAAAAAAGACTGTCCATCCAGCCATGAGGCTGTTCTTATTTTTATTTATTTATTTATTTATTATTAGGCTTATATACCCCCCGTCTTCCTGGGAGGAACTCCGGGTGGTTTACAACAAGGGGGCAGCAAAACAACAGACTAAAAATAACAGCGAATTAATTAACTAGCTAAATAATAAAACAACACGAAGCAAAACAAAACAGAACAAAAGGACCAAGGATGCAGATGGCGGCGGGGGGGGGGGAAACTTTATTACAGTCACCCAAACGCCTCCCGGAAGAGGAGAGTTTTCAGTGCCTTCCGGAAGGCAGGCAGGGACTCTGCTAGGCGCACTTCTGCTGGGAGATGATTCCACAGGGTCGGGCCAGCCACAGAGAAGGCTTGGGTATGGGTGGAAGTTCTCCGAGCCTCCCTGGGCGTGGCCACGCGCAGCATGTGCGCCCGCGACAACCTGGTTGGACAGGCCGAAGTTGACCGCTGGTCAATCCGCTCTGTCAGGTAGTTAGGTCCTAGGCCATGGAGGGTTTTGTAAATCAAAACCAGGACCTTGAATCTGATTCGGGCTGCAACGGGCAGCCAATGCAAGCGAGCCAGAACTGGGGTGATGTGCTCGAATCGACGCACACCCGCCACCAGTCTGGCCGCCGCATTTTGGACCCGCTGCAGTTGCCGAATGAGAGTCAAGGGCAACCCCATGTAGAGCGCGTTACAATAGTCCAGTCTCGAGATCACAAGTGCTTGCACCACAGTTCTGAGGGAATCCCCATCCAGGTACGGACGAATCTGGGCGATTCAGCGAAGATGGAAAAAGGCAGCCCTGGACACGGTGGACACCTGGGCCTCCATGGTGAGCGCCGGGTCCAGGACTACGCCCAGATTCCGGACGGAGTCCGATGGCCTGAGGGAAACGCCCTCTAAGATGGGAAACGGGCCACCGTAGCTGGATGGGGAAGCCCCAAAGAACATAACCTCGGTCTTATCGGGGTTGAGTTTGAGCCTGTTGGCCCTGGTCCATTCCATGACCGTGCCCAGGTACTGATCGAGGGTCCGGACAGCCTCATCTGCAGTGGTGGAAAAGGAGACATAGGGTCCTCAAACTGCGGCATTTAGAAGACAGCCAGCACCATAAAGAACAATCGATTCTTCTGAAAGCCCTTCTTCAAATGAAATGAGAGGGCAAACCGGTTTGGGTGACCCTCCGTGCTAGGTAAATAGTGCTGCTTTTCTCAGCTCAGGTGGGCGGAGAGGCCCATAATGAAAAGAATTCTGTATATTTCCAGAACCTGATGAGTGAATTGAGATGATTGTCCAAGCCTAATAAAGATATTATCTTTTCGCTTCTGGGAATACAGTTCTAGTATATAACTACAGATCAGACGAGAAATGTCAGGAAGAAAGAGCTGACCTTTTGGAAATGTGCTTTATCTCCAGTTTAATTCCTCCCTTTAGAAAAAAGAGGGTCATATGGTGGTAGCTCCTTGTCCCATCACTGTCCTGATACCTTCTATTCTGTTTGTTTGTTTGTTTGTTTGTTTGTTTGTTTGTTTAGAATATTTTACCCCACCTTTCTCCTTGGGAAAGGACCCAAGGTGGCATACCATACTGAGGGGCAATGTACAGCCCAGAACATTTAAGACATATTCAAGTTTAAGAACAGCGAATTAGAAGAGGCATCTGGCAACATTAAAGCTAAAGAGAGCACGTGAACAGTTAAAAGAAAAAAAATTGTTATGAGGGATAGAAACTAACATGGAAAACACATGTGTTCTTATGAATTCAGTCAAAGCAATCATGCATGGTAATCCATCTAAAAGACATATAACAGGTAGTCCCTCATTCAGGGAAAGCTTGCCTGAAGAGGAAGGTCTTTTCCTGCTTCTGGAAAGACAACAGAGATGGAGCAGTCCTGGCCTCCAGTGGGAGGGAGTTCCAAAATCTGGAAGCAGCAACCGAGAAGGCTCTTTCATGTGTTCCCACTAGACATACTTGTGAGGGTGGCAGGATGGAGAGAAAGGCCTCTCCTGACGACCTTAGCACCTGAGCTGGTTCATACTACGAGATTCGATCTTTGAGGTAGCTAGGACCTAGGTCATACAGTGCTCTGTAGGTTAAAACCAGCGCTTTGAATTGTGCCCAATAGCTTTAGTTGAGTTTAAAAATATATACTTGGAACTTTGGTTGCAAACATGTCCAGTCTGGCCATTAAATTCATATTTGAAGAATCTGCATCTCAGCCCAAATTCTTGCTATGATGATGTATTCACTACTGGAATGCTGCGCTTATTGCTGTAACTGGGCCAAGGCTGGTTATCATTGCTCTACCATTGCTGGATGCTAGATTGCTAAGGAAGGAAAAATTCCATGTTAGGAATTATTAGGAAAGGGACTGGAAGGGAAATGATAAATGTTTCACTACACTAGCAATAAAGCAAATGTTTTGAGATACTTTACTTTCAGATATTGCTTTGTGTAATTTCATATCTGCTCACTCCCAAAGTGGTGAGATTCCAGGCTGATGCTTCCCTCCTTACTGAATGCTGGATGAACACTGAAAAAATGAACACCGGAGATCTAGCAGTGTTTCTGTAGGATTTGACTTGATCGGCAAATGTATGAGCTGAGCAATGGTATGACAACTTAAATCTCAATTGAAAATCCAGAAAGAGGTACCTCTGTTAACCTCATAACAGATCTTGCAAGGGATGAGTTATCTGTAGAGATGGGCATGAAATGAATTTTTATTTGTTTTGTTATTCGTTATTGTTTCGTTACGTAACAAAACGAATAACGAACCTAGAAGTAAAATCCAAATGAAATGAAATGAACCGGGGAAAATTGGTTCGTTATGTTTTGTTTCGTTAATGGCAGTGCACAAAGAAATGAGCTGTTTTTAAATGCTTTAAATGGATGAGAAACACCTCAAAAATATCATAATTTTTTATGCCTGATTATAGCTATTACGTTGATGCCAGTGATTTAAAACATCTAAAATGTGTTTTTAAAAAGATCGTGTTTTTTAGAAAGGGGACAAAATGGCTGCCACATACTTTTGTTAATGGCAGCAAATCTGTGCAGAATGGCATTTTTAAGGTATTAAAACTTTACTTTCAGATATTGCTTTGTATAATTTCATATCTGCTCACTCCCAAAGTGGTGAGATTCCAGGCTGATGCTTCCCTCCTTACTGAACGCTGGATGAACACTGAAAAAATGAACACCGGAGATCTAGCAGTGTTTCTGTAGGATTTGACTTGATCGGCAAATGTATGAGCTGAGCAATGGTATGACAACTTAAATCTCAATTGAAAATCCAGAAAGAGGTACCTCTGTTAACCTCATAACAGATCTTGCAAGGGATGAGTTATCTGTAGAGATGGGCATGAAATGAATTTTTATTTGTTTTGTTATTCGTTATTGTTTCGTTACGTAACAAAACGAATAACGAACCTAGAAGTAAAATCCAAATGAAATGAAATGAACCGGGGAAAATTGGTTCGTTATGTTTTGTTTCGTTAATGGCAGTGCACAAAGAAATGAGCTGTTTTTAAATGCTTTAAATGGATGAGAAACACCTCAAAAATATCATAATTTTTTATGCCTGATTATAGCTATTACGTTGATGCCAGTGATTTAAAACATCTAAAATGTGTTTTTAAAAAGATCGTGTTTTTTAGAAAGGGGACAAAATGGCTGCCACATACTTTTGTTAATGGCAGCAAATCTGTGCAGAATGGCATTTTTAAGGTATTAAAACATCCTGAATATACTTAAAAACCCAGCAAAAATATTTTTTCTGCCTGATAATACCTAGCAGGGAGTGAGGAGTCCTTAATACGTCTATTTATGTGTTTTCTCAGATTGCTTTTTTTTTTTTTTGGAGCCTTAAAGTTTGGGCAGTTATCAACATTTTTTTAAAAAATTAAAAATTAATGTTTTCCATCTGGTCTGGGGCGTTGGGACACCAACACAGACAAATGCTTTAAATCACGAAAAGCGGGTAAAAACAAATGACAAATTAAGAAACCAACAAAATGATTTTTTTTAAAAATCATTAAAAACAAAACAAAATGAAACAAAGCCTTAAAACAAAATGAAATGAATCACCATTTTTTCGGTTCATGCCCATCTCTAGTTATTTGTCTCGACAATGAAGATGGAGCATCATATGAGTTGAAAGGGGGCTATAAGGCCATCACATCCAACCCCACCCCACCCACGATGAAATACAAGAATCCAAACTGAAGTGTGCCCGACAAGTGGCATTCTACCTTTCTTTTGAACGGCTCCTCATTGGAGACATCACCACCTTGTTCACCGGCATGCTACTCTAACAGTTAAGATTTTTTTTCTTGTTCTCTAACCAACATTTGGCTTCCTGTGACTTTGGCCCTTATTGTATTTCCTGAATTCTGGGATGACTAGGAACAGACCCTGCCCCTCTATTGGATGGCTAGCTGTTAAGTATTTGAAAAGTGCTATCCTATTTCCCCTCAGTTTTTTTCCCCCTCAGGGCTAAACACGTCCAATTAGGCTAATCTTTCCTTATAGTGCTTGGCTTCCAGTCCCCTGATCATACCGGCTGAACATGCGCCAGTTGGTCAGCATCCTTCTTAAAAAAACACAATGTCATCAACTGAATCCAGGATGCTCAATGAAGTCGAACACACACTTCAAAAGGAACATAAAAGTTGCTCCATTGATTTAACCGAGAATAATATAAATGTGCCTGTCTTTCTGTAGCCAGTCTACTATAAATGCAAAATCACCATACACAGAGATAAGGCAAATGTGACTATGAAAGGATATTTCTTGGGGTTTTTTATTTGACGTTAGAATGGATGGATGAGTCTGAATAATTCAAAATTGTTTTTTGTGCAGTACTGTGGTTAGGTGTTCTATGGTCAGGAGCCTTGTGGTGCAGTGGTTAAATGCCTGCACTGCAGCTAAAATTGTGCTCACGACCTGAGGTTCAATCCCAGGTAGCCAGCTCATGGTTGACTCAGCCTTCTATCCTTCTGAGGTCAGTAAAATGAGTACCCAGCTTGCTGGGGGCAATGTGTAGCCTGCATAATTAAATTGTAAATTGCTCAAAGAGTGCTTGAAGTGCTATGGGGTAGTATATAAGCAGAACACTTGTGCTTTCCTTTTTTCAGCGAGTTTCTACCTAGTTTAGAGGCTGGTTTTTTGAGCAGAATCCCCTTGGATTTTTGAGCTGTCTTCAAGAATGGCCTCCTCTCAAAGCAATACGCCTCTAAGTTTCGTTTAGATGCTGGGAGCTGATTTGTGATGGGTCTCTGAAGGCCTGTTTAAGCCTTCATGCCTAGCCTAAAAACTGCTGTAATAACATGGGTTTTATGTCTGTGTAGCCCAGTTACTTGTTGACCTTTGGCTCTGTGAACATACAGATGGTCTTAACAGTTGTGGTAGAGCGTATATGGAGGAAGGGGAATGTTTTCTGAGTAGAAAAGTAGATCTACTAGGGGACAAAAAACAAAAAACAAAGGGGACCATGCACAATCTGTGTGAATTGACCAGACTTAGAGGTCAACAGACCTAAATATGGACTGTGTATACAAACAGAACTTTGGATCGTGCAAGGAAAGAAGTCCAATTTGCCATGACTCAACTTCCCAGTGTCATTGTTGTACCAGTTTGAGGTGGCGGTGGCATGGTGCCACCTGCTGTGAGAACGCGAGCCATCCCTGCTGGGGTGCAGCAGTTTGGTTGGCAGACAAGGAGAACTCAAATATTTAGGAAACTTGCACAAGAAAAGCAATATCTAGCCACATATTAAATAAATTAGCACATCAGGGAGAAAGATAAGACAAGAAAATCTGTTCCTCTGGTCAGGATTATTGCTCTGGGTTTTGTTTTAATGTGGATAGATATTCAGACACCAAGTAGCTATGACCTGAGATCTGAAATGATGCACTCCTAAGAACATAAGAACATAACAAGAGCCATGCTAGATCAGGCCAAAGGCCCATCTAGTCCAGCTTCCTGTATCTCACAGTGGCCCCACCAGATGCGTCCGGGAGCGCACGAGACTAGATATCTGTCTCCTGATACCACTCCCTTGCATCTGGACCTTGAAGTGCCCCGGTTTTAAGCCTGGAGATTACACATCTCCATCATGGTTTGTAACCTGTGAAGGACTTTTCCTCCAGGAATCTGTCCAATCCCCTTTTGAAGGCATCCAGGCCAGATGCCATCACCACATCCTGTGGCAGGGAGTTCCACAGACTAACAACGCACTGGGTGAAAAAATATTTTCTTTTGTCTGTTCTTACTCTCCCAACCCTCAGTTTGAGTGGACGTCCCCTCCTTCAGTATGTCACATTGGGATGCTGGTTGTGTAGCTAGACTTTTGATATGAGCATCCAGACATAAGATCTTTCTGCTGAGCTGGCATATTCCAGTAGTTGTTACATCCTGCAGGCTTGGTGATTATGTAGTTGGGCTATTTAAAGTGTGACACAGCCAGTATCCTCAAACATAAACCACTTCTGCTTCAGAGAGTACCAAAAGCATAAGTCCTCTTCTATTTTGTGTCTCCTTAGTGAGCTGAGAAAGCAGTGAAAAATTAAACTTGTGGTGGAGCTTACTACATCCTTGCCTTCCCACCTTAACAGCACCATAAAGGAACTTGCCTTAGCATCACAAAACAACAGCACTATTTCAAAACCCGCACAACAGCTGTGACATAAATGCACACAAAGGAAGCGAAGTATGACTCTCGGTTACTGGATATCCATTACTGCACAGATTAAAACAATGATTACGTCTTTGGCGCACTTTGAAACCTCGGTGTGGGTTTTCGCCAGCCCAACAGATGGCTATTACATGTCAACACAAAAATTCCAAGGAATTTGAAGGTCGAGCGGGCTACGTTTAGGAGAGCTGGAGCCGCTCTTCGACCATAGCTCACTTCATCGGATGCTTGAAATCTTATTCCCCATAATTTCAGGCATCTATAAAATAAATGCCCAGCGACAATAAAAAGTGTCCTGTCGAAGGGGGAGAAACTACACCTCCCAGAAAACCTTTGAGTCATGGGGGGGAGAGAACAAGAGAGGGACTACATATCCCAGAAGAGGGAGGGCTTCCTGCTCCTTCTTTCTCTCTCTCCCCCCCTCCAGAATTATGAAGGCTTTTTTGTTGGACAAAATGGGTGTATTTTAGGGTCGGCCGGTGGCGCCTGATGGGAAACGGTGGGCCCGGGGATCCAGGCAAGAGTCAGGATTGGGTGGCTTGTTTGGAGGGGGCGACCCTAGAAAGCAAGGGGAGAAGGGCAGCTGATGCTTTTCGGTGGGGTCGGGGGGACAGAAATGGGGAAGGGTGTATGTGCAGAAGACGACCTCCTGTTTCCCCTAATAAAGGTGGGGTTGGCTCTCTTCCCTTTGGAAGTGATCAGCAGGGCAGGATCATTCCGTTTCAACCAACTTGTATAAATAGGAGGCTATCATTCCCCCCCCCCAGCCGTATGATAATATTCTACTAGTTTTTCCCCATTTGTTCTTATTTTGAATTGTCAAATCATTATTGTATTGTGCTTATTTGCTTATTTGTTCTTTTTATTACAGTATTATGGTTTGATTATCCGATTGATTAGTTTTTATTTACTATTTTAAGTTGTTTAATCTGTTTTTGTATTTTGTATATGCTTGTAAACCACCCAGAGTAGCTTTTTTGCTAGATGGTTGCGGTGTATAAATAAAAAAATAAATAAAGGATTTCTTGGGAGTGAAAATCGAGGGGGTGGGTGGGTTTGAAGGAGAAGGGAGTTCGTTACAAAATTTGCCAGGTAGGGTGGATCAAAAAAATTCCTCTTTTTTTTGGGAAATAAAATAAAAGGTCTAGAGACAGAAAAGGTTGACACACACTGACCAACCTGGTAAAAGTTATGAGCCGGCCCTTTCAAAAAGTGCTAGAAAAAAATATCCAATGTATTTATACCGAACTCCAGCGGGGTGGTTTCTTTTGGAGCTAAATGGGTGTCCTTCGTTGTGGTGGGTGGGAAGAATATTGGTATGAACAAGTTTTTCTTTCTTTCCCCTCCGCCATCTGCCTTTTATCACTGGTTTTTTAATGTGAATTGTTTATTGCTTCATGACAATGTTGTTTTTAACCTTTGTATTCTGCTTGTTCCATTCTGCTGTGAACCGCCCAGAGTTCCATCCGGAAGACGGGCGGTATATAAGCCCAAATAATAAATAAATAAATAAATAAATAAATAAATAAATAAATAAATAAATAAATAAATAAATGTGGATGGGAGGGCTTGCATTTTCAAATGGCAGCTGACAAAGTGCACTCAAGCCGTTGGAACACAGCATGTG
>CM074739.1:14002834-14151492 GCA_037367245.1 Phrynocephalus guinanensis | reverse complement strand
ATAGAAGAAGCTTGCCCGGCCCACCCAACCCTCCATGGCTCTCTCACTCCAGGTGGCCATCCCCAGGGAGGCCCATAAGGTTGTAACGTGCAATCTCGGGCGCTCTCGGTGGCCATACCCGCTCTGTGAAAAAGTTTGGCCGATCAAGATACACCAGGCTTTTTTACTTCCTTCATTCAAAAAAGCTGTTAAAACCTGGCCTGTTTAGGGTTGCGCCTTTGGCAATCGCTAGGGTGTGCTTTGTTCCCACCGTCTTGAGGTTTGGGCATGTCATCATTGTTTTATGCCTCATGCAATGACTTTTGTTGTGGGTATTTTTCTTCCTTGTTTTTTATTATTATTATTATTATTATTATATTATTATTATTATTATTATTAATTATTATTATTATTCATTATTATGATTAGTATATTTGATGTCATTTTAGTGAACTGCCCAAGTTCCCTTTGGGAAATTGGTGTGGTATACAAATAAATAATAATAAATAAAAAATAAATAAATAAATAAATTAAATAAATAAATAAATATTGCATATAAGCAACAAGAACACATACCTTTCAAGTTCAAGGACTTGTCAGCCCTTCTCCCAAGTTCCCATGCTCTACAGTAGGCATTCTCAACCATTTTCAGCCATGGCCCTCTTAGGAGTTCTTCTTGGGTCCCCTACTCACTTGTGCAAGGCCCACCCTCAGAGGACAAATGGCTCCTGTTTAGAATTGGCTGCTGAGCAGACCCCTAGGTGGACATCTTTTAGTGGTTCAGAGGCCAAGTGCTTACGAATCACATATGTGCTACTTTGGCAACCCAGCCCCCATGACACCAGAGGTAGCCATCCATCCATCCCAGGTCATGCCACATGTTTTGGGGCGTGGAACCAAAAAAAACCTACAGGGGGCTGCTGTGCCTTGTTGCAAAAGAGGTACCTTGAGGTTTCTGGAAGAAGGAGTTCTCTCCTCTCTCTCTCTTCGTTCTCTTACTCTCTTTCTTTCTCTTTCTTACTCTTCCTCACATATTTTCTGGGAAAGAGCAGGCCAAGTAGAGATGGAGGGGGCAAATGACATGCCACAAAAGGGCCTGGCAAACCAGTCGCTCGCAACAGTTTCAACCATTTAGGCCGTAAAAAAACAACCTTTAACCATTTGAACTGCAGAGCTGGGAGGGACCCTCGATCATTGAGTTCAGGCCCCTCCCAAAGAGGCACAGTGGGGAATCGAACTCCTCCCAACCTCTGGAAGACTTACGGCATTGAGCTATCCAACAAGCCAATTGGTTAAATGATTGGAACTTACTGAGTGGAGTTTTATTAATGACTGTACATTGGAGATCTGGTGCTCTGATATCATGGGAAAAAGGTCAGATCATTTTATGTACCTGTCCTATATGGGGCTGGGGCTTTCCCTGGTCTCAGCATTTCTTTGCCTTTTGCCTTTTGACCTTGTTTGATACCCAAATGACCCGGGTTCTCTTGAAGAAACCTCGAGTGAGTCTTGACATCTGGCGTGCGTAACGTAACAACCTGCTGAAAACCGAACCTTTCGCCATTAAATATAAAGAGCTGGCTTTCGGCTTGCTAACGTCGGTGAAACCTTGCCTCCCGGATGAAAGCTGTTGTTGGTGGGTCCCTTTGAGTATCAAGCAGTTGCATAGTAAAAAGGGGAGCCGTTCACTTTTCTATGCCACCCATCCCTGGTTAGTGTGGTGCTACCGGTTCAGGATAAGGAGACAATGAAACTTTGCCTTACACAGTAGCAGACAGAACCGACAGACCGACAGACACGACCGATCCGACCGAAATCCGACAAACTGACCGACCACCGACCAAAGAACCGACAAGACCGACCGACCCGACCGACCGACAGACAGACAGACCGACAGACCGACCGACCGACAAACTGACCGACCGACAGACCCGACAGACCGACCGACAGACAGACAGACCGACAGAACCGACAGAACCGACCGAACCGACAAACTGACCGAGCGACCAGACCGACAGACCGACAGACCCGACCGACCGAATCAGAAAAAAAAACGACAGACAGACAGACAGACAGACAGACAGACAGACAGACAGACAGGGCTGCATTTCCTCCTAAAACCGTGTCCCCCTAATCCCAAATTTGAGGACTGTGCTAACACATCTGATCTCGCATGATTTTGGAAGCCAAGCCAGGGTCGGCCCTGTTAGTACTTGGATGGGGAGACCACCAGGGAATACCAGGTGCTGTAGTGCACCTAGATTAGGAATTTGCCAACGATTTCCAGTATTCCTCCCCAAGAAAACTCCATGGACATGGGGTCACAAAGAGTAGGTCGCAACTGTAATGACACATCACAAACAACACAAGGACACAACAGCAGCCTGGTAATAAACAAAATTAGAGTTAAAGTTAAGTTGAGTTTAGATATGGACGTGGAGTTCACCGAAGGGTCGGTCACGACTGTAACAACACAACAAAACACACACCCACACCCTGCATACCTACAGAAAGCAGCACAAATAATGGCTTTGAGCTATACAGTGGACCCTCGTATAACAAAGGGTTTGTATAACATAAAATCATGTACAACATAAAAAATTCCATCGATAGGGGAATTTTGCTTAACCGAATTGCCCTATGGGGCAAATCTGAACAACATAAAAATGGTCGTGATTAGGGATTACTCTAGTTTTCAATGCATTCCCATGGGAAATTTTGTATAAAGGAAAATTTGCTTAACATAAATTATCATTTGGAACGAATTAGATTCCTCTTTATACAAGGTACCACTGTACTGTAGGTTTTTTTTGTTTCTTTTCTTCATAGGGCGTTTATACAACGTCCCTAAGCTCCGCTGCAAATGGCTGCAAGCTCCGGAGCTTTAAAATGTTTCCCCACCAGCTCCGGAGTTTGCAGACAATTAAGTGCGACCCCGCCCACTTTAGCGTGACCCAGCGCACTTTTCTTGTACCTTCTCTTTGGAGGTGAAAAATCTTTGATGCGGTGTCAAGGAATAGTGAGTGCGGGTCTCTCCTCACTTATGTTTGCTGCTGTTTTTGGCTCCGCCCCCCTTTAAGAGCTACTTTTACAGAGACGAGGTGGGTTGGACTTGATGGCCTTACAGACACGAGAGGCAGAACGAGGTGAGCGGCATGCTTTTCTTTCTATTTTTCTCCCTCCCTCACGCAGCCAGCAACCAGGAAGTGCGGAGGGGGGTGGGGACAGAGGAAGAGCGAGGAAAACCCCTAAGATCTCTGGTCCGAATTTAAGTGGCCAGTGGATCTTAGGGTCGTGTAAAAAGGCCCATAGTTTTCTAACTCCACAACAGACCCTGTGTGTTTGTGTGTGTGTGTGCTGTGTTTCTTGCTGTCTCCAAAATAGATTCTCCCTGAGAACACATCCTCCTCATTCTTTCAAGAGGGTGAAGAGGTCAGGAAACAATTAGACAGTGCAGTAATGGACCTGGAGAAAAGTGAAGCTTTCTTAACAAAATCAGCCTAGCTTGTGTGCTCTCCATTTCCTTTAGGGAGTGAAATAATTAGTTTTTGGGGGATCATTTAGATTTGGGTTCATGTTGCCGCTCTCAGCAGCCTGAAGGAAAAAACTCCTTCCATCCCATTAAATTTGGATAGATAGGGACAAAACCTGGAAATAACACATTAAAAGGAAGATCATTACTCCTTACTCATTGTTTTCCCCACCACCACCACCAACCAAGTAATGAGGGCCAATGTTTGTTACTGCTAAATGTTTTAACAAAAAACAGACAACTGTTAGGTGTTTTTTTTTTTTTTTGCATAATGAAGAATATTTACATGCTGGTTCATGTAATTTGCATATAAATTACTTTTGGAGGGTTGAGAAGGAGGGGCCACTTGGGTGGGATTTGTAAAAGTAAAGTTGGCAGTAATTAGTTACCTTCTAGATATGAGTAATTTAACGCACTGTAGTAATTTAATGCACTTTCTCCAAAGCTTTTTCCAGCTTAGGTATGTGTGAATGCCAGTAAATTATTCAGTCACAGATAGAAAATAAATTCACTCCCATCTTCCTGGTACAAAAATGGTTAAACAGACAAAGCCTCTCAAAAAAAGAAGTAGAAAACACAAAAGGCAGCAACCCAGGCATTGGTCAGTGCACAGGAATTCAAATCCAGTGTACTGCCACCACTCAAGCAGGAGCTATCCAGGGTGCCGAATCAGACACTCAAAATAAGTTCAGCACCTTGGATAGGTCCTTCAAAGTTCATAGTAAAAAACCTGGACTGGATTCACCATTCCCATGAAATTGGAAGCTCTGACCACCAAACATGTAGTTCCTTCAAAGAACCATGCCTAAACAATCAGCCTGGACTTTATAAAGTTAAGTGGTCAAAGAGACAGATCAGGAGGGATAGATCTGGGGTCTCTCCCATATTCAGTTTTTTGAAATCTCATTGTCTATCTACGTCATATCTGAAGATACCTGAGAATGTTGGTAACTTATTATTAAAAATGAACTGAATGTACTAGCACAAACTCTAGGAATACAGGTAAGCAAGATAAATACCCAAGATCAGAGCCTCAGGTTAAAAACTAGACTCTACAATTAGTGTGTTATTAGATGCAGAGCTCTCTGAAGTGAGGAAATATCTTTGCCCAAGCTTGCTGCATCCCACATTTTGCAAATTGGTTTGCTTTTCTTTTGTTGGTCATGAGGCAGGGGGAATACATGGCCTTCCTTTAGAAAACTGGTGGCTCAGAAATAAAGCTGCTTTTAGCAGTATATGTATCTTTTTTTCTAGAACAACATGGAGAATTGTATTAGTTCCACCTGCCAACATCACTTTATTGACATAAACCTCAGAGCTTATTTATTTATTTATTTATTTATTTATTTATTTTATTTATTTATTTATTTATTTATTATTTTTACAGCTTACATGCCACCCACTACCCAAAGGTCTCTTGGCGACTTACACTCAAAAGAATTAAAACAGTTAACACATCAAAATGTCAATAAATAATTAAAACAATAATAAAAAATTACACTAAAAATTGCCATCAGGACTCACAATCTATATTATATCAATTAAAAAACTTCTGGAACAAGAAGGCTTCTACTAGGCACCAAAATGTCATCTATGTTGGCACCAGGCAGATCTCACTCGGGAGGGCATGCCATAGCCTGGGGGCAGCTGCCGAGAAGACCCTGTATCTACAAGCCATCCCTCTCACCTCCTTGAGGGACACCTCTTTCAAAAGCCTCCCCCCCCGGCTTGATCTTAATTGCCAGGTCAGTTCATATGGAAGGAGGATGTCCTTCAGGTATCTAGGGCCTAAGCCATTTAGGGCTTTAATATGTCAAAACAAGCACTCTGAATTGAGCTCGGGCAACAACTGGCAACCTGCAAGTTAAGAAGTTAACACAAGCATTGTCTGTGGTGGGTCAATGCAGAACATCAAATGTGTACACTGACCTCTTAACGTGCAGGATTTCACCACCAGGATGTACCCCCCCCCCAATGCCTTACACCAGATTCATAGGATTCTGGCCAACATGTCCGACACAGAGCATGACTGTGCTGAGTGCTGACTAAGGGATTCTTGAGGTATCATCTGAAACTAACTTTTCAAAGCTGTGGTTTGATGACTTCATCTCATAGCACCTAGAGATGAATCTGGAGGGCTTCATTGCACTCCATACCAATTTGCACATGTGCTGCACCTTCCCTCTCTTCTGACTGGCTGCCCCACTCACATTTCAGCGTACACTGCCTGGGTCCTCCTTCTCCAGCTGTATGCCAATCTGGGCAGGAGCTTGGGCTTCCCTTCCTTCCCCACTTTCCTTCTGGAAGCCAGCAATTCCAATGTAGGACGGGTCTCTTCCTGTGCAACTGTTAGGTGGATAGCTACCAGAAGAGGCAGGGGAATCCACTCTGAGCTCCAGCCCGGGGCTGGTGTGCCACCAGAGAAGAAGGATCCAGGTGGCATACACTGAAATGTGAGTAGGAGAGCTGGCCAGGAGGCAGGGAGAGAACACATGGAAACTGTGGTGACAAGCATACGAATCGATGCAAAGTGCTTCATGCCCATCTATAATACCAACATACTAATAGACTTTGTGAGACAGGCGACCCATGTAACACAGATGGAACATAAGTGCTTATTAAGACTACATCCAGAACTTCTTTAGAATCATAAAATAGACGTCCAAAGGGGTGTGCAAGGTCATCAAGTCCACCCCTCTCCTCTGTGCAAGAACGCCAATCAAAAGAGTTGTTCAAATTTCTCTTGAATGCCTTCAGTGTTGGAGCACTCATGACCTCTCAAGGTAACTGGTGCCATTGCTGTACTACTCTAACAGTTAAAAAGTTTTTTATCCTGATATTCAGAAAAAAAGCTGGGACCTCTTAAACTTGAGCCCGTTCTAGCACATCCTACACTCTGGGATGATCAAGAAGAGATCCTACCCCTCCTCTGAAGGACAGCCCTTCAGATATTTGAAAAGTGCTAACCCATCACCCCTCAGTCTTCTTTTCTCCAGGCTAAACATGTCCAATTCTTTCCGTCTTTTCCTCATAGGGCTCAGTTTCCCCAGGTCCCAATCATCCTTGGCCCTCTCCTTTGAACTTGTTCCAATTTGTCAGCAAATTATGTTAAGGAAATGTGTGTCTCTCTGTGTGTGTTTCTCCCTCCCCCTAGTGGGCTCTACCTGTTTGTGATCGTTCATGTCCCGATGTGCAACCAGTGTGAGATCAGGCATGAGCAAGGGGATTCACCTTGAGGGTGATTGTCCATATGCAAGCACATAAGAAAATAACATACTGGCCCATGTATGTTTTTCTGTTCTAGGGAGAGGCACAGGCTTCTATAGCATATATATTTTTAACTCAACAACTGATTTCTCTATGCTTACACCCACCTATCGGGAATCAATAACTGCAACCAGCAAATGTGACTCCAAGAATCTCACGCCATGTGGCTTGTCGTGTGTGATTAATTGGACAGGGGATGGCGTCCGCATGAGTGCAGACATAATCACTGGCAAGGCATGTAGCTCTTCCGAATGAGCCTTCTGGAAGTCAAGGTCACTAATTCCCAGTGACCCAAAGGGTAATACTAGCACAGACCCAAGGAAGTATGAGGATTTTTGTTTGTTTGGGAAGGGCTGGTATTTCACCATGGCAAGAATAGATAATAAGTCTGAAATTCATGTGTTACTTGAAGAGAAATAGCAGTCATGTAGTTCTCACTTCCCAGTCATAGTGCGTTCAGTCACATAATAGCATAACACAGCAGAATCATAGAATCATAGAGTTGGAAGAGACCTCAAGGGCCATCTAGTCCAACTGCCTGCCATGCAGGAACTCCCATCACAGTGCTCCTGGCAGATGGCCATCCAGCCTCTGCTTGAAAACCTCCAAAGAAAGAGAGTCCACCACCCTCCGTGGCAGCATATTCCACTGCCAAACAGCTCTAACCGTCATGAAGTTCTTCCTAACGTTTAAGTGGAATCTCTTTTCCTGTAGTTTGAGACCATTGCCCCGTGCCCTAGTCTCTGAAGCCATGGGAAACAAACCAGTCCCCTCTTCAACGTAACATCCTTTCAAATATTTAAACATAGCATTAGCTATTATATCCTCTCTCAGCCTTCTTTTTGTAAGGCTAAACATTCCCAGCTCCCTAAGCCATTCCTCGTAAGACATTTCTTCCAGACCTTCAATCTCACACCCCTCTGGACCCGTTCAAAGTTGTCAACAGTGTTGGTGAATCTATTGGCACAGGTGCCAAAGGTGGCATTCGGAGCCCTTTCTGTGAGCACACATCACCCCCTCACAGCCACAGCACTATCCCCTCTGCTCAGAGCACACCATTATCTGGTCGAAGGTGTGGCAGTGGCTTGTGGGCTCATTTGTAGCCCCAATTTACTCTCCGGACATGCCACTTTTGGGATGCCCAGAGTGATGTGCTTGGATAGCAAACTGGAGCTGTGAATGAGCCCTCAAGCCTCCGTCACTTCCCCCTGGCTTTTCTGACGCTGTAGCACCCCCATCCACCTCTCTGCCCAGGCGGATGGGGTACTACTCTTCAGGAAATTGAGGATTGAAGAGCAGGTTTTCGAAGTTCCCGTGGCCACAAGCAAGGGTGCTGTGGCTGTGGAAAATACAAAAGGCTGCTCTTCGATCCTTGCTTACAAAGTACTTGTAACCTGGGATACCACTGTATTCAGGTTAAATTGCTATATTGGCACTTTGCGAAAAATAAGTGGGTTTTGAATCGCAGTTGGGGCAGGCCCTACAGCAGGAAGCCCCTGCAGTGCAAAGGAACGTGCCCCGTGTCCATCTTCAGGTGAGAATGCCATCAAAGATGAGCTGTGGAGTCTTTTGGTAGTGAGGCTTACTCTGTGGACTTTGATAGAGTCACTGCTGGGATTTGGACAGAGAATTTGGGATGGTGGTGGCTATGCTGTTGAGTGCAACTCCCAGAAGACCACAGCCAGCAATAGGGAAGGTGGTTATTGTTGTGTCATTACAATTGTGACCGAGTCATTGTGATCCCATGTCCATGGAGTTTTTCTTGGCAGGAATACTGGAATGTCTTGCCAGTTCCTATTCCAGATGCCTACAGCACCTGGTATTCCCTAGTGGTCGCCCATCCAAGTACTAACCAGGGCCGACCCTGCTTAGCTTCTGAGATCAGGTGAGATTGAATGTGCTCAGGGCATCTAGGCAGCTCAGACTTATCAATTGTGTACTGGAGCAAACATGGAAACACAGAGATGCACAGGTGCTCTTGGATATGGCTTCATGCCCCTTTGGAAGCCAAAAATATTAATATTGCAGGAACAGGAATGATACATTCCCAATTCCTACTGTTCAGCGGATTGAGAACCTTATTATCTTTTCACGTTTTGATTGTACAGATATAAATGTCCACTAGAGATGGGCACAAACTGAAAAAATGGTGTTTCATTTCATTTCATTTCATTAAGGGGTTCGTTTCATTTCATTTTTCATGAATTTTCATTAAAAAATTCATTTTGTTGTTTCATTAATTCGTTATTTGTTTTTACCCACTTTTTCCCCAGCACCCACTGCGTGGCCCCTGGGGCCCGGTCGGAGCTGGGGGGTGCCTATGAACAGGTGTGGGAGGAATAAAGACGGGGAGCGGCATTGGAGCCGCACTGCTCTGGCTGCCTAAGCACAACCTCCTTATTTCCCCTCCCGATCGGCCCCGCGATAATGGGCCGCGGGAGGGAGGCACAAGGGGGTGGCAGCTTTGAAGCCGCACTGCTCTGGCCTCCTAAGTGCAGCCTTCTTATCTCCCCTCCCGATCGGCCCTGCGATAACGGGCCGTGGGAGGGAGGCGCAAGATGGGAGGCTTTGAAGCCGCGCTGCTCTGGCTGCCTAACCGCAGCCTGCTTCTTATCTCTCCTCCCGGGGCTGGGCTGAGGCTCGAGCCCACCACATCCCTCGATGGCACCGACAAGGTGCGTGCTCCCTCCGTGCAGCTTGGCATGAAAGGACCTCCGGAACAGCACCAGGTAGGAGAAATCTCAACCCCCATTAACGAAACGAAATGAAACGAACCAATTTTTTCTTGGTTTGGTTCATTTTGTGTTAAAATTTGCCCCTAGGGTCATTACGTAACGAAACAAATAATGAATAATGAAATGAAAAAAGTTCATTTCGTGCCCATCTCTTTTTTTTCCCTAAAAGTTATTTATGTATTTCATATCATCGGGGTCCCTACATAGGATGGGGGATGGGGGGGGGCGGAAATTCTAAGGATAAAAGCAGGAAAGTTCAAGTAAGTAGTATATTTTACAATATTTTTCTATATATTAATACACAGACTATATTTTAATTTCCCAATAGTGTTGGAGTCTCTTTTTTTAGCTATTTAGTTGTTTTTCATAAAAGGTATATAGTGGTTTCCAGCACTTTATCAGTTCTGATTTCCTTTATCGGTTCTGATGTTATGTCCATTTCAGCTGCTTCGAATAATTTTTCCAAAAGTTCTTGTCTGATTGGTGTTTCTACAATTTTCCAATATTTGGCATATAAAATTCTTGTTATTGTGACAGTATACAGTAACAGATGCTTTATCTTAACATCCTTATTTTCCCACAGCCAACAAAGTGCTTTTCTCACTATATGATTTCCAAAATGTTTCTGTTTCTTAGCCTTCTTATACCAAACAAATGCATGCCACCCCAACCTTAAATCATGACCTTCTAATTTCAAGATTCTCTGATTTTCTAGCATAATCCACTCCCTTATCCACACCAGTATACAAGCTTTATAATAAATTCCCAGTCTGGTAGACCACAACTTACTCTAGAAGTATCATCTTGTAAAGCTTTTTTCCTGATCCTTGTTTTTTTTTCCCCCTTGCCATATGAATTTCATTATTGCTTTTTCTATCTCCTTGAAAAAAATTTAATAGCAATGGAATCATCTGAAATAAAAATAATAATTTTGGAAGTATCATCATTTTAATTGCAGCTATTCGTCCCAGTAATGATAAATGCAGTTTTTTTCCATTTTCCAGATCTATTTGTATATCCTTTAAAACTTTTAGATAGTTATCTTGCCATATCTTGACATTAGAAATATTAAATCAAGTACGAGATCAGAAGGTGATAAAAGGGTTAAGAATAAAAGAAGAAGAATATAAGTTGCAGGCATATGCTGATGATGAAGTTTTCATATTAGAAGACCCCAATGACTCAGTGGAATGCCAGTTGAAAAACTATAAAGAGCTTTGGAGAAATGGCTGGTTTGAAGATAAAATCAAGAAAAGACTAAAATCTTAAAGAATATGACAGCAAAAGAAATTAGAGAATTAGTAGAGCAAACACATTTTAAAGAGGAAAAGACTATTACATATCTGGGAATAACGATAACCAAAAAAGCAAGTTTCGTGCCCATTTCTAATGTCCACTTTTAAAAGATGGCAATCTCTACATTTAGTCATATTGGGCTGACATTTATATATCATTCTGTTCATGATGCTATACTTTTCAAATGATCAGTTGGTTTTTGCTTCCCCCTGCCAACTTTTTCATTTTCTTCTTCACAGACATTTTTATTTTTTGCAAAATAAAAGGGGGGGGGGGGAAAACACCCAGATTTGAATACTGATGGCAATTGTCGCAGATAATTTTACTGATGCTGCTTTAAATATTTTAATTGAGCTGTACATAAATATTATAATAAGTTTATGTGATAGTACATTCTTTATACAAATGCAATATAATTTATTGAAAATTCAACAAAAATACATAAGTAAAAGTGTCATGTGAACTGTAAGCTTTTTTTTTAAGATTCCCTTCATTTTAGTATACCGGTAAGTTCTTGCTAAATGCCTTTATTCTGCTCTCCTTCTTAATGAATGAAAATAATTTTAGTAATTGAAGCAGTTTTCAGAATTTTGATTCATTCCTCCCCAAAGTTTACTCATTTATGTTTTTCAAAAATAACATATTGCCTGTCAGTCATCAGTAATAAGTAATGTGACACATTATTAGCACTTTTCTCTTAATACCATTTTTAACAACAAAAACCCAAATTACTAAAATAACCTCAACTTCTCACTTAAATGTGCTGTGAAAGTAATGTTTTGGGGGGCGGGGGAGCTGGTCTATGATTGATGTTTTGCTAAACTTCTAGAATTAATGTTGTTAAAATACTTTAAAGACAAAGCATGTATTTGCACATTATGCAAAAAAGAAAGATTTGAAGTATATATCTAAATCTGCATTTTATGTATCTTTGTGCAAGTGTGCGCGCATCCCCCTGTCAGTTTATTTTATAATGGTGATATGTGGTATACATCTTTAAATAAATAAACAGTTCTCAGTTCTTTGATTCATCCGGATTTCAGAACCGGCCCTGCCACTGAGCAGAGTAAAGCAATAGCTTTACTCTGGGATCTGGGAGTCTTGGGAGACCACAAATTGAACATGAGTCAGCAGTGTGATGCGGCTGCCAAGAAAGCCAAAGCGATTATTGGTTGCATCAAGAGAAGCATAGTGTCTAGATCAAGGGATGTGATAGTACCAGTTTATTCTGTTCTGGTCAGATCCCACCTGGAGTACTGTGTCCAGTAGAGATGGGCACGACATAGCGGTATTCCCGTTTCCGTTTCCGTTACTCGTATCCGTTACTCTACGGAAACGGAAACGGGAATTACTCCGCCAGAATTCGAGCTCGAACCGACAAACGAACAATTTGGTCTGATTTGTCATGCTCGTTACTTGCATCGCGGCGATCGCACAATGCCAAGCGGCACAGAAAAAAAGTTTTTAAAAGTTAAAAAAAAACGATTCCCGGCCCTAAAAGTAGGCGAAAACTGTCTGAGGGCACCTACCAGGCCAGAAGGGTGTTTTATTTGGGGGGGTTCCCCGCCCCTCTCTCCTTGGCTATTGCTACTGCTGCGCTGCTGGTACCAGGCTGGGAGGGCGCATTCATTTGCCATGCAGTGCGGGGGATCCAAAATGGCGACCGCAATATTTTTTTTGAAATCGTTGCCCAAAACCCCACCAAAGCTCCACAGAAACATGCGAAAATTAGCTATTTTAAATGCTTGAATTTTTACAGTAGCAGCAGTGGGTTTTTCTGGCAAAATAAAGTCTCCGTTGATTTTATTTTATTTTATTTTATTTTATTTTTTTACACCTGCGCATTCGCAATGATGGGCTCGCCCATGGGAGTGGACCATGCAAAGTTTTGGAGCCATTCCACCAATCACATGGCCAGGTTTTGCTGACTGTACCAGGCTGGGAGGGCGCATCCATTTGCCATGCAGTGCGGGGGATCCAAAATGGCGACCGCAATATTTTTTTTGAAATCGTTGCCCAAAACCCCACCAAAGCACCACAGAAACATGCGAAAATTAGCTATTTTAAATGCTTGAATTTTTACAGTAGCAGCAGTGGGTTTTTCTGGCAAAATAAAGTCTCCGTTGATTTTATTTTATTTTATTTTATTTTATTTTTTTACACCTGCGCATTCGCAATGATGGGCTCGCCCATGGGAGTGGACCATGCAAAGTTTTGGAGCCATTCCACCAATCACATGGCCAGGTTTTGCTGACTGTACCAGGCTGGGAGGGCGCATCCATTTGCCATGCAGTGCGGGGGATCCAAAATGGCGACCGCAATTTTTTTTTGAAATCGTTGCCCAAAACCCCACCAAAGCACCACAGAAACATGCGAAAATTAGCTATTTTAAATGCTTGAATTTTTACAGTAACAGCAGTGGGTTTTTCTTGCAAAAAAAAGTCTCCGTTGATTTTATTTTATTTTATTTTATTTTATTTTATTTTATTTTTTTTACACCTGCACATTTGCAACAATGGGCTCGCCCATGGGAATGTACCATGCAAATTTTCCACCAATCGCATGGCCACTTGGCCAGGCTGACCACAGAGACTTCTGGGATGTGCCAATCGGGCATAAACAGCCCACTAATCGTAGCCCAAACCCGAACCCTAAGCCTAAGCCTAACCCATATGCCAGTACACTGTCCTTCTAAGTGGGTCAGAGGGGCACCCAGAGGTGCACCCCAATACTCACCCTAACCTCACCCGTAACTAGCCTAACCCTAGCCCTTGCGCTAACCCGTCTTAACCCTAAGCCAGATCTACTTGCATTGCACTGTGAGACACAGCGGGTGCAAAGAGTCTGCCAGTCCGTCACTTGTGGCTCTGGCTGACTCCTGCAGCTCCCTCCAGGAGCCCGCTACCCCCCCAAACCAGTACTAATGACAACGAAAAACGAAAAATCGAACCAACTAATTTTTGCAAAATTTCACGAAAAACGGAAACGAGCCGAAACGGACTGCCTCCGACACACGACAACTCGAAAACGTCATTTTCCCTAGTCGTGCCCATCTCTAGTGTCCAGTTCTGTGCGCCACAATTTAAAAAGGATGTTGACAACCTCGAGCGAGTACAGAGGAGGGTGACCAAGATGACTGAGAGTCTGGAAGAAATGTCTTACAAGGAACAGTTTAGGGAGCTGGGAATGTTTAGCCATATAAAAAGAAGGCTGAGAGGGGGTATGAGAGCTATGTTTAAATATTTGAAAGGATGTTACATTGAAGAAAGGACTGGTTTGTTTTCCATGGCTTCAGAGACTAGGACTCGGGGCAATGGTTTCAAACTACAGGAAAAGAGATTCCATTTGAACATTAAGAAGAACTTCCTGACAGTTAGAGCTGTTCGGCAGTGGAAAATGCTACCACCAAGGGTGGTGGAGTCTCCTTCTTTGGAGGCTTTTAAGCAGAGGCTGGATGGCCTTCTGTCGGGAGTCCTATGATTGGGGTTCCTGCATGGCAGGGGGTTGGATTGGATGGCCCTTGAGGTCTCTTCCAACTCTATGATTCTATGATTGATTCTATGATTCTGGTGGTAGACAGCTGGACAATTGCTGTAATACTCTAGCTGTTCCATTTAAACACACACATCTCGCTGAGCCATTCCTCTGCCTTGGAAGGAAGAAGTACATGGCTCGTCCTGTAACAAAAAAGTGAGCCTTCCTTCCTCAAATATGGTCAAAGATCTCAATGTGTGTGTGTGTGTGTGTGTGTGTGTGTGTGTGTGTGTGTGTGTGTGTGTGTGTGTCATTATAGTTGTGACCAACCCTTCGTGACTCCATGTCCATGGAGTTTTCTTGGCAGGAACACTGTAGTGGTTTGCCAGTTCCTACTCCAGGCACCTACAGCACCTGGTATTCCCTGGTGATCTCCCATCCAAGTACTAACCAGGGCCAACCCTGCTTAGCTTCCGAAATCAGGTGAGATCATATGTGCTTAGGGCATCTAGGCATTTTGTAAAGATCTCAATATGAAAGTAAAATTCAACTGCAAGTCTTGTTGTCTTCTGCACAGAATGGCAGAGAGAGACACCATCTTGAGCTTTGCCTTGTTTGGTAAAATTTATTGGAATTGGTCTAGCTGGAATCATTTACAAAATTCCCCCGTCTCTCTCTCTCTCTCTCTCTCTCTCTCTCTCTCTCTCTCTCTCTCTCTGTGTGTGTGTGTGTGTGTGTGTGTGTGTGTGTGTGTGCGCGCGCGCGCGCGTGTGTTTCCCCATTCTGGTAAAGCCCCATGTACAAAAATATGCTTCTGTCCCTAGCTGGTTCTAAAGATACACTTCTGAAAAATGGGAATCAATAAAACTGTTATGGTGCCAACAAGTTAATTTGTAATTATAGATGGGCACAGAATGAACATTTTTTCATTTCCGTTACCGTTTGTCGTTTCCGTTATGCAACGAAACAACAAATGAAAATTGTGATGAAAATGAAACGAAACGAACAGAACCACGAAAATTGTGGTCGTTACAATTTGTTTCCGTTAATGGCGACGCGCAATGAAATGAGCTGTTTTAAATGTTAAAAAACGCCCTGGACATCCATAAAAATGCAGCGATAATTATTTATATTGTCTGATAATACCTACCAGGGGGTTGGGGTCCTTAAAACGTTTGTTTTAGTCTTCTCCCATCGCGATGTATCTTTCTTTTCCCTTTAAAATGGATGTCGCCACCAGCCACAAAATGGAGGCAAGCCATGTGATGGGATCATGTTCAACCAAGAGCATGCCCAGGGTGCAGACTGGGCGGGTAGGTCTGGCAGCCACAGAGGGCGTAAAAAGGTCTGGCAGCCCCCGTCCTCCTTGCAGTCTCTGGTGGAAGTTAGGGTGGGATTGCTGTCTCTGCGACACTAGCTTCAGTCCTGCAGCCTCCCTGTGTGTGTGCGTGCTGTGTACCTCTCGGTGAGTACCTTCCCTTTCCCCGCAGTGCAGTCACTCTGCGGCTGCCTTGCACCCTGGGCAACGCCCGCCGCTGCCTTTGCAAGCCTCCCTGCATACCTAGTCTATACTGTGTCTCTGCCAGCATCCATTTTTTTTTAGTGTTTTCCCTCTGGTCTGGGGTGTTGGGGGATGCCTGCGCACGGAAATGTTTTAAAAATTGCGCAAAAAGCGGGTAGAAACGACAAACAGAAAAACGGAAAACGGTAACAATTTTTTTCAAAAATTTCACGACAAATGGAAACGAACCGAAACAGACTTCTCAACGACAAACGAGAAACCGAAACGCCATTTTTCTGTTTCGTGCCCATCTCTATTTGTAATTATGGCAATACTATTCAGCTTGTGCAGAACCAGGCATGTAATGTAGAGTCTGTGGTATAGGTACACTTAAGCAATTGCCCTTTAACTATGTTTTTACCCTGCCTTTCTCTTTAAAAGAAACCAAGGTGGCTAGCAACATTAAAAGGGCAATATATAAAAGCTAAAAAATTCCCATTCCAGAGTTAGATAACAAGATAACGCCTAAAGTTTTTCACTTTAAAAGATTTTCAATTTAAAACCCAAGAACAGATAGACAAACAGATAGTATATAGATGCCTTTTTAGAGGTGATTTGTGTAGTATATATAGTTTCAATGTACAGTATAATCAGTGACCTAATTTTAAAAATCATGTTCCATTTTTAACACACTTAAAACTAGAGATGGGCACGACTTGAAAAAAAAATTTTCGAGTTGTCGTTAGTCGGGCCGGTTCCGTTTCGGCTCGTTTCCGTTTTTCGCAAAAATTTGCAAAAATTAGTCGGTTCGTTTTTTCGTTTTTTCATTGTCGTTAGTACTGGTTTGGGGAGGGGGTAGCGGGCTCCTGGAGGGAGCTGCAGGAGTCAGCCAGAGCCACAAGTGACGGACTGGCAGACTCTTTGCACCCGCTGTGTCTCACGTACTTGCATGTAGTGCAATGCAAGTAGATCTGGCTTAGGGTTAAGACGGCTTAGTGCAACAGCTAGGGTTAGGCTAGTTACGGGTGAGGTTACGGTGAGTATTGGGGTGCATCTGGGTGCCTCTCTGACCCACTTAGAAGGACAGTGTACTGGCGTATGGGTTAGGCTTAGGGTTCGGGTTTGGGCTACGATTAGTGGGCTGTTTATGCCCGATTGGCACATCCCAGAAGTCTCTGTGGTCAACCTGGCCAAGTGGCCATGCGATTGGTGGAAAATTTGCATGGTCTACTCCCATGGGAGAGCCCATCATTGCAAATGTGCAGGTGTAAAAAAATAAAATAAAATAAAATAAAATAAAATCAACAGAGACTTTTTTTTGCAAGAAAAACCCACTGCTGCTACTGTAAAAATTCAAGCATTTAAAATAGCTAATTTTCCCATGTTTCTGTGGTGCTTTGGTGGGGTTTTGGGCAACGATTTCAAAAAAAATATTGCGGTCGCCATTTTGGATCCCCCCCCCCACCGCATGGCAAATGGATGCGCCCTCCCAGCCTGGTACAGTCAGCAAAACCTGGCCATGCGATTGGTGGAATGGCTCCAAAACTTTGCATGGTCCACTCCCATGGGCGAGCCCATCATTGCGAATGCGCAGGTGTAAAAAAATAAAATAAAATAAAATAAAATAAAATCAACGGAGACTTTTTTTTTTGCAAGAAAAACCCACTGCTGCTACTGTAAAAATTCAAGCATTTAAAATAGCTAATTTTCGCATGTTTCTGTGGTGCTTTGGTGGGGTTTTGGGCAACAATTTAAAAAAAAAAATGTGGTCGCCATTTTGGATCCCCCCCCCACCGCATGGCAAATGGTGCGCCCACAGTCAGCAAAACCTGGCCATGCGATTGGTGGAATGGCTCCAAAACTTTGCATGGTCCACTCCCATGGGCGAGCCCATCATTGCGAATGCGCAGGTGTAAAAAAATAAAATAAAATAAAATAAAATAAAATCAACGGAGACTTTTTTTGCAAGAAAAACCCACTGCTGCTACTGTAAAAATTCAAGCATTTAAAAAAAAGCTAATTTTCGCATGTTTCTGTGGTGCTTTGGTGGGGTTTTGGGCAACGATTTCAAAAAAAATATTGCGGTCGCCATTTTGGATCCCCGCACTACATGGCAAATGGATGCGCCCTCCCAGCCTGGTACCAGCAGCGCAGCAGTAGCAATAGCCAAGGAGAGGGGGGCGGGGAACCCCCCCCAAATAAAACACCCTTCTGGCCTGGTAGGTGCCCTCAGACAGTTTTCGCCTACTTTTAGGGCCGGGAATCGTTTTTTTTTTTTTTAACTTTTAAAAACTTTTTTTCTGTGCCGCTTGGCATTGCGCGATGCAAGTAACGAGCACGACAAATCAGACCAAATTGTTCGTTCGTCGGTTCGAGCTCGAAGTCTGGGGCAGTGATTCCCCCGTTACCGTTTCCGTAGAGTAACGGAAACGAGTAACGGAAACGGAAACGGAAAATACCGCTAAGTCGTGCCCATCTCTACTTAAAACTAGTTAGGATATTTTAAATATTGGATTGTGTCACATTTATATCATTCTTAAAAGATAAACTTTCCCTGTTTGTGTTGTCATTAGCTATTTATTTGTCAACAAGAATAGGAAATAATTCTTCAAAGTTAATTAATCATCCCCCAAAAAGTTATTTCTCCATTCCTGATTCTCTCCACAATCTCTTCAGCCTTGTGCCACCCTTTCACTCCCTACCACTCTCATTCTTTCTCATTCTCTTATTTTGGTTTCCTGTCAGGGTTTTCTTTTTTCTTTTCTTGTTTTAATAAATGAAATTTCCAGAATAGACTTTCTGTTCAACTTTTTGCAGTTTCTCACGTGAACGAAACACCCACCACAGCTCCTTCGAAAATAAAAATAAAAATTCACCCTAGCAAGGAGAACATCTCTCAAGAGGAAACGCAAGCCATAAAACATGGTTACCGCTTCCCTTTCTGTCAGGTTCTGTTCAGAAATTCATTCATTGAGAGAGAGAAAGAGAGAGAGGCAGTTAATTCACAAAATTTACTAAACAGTCATCAGGTTGTGTGGCATTTGGATGGTCAACGTTGCATATCTATGAGAGACAGCACATGCTCATCCTTCATGCTTGACAAATCATCATGGCTTCCCGCTTTGTTATCAGGCTTTAAAAGTTTCCTGTGTTCCTACCTGCTACATATATCTGTAGAAAACTAGAGGCCATGACAAACAGAAGCAGAAGTGGATCTGCGAGGGTGGTTTTAGGTGGAAAAACAGTCTTTCAGGCTGACTGTCATCACCTTTTCTCTAAGAGGCTCAAGCTGTGAAAGAATTTTTAGTTGACTAAGAAATCGCCTGGCATCCATTCACATTTGTTTCCATGCTCCCATGCTTCAGTATGGGGGATTTAATAAACAAAAAAGCGGTATTAGATCATGTACTCTATCTTTTTTTAAAGCCCACAACACAGTGGGCGTTTATACACGACCCCTAAGCTCCGCAGCAAATGGCTGCAAGGTCCGGACCTTAAAAATGTTTACCCACCAGCTCCGGACTTTGCAGACAATTAAGTGCGACCCCGCCCACTTTAGCAAGACCAAACAGCAGTTTTCTTGTACCTGCTTTTTGGAGGTGACAAATATTTGATCCGGTGTAAGGATAGTGAGTGCGGGGCTCTCCTGGCTTCCGTTTGTTCTTTTTTTGCGCCCCGCCCCTTTAAGAGATCTGTATGCTGCCGGGAACAAAACGGAGGTAAACCGGCATTCTTTTCTTTCTTTTTTCTCCGTCCCTCAGGCAGCCAGCAACCAGGAAGTGCCGAGGGGGGTGGGGACAGAGGAAGAGCGAGGAACCCCTAAGATCTCTGGTCCGAATTTAAGTGGCCAGCGGATCTTAGGGGTCGTGTAAAAAGGCCCAGTGTTAGGAAGAAAAAGAGGTTGGCTTTTTAAAAAGTCTTTCCCATTACAGTAAAACCTCACACAGGGGGTGGGGTGGGGGTCTGAGAAAATAAATATATACAGTATTACACACTGTGCTTATACCAAGAATTTCAGGCAAAATTCAAAGAAAAAGAAAAGAAAAGAAAAGTAAAGAAAAGACACAAAACATGTGGTACCTTAAAGACTAACTTTCATGTTTTAATGTAACGTTTTGTGGACTACACCAGTGTTTTTCAACCTTTTTTGGGCCAAGGCACACTTGTTTCATGAAAAAAATCACGAGGCACACCACCATTAGAAAATGTTAAAAAAATTAACTCTGTGCCTATATTGACTATATATAAACAGTAATTCGCTTCCTCCACAGGGGGGGTTGTTCCTCCTGCTGGCGCACCTTCCCGCCCTTCCTCCTCCTCCTCCTCCTCCTCCTCCGGGCTTCCCATCATTCATTCGTTCATTCCGTCGCTCGGAATGCTGGCGCGCCTTCCCCCACCCCACCCCCACCCCAGTCGCCCACCCCTCCTCCAACCATTCATGGCACATCCGGCTGTCCAAGCATCTTCTCCCCCCCTCCCCACCCTCAATCCGTCATTTCCCACCGCCTGGGTCCCCTTCACTTCACCCACGCCAAGGGGGTGCATGTGTGTGTGTGTGTTTCTGCTTATATACCGCCCCATACCACTTCAAGTAGTCTCTGGGTGGTCGGCGGTGAGATTTTTGGCTGCTCCGGACGTGCGGTTTGTCCGCTCCAGCTGGCGCCCCACCCCCACCCCTTTTGAGGCTCCTTTGCCTTACCGGGGGAGGGCTCAAGGCTCCGTCCGCGCAGCCGAGGATCGGGGCCTTGCCCAGCGAGGCGAGCGGTGGCCGTGGCGGCGGCGGACCGCCCGTGACCGGCAGCAGCAGCGGCGAGGCTTGCAGCCTTGCCGCGCTCCGGCCGGTCTCTCTTTGACAGGCCGCCTACCAGCTGGGCTCTCCGATCGGAGCCCTGATAAGGGCTCCGGCAGGGGAGCGGCTTCGGCGGCAGCGGTGGCCTGGGAGGCGGCGGCAGCGGCGGCGGCGATCGGATCCCTCTTCTTCGGCGGCCCTGTGCATGCGTGTGCCCGTGTGCCTGGGGTGCAGGGCGTAAGCACGTGTGGATCCGCCTCTGTGCCGCTCTCTTCGGGCCAAGACGCCGATTGGGGGGGGGAATAGACACAGATGAGCAAAAAAACAAACAAACAGTGTGTGTGTGTGTGTGTGTGTGTGTGTGTGTGTGTGTGTGTGTGTGTGTGTGTGTGTGTGTGTGTGTGTGTGTGTGTGTGTGCGGCAGCCGGCTTCTTTCTGGACGCCCCGCCTTCCTCCAGCTCCGCGGCACACCAGCCAACATCTCGGTCATCGGCACAGTACTGTGCCGCGGAACACCGGTTGAAAAACACTGGACTACATGTCCACTTCTTCAGACATAGAGCAGCAGAATGAGGTGTGCAATATAATATGGGATGGGGTATATATTTCATACCATATATTCATTGGCTGTAGTATATAGAGTTGGGAGGTGGATAGGGGAGGGGGAGAGGAGGAGCGGGAAGAAGAGGATGGAGAGTTGATTAGTAGAAATGGTGGGAAGATTGGGCCAGGGTCTATAGAGCTGTAAGGGATAGTGCTTATACCAAGAAAGATCTTTGTGCAAAAGGAGGCCTCGATGCATGACGTTTCCACAGGATGTGACCGGATGGTGTTTTATCCCATTGTTTTGGGTGTCTCTGGCAGGGGCAAACGTCTGTTTTTAGTATGAATAGGGCCTCTCTGTTTCAGTTCTCTTGCAGCATTTATCGTTGGCAGGATCTCACTGAAGCGGATGCCTCAGCAATTCAGAAGTATTCCATTTATTTGGAAGCTGAGTCATGGCAAACGTTACTCATCGAAGTTGTTTTGTCAGTCTGATCTGAGTCATGGCAGGTTGAGCCACGGCAACTAGACTTCTTTTATGGTGAGATCAAAATGTTTCGGTGCTCATCCAAGTAGCTTCTTCAGTTCAGAACTGGAATAGGCCATGTAGTTCAACTCCCTGCTAAGTGCAGGAAGCCAGATGAAGCCAGATCTGACAAATGGTCAGAATGCCTCGAGTGCGGAGGTGCTTTCCATCTCATTAGCTCCATTAGAGCTGAACTGAATTAAACAAACAAACAAATAAGAGAAAGTACTTTTTCACCAAGAGGAGCACTGGTCTGTGGAACTCCCTGCCAGAAGAAGTGGTGACAGCTGTCAGCCTTGACAGTTTTAAGGAAGGATTAGACAAGTTCATGGAGAACAAGGGTCTCAATGGCTATCACTATGGATGCCTAAGGACAACCTCCGGGTTGGAGAGATATGACAGGATATCTCTCAATGCCATTTGTGGGGAATCATAAGCAGGTGAAGACATCTGCTTGGGAATACCCTGAAGCAAATGGTGAGCCGCTGTGTGAGACAGAATGCTGGACTGGATGGGATGTGGCCTGTTCCAGCAAGGCTGTTGTTGTGTTCTTAAAAAACATTTTAAAAAGGGGTTTCTAAAAATAGAGCACTAAAAATCCTTTCTCGCCAGCCACAAACTGGCAAAATGCCGTTTCAAACAGAAGAATCTTGGATAATAATAATCCTAGAACCGCACAGACTTGGAAGGGACCGTATGGATAATCAAGTCTAGCCTCTAAGCACTGACCTATCCAACTGTTCATCTTTGTTTGCAGGTGGAAACCACCTACCTTGAAAAGTCACTAAGCGGGAGGATAGCCCAATACAGGAGGGGCAATCGCTCAGGACCAGAATCAGCAGTACACCCTCCACTTGAAGGACAAAGGGCACTCATGCAAAGATGAGGATGTACACATATTAGACAGAGAAGCGAGGTGGCTTGAGAGAGGAGTCAGGGGGAAGCCATTCATGTGTGCATTGAAAACCACTCTCTCAACAGGGGTGGGAGACTCAGGCACAACCTGTTTGCTAGCGATCATGCTGCCCTTCCATCGATCCCCAGACAAATCAGAAGCACTTCACACCTCCACCAGGAAGGCCACAGCTAATGACTCATACTTAATGGGTGTTGGGAAGTGTTGCATAGGTGAACCACAAATTGAACATGAGTCAGCAGTGTGATGCGGTGGCCAGGATAGCCAATGCGAATCTTGGTTGCATCAATATAAGCATTGTGTCTAGATCAAGGGAAGTGATAGTACCACTCTATTCTGCTCTGGTCAGACCCCACCTGGAGTACTGTATCCAGTTCTGTGCACCTCAATTTAAAAAAGATGTTGACAACGTTGAGCAGGTGTAGAGGAGGGCAACCAGGATGGTTGAAGGTCTGGAAGAAATGTCTTAGGGAACTGGGAATGTTTAGCCTTTCAAAAAGAAGGCCGAGGGGGGATATGATAACTATGTTTAAATATTTGAAAGGATGTCATATTGAAGAGGGAACAGGTTTGTTTTCCATGGCTTCAGAGACCTAGGACTCGGGGCAATGGTCTCAAACTACAGGTAAAGAGATTCCATTTGAACATTAGGAAGAACTTCATGACAGTTAGAGCTGTTCGGCAGTGGAATATGCTGCCACAGAGGGTGGTGGAGTCTCCTTCTTTGGAGGTTTTTAAGCAGAGGCTGGATGGGCATCTGTCGGGAGTCATGTGATGGGGGTTCCTGCATGGCAGGGGGTTGGACTGAATGGCCCTTGAGGTCTCTTCCAGTTCTATGATTCTATTATTCTATGATTCTGTGATTCTATGTTGAGGCCATTGTTCTCCTAACAAGCCTATTCAGGCCACTGTCCAGCTAAGGAGCCTACTCAGACCAGGGTGAGATAAAATCTGCTTGAATGAGTAGTGAAACATTTCAGTCTCACAGGGAACGAAGTCCAGTTGCCATAACTCAATTTCCAGATAAACTGATCCAGATGACGGAGAATCTTCACACACTCCTTTGAAAAAGGCTCCTCAGCATGGAAGGCCTTTGATATCCAAATATCTTCAATTGACTTGTGGTGGTACAGCACTAGAAACTTAGAGGTGTCTAAAAGTTATCTCTCTCCCCTCTGTTGGTCTGTGAAAGGGACCTGAGGTATGGTGCAATGCTTAGAGTACTGGACTCAAGCTTCAGAGACTCAGCACTTATTGAGTTGTGAAACTGCCCAACCTTGCTGGATGGTGGTGGTGATTTTGAGGGTAAATCTCAGAAGGGGAAAACCACGTCTCTATTTTTCAAGCAATGTATTTGCCTCCATTAAAAAAGCAGCGGAGATAAAAATGTACTGTAAATAAGATTAATTGTATAGACCTTGGTGAGCTGAAGGTGTACTTGTTTCATAGAAAAATGTGGATTTTGAGGAAGGTTTTCAGTGGCAGCAGCAAGTATGAGAACTATGGTTTATTGTGTGTGCAGATGCAAAAATGAATTTCCCTCCTGCAATGGCAATGGAAATGCAAGACCTAAATCAGCGTTAGGGCTCCTTTTTAGATGTATGTAAAAGCTTTATCCTTAAGGCTATTTTAAAAAAATTCCCTTGGTTAGGGACAGGCAGTTGTGCTTTGCAGATGGTTAAGGATGTTGCATTCCTGCCTACGGGGACCATATTTATTCTGCAACTGCTTCTGTTAATTTGGGTATTGCAGGTTTTGGCAGTGCTGCAAAAACCTGTAACACCTGCCTGACTAGATTTGAAAATGAGCTAAGAATGTTGGTCCACAGCAATGATTTTTCTGCACAGGAACACAAGACGTTGACAGGTCTGTCTGCAGCCTGCATCATGGGATCAACTGTCAAAGTGCAGCAGGCAGCTTCTGGTAGCTCCATTACCCTATTGAAATGAACTGAGAACCGGATGGGATGAGGTTGAAGTTGATATAAAATTGCATGATCAGTGCGTGCATCCTCTTGAGACAATGTTTCATCTAGTGGTGTGCTGTCTGGTGCCAGTGATAGAAGGCGAGTGGGAGGCAGAGAGGCACTACTGTCATTGCCACCACCTTCATTCCCTTCCTCTTCTGTCTTTGGGAAGGTAGGTTTTGCCTGGATCAAGGCATAGCAGAAGCACAATGCTGACCTAAAATCCATTTATTTGATAGATCTGGGGCTACCAATTCCATTCATAATTCAAGTCATCACCTGTTTTTTTTTCATTTTTAAAATTTTGTCTCTTTCCAAAGTGGAATAGTACTAGATCAGTGTTAGATCTGGGGCTACCAACTCCATTCAGAATTCAAATCATCACCTGTTTTTTTTTTTCATTTTTTTAAAAAATGTCTCTTTCCAAAGTGGAATAGTACTAGATCCGTGTTACAGGCAGGCAGGCAGGCAGGCAGGCAGGCAGGTGGGCTAGATAGATAGATAGATAGATAGATAGATAGATAGATAGATAGATAGATAGATAGATAGATAGATAGATAGATAGATAATTATTTTATTTATTTACAAAAAATTAGCCACCTCACTACTAAGTGGACTCTGGGCAGCATACAACGATGTACTAAAACTATAAAACAACATAATTATTAAAACTATAAAATACAATACAATTTAAAACAATCAATATACAATACAAATTATAAAATCCTGCTGCTCATGAGCCCTGCTAAAAACACAAATTAAAAGGCTGCCTGAACAGGGAAGTCTTTGCCTAGCTCTGAAAAGCCCAAAGTGTTGGTGCCAGGCGGATCTCTGTAGGGAGGGCATTCCAAAATTGGGGGGCAACTGCCGAGAAGGCCCCATTTCGACATGCCATGCCATAATACAGTGCTCCCCAACCTTTTTGTCCCCGCGGACCGGGAAATTTTTGAAAATTTTCCTGTGGCCCGGGGGTGGGGGGGGAGGGGGGGAGAATGCGAAAGGGGGGTCCGGCTGGGAGGCAAAAGGGGGGGGGGTGAAAGCAAAGGATGGGAGGGAAGGAGGAGGGGGAGGCACGAGAGCAGCGGCGGCAGCACTTACCGGCTTGGGGCGTCGGGCGTGCCACTCCCCCCCCCCACACACACACGGGCGGGGTGGGGGGGAACCCGGGGCTCCTGGGCAGGCGGGCCCCCACCTCCTCCTCCGGCGCCGGGGCCAGGAGCCGCGCGCGGGTCTCGCTGCTGGCGCCCCGCTTGCTCCTGCTGCCGCCGCCGCCGTGGGCCACCTCCTCCGCCGGGGAAAGCAAGCGGGGCGCCAGCAGCGAGACCCACGCGCGGCTCCTGGCCCCGGCGCCCTGCACGCACGCGGCACCCGCCCGGCCGCGCCGGGAAGCGCCCTCGCGGCACCGACGAGCCGCCGCCTCCTCCTCCTGCTCTGGTTCCTCCTCCTCCTCCTCCTCCTCCTCCTCCCGCCGCCGCCGCCGGAGGTGCAGCAGCAGCCACCCCCCCGCAATTGCCCCCCGCCGCCGCCGCAATCGCCCCCATCCCGCCGCCGCCGCTACCCCCCGCAATCGCCCCCCCGCCCCCGCCGCAATCGCTCCCATTCCGCCGCCGCCGCCACCCCCCCGCAATCGCCCCCCGCCCCCGCCGCAATCGCCCCCCCGCCGCCGCCGCCGCAATCGCCCCCCCGTCCCGCCGCCGCCGCCGCCCACCCCCCCCCGCAATTGCCCCCCCGCCCCCGCCGCAATTGCCCCCCGCCGCCGCCGCAATCGCCCCCGTCCCACCGCCGCCGCAATCGCCCCCGTCCCGCCGCCGCCGCCGCCGCCACCCCTCCGCAATCCCCCCCCGCCGCCGCCGCCACCCCCCCCCCCCACAATCGCCCCCCCCGCCGCCGCAATTGCCCCCCCGCCGCCGCCGCAATCGCCCCTGTCCCGCCGCCGCCGCAATCGCCCCCGTCCCGTCGCCGCCGCCGCCACCCCCCCCCGCAATCGCCCCCCGCCGCCGCCGCCGCCACCCCCCCCGCAATCGCCCCCCGCCGCCGCCGCAATTGCCCCCCCGCCGCCGCCGCAATCGCCCCTGTCCCGCCGCCGCCGCCACCCCCCCCCGCAATTGCCCTCGCTGCTGCTGCTGCTGCTCCTTCGGCGGCGGCGGCGGGAGGAGGAGGAGGAGGAGGAGGAGGAACCAGAGCAGGAGAAGGAGGAGGAGGAGGAGGAGGAGGAGGCTCGTCGGTGCAGTGAGGGCGCTTCCCGGCGCGGCCAGGCGGGTGCCGCGCGCGGGGCGCCGGGGCCGGGAGGGGAGGAGGGAGGCAAAGGCGGCGGCGGCGGCTCCTCCTGCACTCCTCCAGCCTTCCTCCTCCACCGGCCGCCCGCGGGAGAGAAGAGGAGGAGGAGGAGGGCGGCGGAGGAAAAGGGGAGGAGCCTCCCCGGCCTCCCCAGGCGGCCCGGTGCCGACCGGTCCACGGACCGGCACCGGTCCGCGGACCGGGGGTTGGGGACCACCGCCATAATATATATATTGGATGCCAGGATCTCAGGTAACTGAGAAACAGTGATACCTTGTATAAAGGAATTAATTTGTTCCAAATTAAATTATGTTAAGCAAATTTTCCTTTATATAAATTCCCATAGGAATGCATTGAAAACAGAGTAATCCCATTTTTGTGTTGTACAGATTCTCCCCATAAGTGATTATGTTAAGCAAATTTCCCCTATCTCTGGAATTTTTTATGTTGTACAGATTTTATGTTATACAAAGTGTTTGTTATACAAGGGTCCACTGTATGTTCTTTCTGTTATAGATATATATAAGTTTCCTGAGATCCTGGCATCCAATACTTGGTAAACCTCCAGAGAAAACAATTTACTCAGACACAAGTGAACACACATGGAAAAACAACTCCATTTTTAAAAAAACCATACTTAGACATATGTCATGTAGACTGAACTTTTAAAATTGGTGCCAAGCATGCTATACCTGACACTGAACCAGAACTATTATGATGTCTATCTGAGTCCTCAGTCAAGTAGCTTCTTACGTGATCCAGTCAACTCAGACAGCCTCCACCCACTTGAACCAGCCATTGGACCCCTCTGGATAAGAAGGTGCATAAAGAGTCCCTCTTCCAGGGAGGGACATGCTGAAGTAAAAGCACACTGTATTTTTGTACTTGTGTGCTCTGTCTCAGTCTTGGTTTCTCTTTGCTTCTGCGTTCTGACTTCTCTGCTAATCCCGTTGAGTGCTTTTCCCTTTACATGTGCCTTGCTTTTCTGTCCTGGGGCCAGACAGAGACATTTGACTAGTTCAAGGTGAAGAAGAAAATGTCCCTTCCTGATCTGGCAGCTGAAGCTTACTTCAGGGCTGGCAAATGGATGGTATCCCTTGCTACACCTGAGGGAAGCTGAATCATCCATTTGGTACAGGAGACATTGAGTGGCAAGTAGAGATGGGCATGAAACAGAAATATAGCATTTTGTTTTGTTTTGTTTTGTTTTGTTTTGTTTCACTCTTCATTTTGTTTCATTAATAACAGATTTATTAAAAAAATAATTTTTATCACAAAATGAAACAATCCGTAAGGCTATAAATAATGGGGAACTTTACCTTTTTATTATTTAACAGGGAGCCCACTGCCCTAAATCAAAGACCCTCCTTAAACCTTCCAGTCAATTTGCTTTCAAACAAAGAGTCCTGTGTAAACAAGCAGGAAACCAAAGGGCTAGCTGCTGCATGAAGAGATCAGAGAGATGAACTCAACAGTTGATCAGCTGGAGGTGGGGGGGGTGGAAACCTCCACAGTCCTACTTAATCAGGAAAGGAAAACGATCAGTTTAAACTTTAAATCAAGTTGCAAAGACATTGGACAGCCAGTGCAGGGAAGGGAAGGGCTCAGCTCCTGGCTAACTGCAGGCAGGCAGATCAAGATTGGAGAGAAGTAACAGCTGATGTGCGGGAGGGGATAAACCTCCTGTTCTCAAGATGGCTGGATCAAGTGGCTTTTCACCACTACGACGAATCATTTCATTTCTGAAACAAAAAACTGTTTTGGTTGTTTCATTTCTTGACAACATGCTGTTTTATTTCATTTCCTAACGTTTTGTAAGATTACAAAACGACAAAACAGTGTGCCATTTTTGTAAGGTGCCCATCCCTAATAACAAGCAGAACTCTGTTCTCCAAGAGAAAGAGAAAGCGGGGGGGGGGGCTGATGGGGATGGCTAAAGGTCTCCACTACTGTTCCTCCCTACTATCTATGTAAGCCAGAATACGGTAAGTTGATTCAGAACCCCTGAATCAACTGTGGAATGACAAAGCAATATTTACCTAAAATCCATTTATTATCCATTCATATCTCTACCCAGGCTGGGGCAACCAACTGCATTCAGAGTTCAAATCACCACCTGAGCCTCAACCATTATCCTCACTTGGTCCAGTCACTGTCCCTCAGCTGAACCTGCCTCACAGGACTGTTGTGAAGATAAAGAATCAAGGAGGAGAGTCACATATGTTCTATTCCTTGGAGGAAGGGCACAATATAAACATGCAGACCAACAATGATAAGTTTAGCCCTCCTTGGTCTGGATCACTGGTTTGTACCACAACTGCTGGTTCCCGGGTCTTGGCTGACCTCAGAAGTGAACCAGCCCTGGGAAGAATCCAGAGTGTCAGGCCATCCAGAGGCAGGCAGCTGAGTACTTAACACCTGTAATTTTGAGGTAAAAAAAAACACTTTGAGATTGTGCACTGCCACTTTTTATTTGCAGAATGCAAGGAGACACATCCCAAGGCTGATTAATATAGGCAGGAAGAGAAAAGCTTGTCTTAGAACTAGGCCCTCATGTCATTTCAGCTTCTGGAACGATCCAGAAACGCCACAGCTGGAATAGCACTCTGTTCTGGTAGAACGAGAACTGATGATTCATTTGGACATTTTGTTTCTGCTAAAATTCCAGTTGATCACTAAGCGACTACAAAAGGACAGTGTCCTCATAACTGAAACCACATCACCGGCTGATATTACCAAGAATTATAATGCTTACCCCAAATCCCTGGCTTGGCTTCTGCTTGGGCCATTACAAAATTTCAAAGCTTTGTATTTGTCCAAACACAAGAGGCTTTTCTTGAGCAACAGTGACCCCTGGCGTTTCTATTTATACTTTGCCTCCAACTATGTGTGTGTTCTGTGCAGTCAAGCCAAAACCAACTTTATAGTGACCCTAATAGGGCTTTTAAGGAAAGTGAGGTATTTAAGGAGTGGTTTTACGAGCTCTACTCCCCCAGTGAGTTTCCTTGGCCAAGTGGGGAATTGAACCGTATGCGCCTGAGTCCAAGCCCCTCACTCTGTTCCTTGCACCACATTGGAAATGTAGCAGATCTGAAATCATACTGGAATCCCAGTAGAAATAGCTTTACAGGCTGGCTCATGTTTAGATGTCATCCTTTGTGAATAGTTCAAATATGCACATTTACATCACTAAATGAAGGTACTGCAGCTAAAGCTGTGCTCACCTCCTGGTCTTCCATTCCAGGTAGTTGGCTCAAGGTTCACTAAGCCTTCCATCCTTCCGAGGTCAGTAAAATGAGTACCCAGCTCACTGAAAGGGGGGGTGCAGTGTGTAGCCTGCATAAATAAATTGTGAACTGCCCAGATAGAGCTTTAAGCGGAATACTTTGCTTTGCTTTATCCTCAGGTAAAAAGTGACATGTGTGAATATAGACCAAACAATGTTTCACATCCCAAAATATACTTTTTAATATTTCCTATCTAGAAAACGCTAAGCCAGTGATCTCATTTTAGAGATCGAGTGCCCAAATTGAGAATCAAAACCCACTTCTTTTTCGCAAAGTGCCAATACAAAAATTTAACCTGAATATAGTGGTACTCAGGGTTACAAATGCTTTGGGTGCTGTCCTTCGGAAAGCAAGGATCGAAGAGCAGGCATTTGAATTTCCTGCAGCCATAGCACTACTATTTCAGCGGTCTCAAAATGGTTCCATGCAGAGAGCTGGGTGAAGGGGAGGCAGTGCCTTGTGGGCGCCTTCGTAGCTCCAGTTTACTCTCGAGTCATGCCGCTTTGGGGGTGACCAGACCGGCATGGCTGGAGAGTAAACTGGGGCTATGAATGAGCCCACAAGCTGCTGTCACCCCTTCACCCGGCTCTCTGGACAGAGCACAGTGGCATGCTCTAAGCAGAGGGGAAAGTGCCGTGGCTGTGAGGGGGCGATGTCGCGTGCCCACAGAAAGGGCTCCATGTGCCACCTTTGGCACCCGTGCCATAGATTTGCCAACACTGCTCTAAGCTATAATTTGGAACTCGCTTGACAGCATTCAGTTCTTAGAAACTAAAGATATTAGCCAGTGGGGATGTTGTTAGAGATCTCTACTCTTCACTCAGTAGAATTATAGTTTCCAGAAGACAGGAGAACAACTGTTAAATCAGTTTCAATTGCATTATTTTTTTAAAGGTCTTCTTAGAGGGATATTGTCCTGAAGTCAATGGTGTTTACTCCTCGGTGAGTACAGGATGGGACTCTTCAAAGGAAGAACGAGGTTCATTTTGTAAAGAAAAGAGAAGGCTGGAGAAGTTGTTGATGGACAACTATAGGGGTGAACAGTTTAAACGTTGAGCTGTCCAAACCCCTGAAACAGTTGAAATTGGTGAAGGGTGCAGGGCCTTCAACCAGGCATGGCTTGCTTCTCTAAAGCCTCTTACTTCAAGAACCTTTGATCTGCAGGAGGGTATTTTTTAGGAGCCTAGCTCAGCTGATAAGACAAGTACTTGGAAGAGGAGAACTATCCAGGGGGTCCTTGCCTCTAATAGCCTGTTGTGCCTGTGAACCATCTCCACTTATTTTTGTAAACACAGTTGCAAAAATAGGTCACAGGCGATACCTTTATAGGCCACTATTTTTTTAAAAAAAAGGAACACTGCAAGCTTTCGAGTTTACATAACTCTTCTTCAAAGCAGGTCCCAGAAGTTCAGACATTTTAAAAGATGTGCTTTACCAGGATGTAACTTTTAGATGTTCTTAAAATCCATGGCTACAGTAGATGGCGTAGCTGCCAGGGCAGAAGTCTTGTAAGAGGCAAGAAGGGCAGTTGTAAAAAGTCACTTCTTAAGTCACACCCCTGTTCTTTTAAAGGGCAGGAAAGAAACACTATCAAGTAGAGATGGGCACGACTTAGCGGTATTCCCGTTTCCATTTCCGTTACTCGTATCCGTTACTCTACGGAAACGGTAACGGGAATTACTCCACCAGAATTTGAGCTCGAACCAACGAACGAACAATTTGGTCTGATTTGTCGTGCTCGTTACTTGCATCGCGGCGATCGCGCAATGCCAAGCGGCACAGAAAAAAGTTTTTAAAAGTTTAAAAAAAACCGATTCCCGGCCCTAAAAGTAGGCGAAAACTGTCTGAGGGCACCTACCAGGCCAGAAGGGTGTTTTATTTGGGGGGGGTTCCCCGCCCCCCTCTCCTTGGCTATTGCTACTGCTGCACTGCTGGTACCAGGCTGGGAGGGCGCATCCATTTGCCATGCAGTGCGGGGGATCCAAAATGGCGACCGCAATATTTTATTTGAAATCGTTGCCCAAAACCCCACCAAAGCACCACAGAAACATGCGAAAATTAGCTATTTTAAATGCTTGAATTTTTACAGTAGCAGCAGTGGGTTTTTCTTGCAAAAAAAAGTCTCTGTTGATTTTATTTTATTTTATTTTATTTTATTTTATTTTATTTTATTTTATTACACCTGCACATTCGCAATGATGGGCTCGCCCATGGGAGTGGACCATGCAAATTTTCCACCAATCGCATGGCCACTTGGCCAGGTTGACCACAGAGACTTCTGGGATGTGCCAATCGGGCATAAACAGCCCACTAATCGTAGCCCAAACCCGAACCCTAAGCCTAAGCCTAACCCATACGCCAGTACACTGTCCTTCTAAGTGGGTCAGAGAGGCACCCAGAGGTGCACCCCAATACTCACCCTAACCTCACCCATAACTAGCCTAACCCTAGCCCTTGCGCTAACCCGCCTTAACCCTAAGCCAGATCTACTTGCATTGCACTACATGCAAGTACGTGAGACACAGCAGGTGCAAAGAGTCTGCCAGTCCGTCACTTGTGGCTCTGGCTGACTCCTGCAGCTCCCTCCAGGAGCCCACTACCCCCCCAAACCAGTACTAACGAAAACAAAAAAACGAACTGACTAATTTTTGCGAAATTTCGCAAAAAACGGAAACGAGCCGAAACGGACTGCCTCCGACACACGACAACTCGAAAACGTCATTTTCCCTAGTCATGCCCATCTCTACTATCAGGATGAGCAGAGTGAAAGAATGAGCTGCTTTCCCCTCCCACTTTTTCCCTAGTCAAAGACATGGTGTTTCCCTAATAGACTGGAGAGAAACAGCATACAAATCCTATATGATACTCTTCCCTAGTGGGAAAGTAACAGGGGCCATATTGAATAAACATTTTTAGGAAAAGGAAAGTATGAAGTTGATCCATTTAAGTCCCCACAGCCACCCATAACACCTAGGTCAGGGGTGCCCAAACTTTTTGTAAGGAGGGCCAGATTTGGTGGCTGAGAATGTGTCAGGGGCCGGTTGCTCCCCAACCCCACCAACCCACTGCAAGCCCCACCCACTTTCTTTAAAAATAACATGGGTTGAAGGAAAGGGAGGGAGGGGCGGGCCAGCCAGCCGCGGGCCACTTAGAATGGCCTGACGGGCCGGATTTGGCCCCCGGGCTGGACTTTGGGCAGGCCTGACCTAGGTGAACTATGTTTAAGGGTGTAACATCCACGGCTGATTGATTCATAGAATCATAGAGTTGGAAGAGACCTCAAGGGCCATCCAGTCCAACCCCCTGCCATGCAGGAACCCATCACAATATTTCTGACTGATGGCCCTCCAGCCTCTGCTTAAAAAACCTCCAAAGAAAGAGACTCCACCTTCTTGACTGATTGACTGATTCATTCATTCATTTTTATTAATTGGTTACAATTATATGCCCCCTTTTTCCTCTAAGGAAATGTAGGCAGCATTCCCATTTCTCTTCCCTTTTTTATTCTCACAACAACTTCATGATAGTTTAGGAATGAGTGAACAACTCATGATTGCCCAAAGAGTTTTGGACTGTGATTGCCCCAGTCCTTGCCTAACACTCTAACCACTACATCACACTGGTCCCCATGGTAGCAGAGAGGTTTGTGCCCTTCAGGTACTTTGGTTTACCGAGTCTCTCCAATTTATGAAGGTAAACTTCATCAGAAGCAGGACAAGGATGCTAATTTATGTGTAAGGTCATGGAAACAGTACCCGTCTTTTCTAAGATTGCTTGTGAACTTCCAGCTGGCAGTGGTGCTTGGGCATGTGAGAAGGAGCCAGACCAAAAGCACAGGATGCCCTGTTCTCAAAAGCCTTCAAAAAGTTCCTCCTGATCTAGAGAGGAAACATGTGCAACTAATCCACACTGCCTTGAAACTCAACCCAGCCTTATCAAATTGTGTGGCATGGAGGACCCTCCCTCTTTGCTACAGTTATTAGTAGAGATGGGCACGGAATGAACATTTTTTCATTTCCGTTACCGTTTGTTGTTTCCGTTACGTAACGAAATGACAAACAAAAATTGTGATGAAAGTAAAACGAAACAAACAGAACCACGAAAATTGTGGTCGTTACGTTTCGTTTCCGTTAATGGCGACGTGCAATCAAATGAGTTGTTTTAAATGTTAAAAAACGCCCTGGACATCCATAAACATGCAACGATAATTATTTATATTGTCTGATAATACCTACCAGGGGGGTTGGGGTCCTTAAAATGTTTGTTTTAGTCTTCTCCCATCGCGATGTATTTTTCTTTTCCCTTTAAAATGGATGTCGCCACCAGCCACAAAATGGAGGCAAGCCATGTGATGGGATCATGTTCAACCAATAGCATGCCCAGGTTGCAGACTGGGCGGGCAGGTCTGGCAGCCACAGAGGGCATAAAAAGCTCTGGCAGCCCCCGTCCTCCTTGCAGTCTCTGGTGGGAGTTAGGGTGGGATTGCTGTCTCTGCGACTCTAGCTTCAATCCTGCAGCCTCCCTGTGTGCGTGCGTGCTGCGTACCTCTCAGTGAGTACCCTCCCCTGACTCGCAGTGCAGTCACTCTGCGGCTGCCTTGCACCCTGGGCAACGCCCGCCGCTGCCTTTGCAGCCTCCCTGCATACCTAGTCTATACTGTGTCTCTGCCAGCATCCATTTTTTTAGAGTTTTCCCTCTGGTCTGGGGCGTTGGGGGATGCCTGCGCACGGAAATGCTTTAAAAATCATGCAAAAAGCGGGTAGAAATGACAAACGAAAAAATGAAAAACGGTAACGAAATTTTTCAAAAAAATTCCCGACAAACGGAAACGAACCGAAACAGACCTCTCAACGACAAACGAAAAACCGAAACACCATTTTTCTGTTTCATGCCCACCTCTAGTTATTAGCATGGTAAGGCTTTAAGACTCTAAAAACAAGGAGCAGAAACCTTAAAAATTGGAAGAGGAGGCATGCGAGTGTAGGGATCAGAATGATGATGTGAATTGAAGCACAGCCAAATTGCAGGGGAACTTATAAAGCTGCCTTGTAATTCTATTTATCTGCTTGCATTCATCTCCATTCTTGCGTTCAGAACAAAAATTAAAGCTTCTACTTTTAAACAATCCTCCCTTAAAGGAGATACCAATCAGTCACTGTAAGGCACTGTTGTGAAATGGAACTTCCATAAACATAGGCAGTGTTGGAAGAAAGTCTAGAGTGTTGGAAGAAAGTCTGGAAGAAATGTCTTATGAGGAACGGCTTAGAGCAGTGCTCCCCAACCTTTTTGTCCCCGCGGACCGGGAAATTTTTGAAAATTTTTCTGTGGCCCGGGGGTGGGGGGAGGGAGGGGGGGGGGAGAATGCGAAAGGGGGGTCCGGCGGGGAGGCAAAAGGGGGGGTGAAAGCAAAGGATGGGAGGGAAGGAGGAGGGGGAGGCACGAGAGCAGCGGCGGCGGCACTTACCGGCTTGGGGTGTCGGGCGTGCCACTCCCCCCCACACACACACGGGCGGAGTGGGGGGGAACCCGGGGCTCCTGGGCAGGCGGGCCCCCGCCTCCTCCTCCGGCGCCGGGAGCCGCGTGCGGGTCTCGCTGCTGGCGCCCTGCTTGCTCCTGCTGCCGCCGCCGCCGCCGCCGCCGTGGGCCTCCTCCTCTGCCGGGGAAAGCGAGCGGGGCGCCAGCAGCGAGACCCGCGCGCGGCTCCTGGCCCCGGCGCCCCGCGCGCGGCACCCGCCCGGCCGTGCCGGGAAGCGCCCTCGCGGCACCGACGAGCCGCCTCCTCCTCCTCCTGTTCCTCCTCCTCCTCCTCCTCCTCCTCCTCCTCCTCCCGCCGCCGCCGCCGGAGGAGCAGCAGCAGCCACCCCCCCGCAATCGCCCCGCCGCCGCCGCCGCCTCCTGCTCCTGCTCCGGTTCCTCCTCCTCCTCCTCCTCCTCCCGCCGCTGCCGGAGGAGCAGCAGCGAGGGCAATTGTGGAGGGGTGGCGGCGGGGGCGATGGCGGCGGCGGCGGGGGGGCGATTGCGGGGGGGTGGCTGCTGCTGCTCCTCCGGCGGCGGCGGCGGGAGGAGGAGGAGGAGGAGGAGGCCCGTGTGTGGGGGGGTGGAGTGGCACGCCCGACGCCCCAAGCCGATGAGTGCCGCCGCCGCCAACGCCGCCGCGTCCCTCCTGGCGGAGCCCAAGCGGCCGCCGCCAACGCGCCAGCGTTTGGGGGCGGAGTCGCCGGCTGGCCGGCCTGGGAGGAGGGGAGGGGAGGGGAGGAGGGAGGCAAAGGCGGCGGCGGCAGCGGCGGCTCCTCCTGCGCTCCTCCAGCCTTCCTCCTCCACCGGCCGCCCGCGGGAGAGAAGAGGAGGAGGAGGAGGGCGGCGGAGGAAAAGGGGAGGAGCCTCCCCGGCCTCCCCAGGCGGCCCAGTGCCGACCGGTCCACGGACCGGCACCGGTCCGCGGACCGGGGGTTGGGGACCACCGGCTTAGAGAGCTGGGAATGTTTAACCTTTCAAAAAGAAGGCTGAAAGGGGATATGATAGCTATGTTTAAATATTTGAGTAGTTGATATAGAGAAAGAGAACCATCCTAGGCTCCCAAGCTTGCCAGATCCATGTGTTCAACCTTTTACGAGAACTAATTCTAAACCTGTTTCAAAAATGGAATGTGGGGAATCACAAGACTTTGTTGGGATGAGCTTGAAAGAACATCTCTTTCCAGGGAGAACATCTGGCCGGTGAAGTGGAGCCCATCCAAGTAATCTCTGGTTCAGTGTTGGGTTCCCATGGTGGCCAACCCTATAACTTTGAGAAGCCCACAAGCACTGGGATGTGAGAACTTCAGTGCCTTCCCACCTCCATCCTGTCTAGGAGCCATCTGGGATCCAAACAGGCTCTTGCGCTGGGTGTAATCTACAAGAGGTGCCCTCGTTATTGTTCTGTGTCCACATGTCACTTTGGAGTCAAGGTGACTGCTAGTCTTCTCATCCTTTATTCATCCAATGAAAACCACGCGAGGCAACATTCTGCAAGAGCAAATTCCCCAGTTTAACTTTACGAGTAGAGATGGGCACGACTTAGCGGTATTCCCGTTTCCGTTTCTGTTACTCGGTTCCGTTACTCTACGGAAACGGTAACGGGAATTACTCCGCCAGACTTCGAGCTCGAACCGACGAACGAACAATTTTGGTCTGATTTGTCGTGCTCGTTCCTTGCATCGCGCGATTGCGCGATGCCACGCGGCACAGAAAAAAAGTTTTTAAAAGTTAAAAAAACCCGGTTCCCGGCCAAAAAGCAGGCGGAAAAATGCCTGCCGTGCCTCAGGGCACCTACCAGAGGGGTTGTTTCTGGAGGTCCCCGGCCTCCCCCCTCATCCCCCGTCCTGGGCTGCTCTGGTGGGACTCGCCGCAGGCTCGCAGCCAGCAAAAAGCCCAGTCTCGCCGCCGGCCGCCCGCAATTAAAGCGCAAGCAAGCGGCACGGACAGCACAGGAAAAACTTTTAAACTCTCCCCCCACCCATTCCCGGGCCAAAAAAGCAGGCGGAAAAATGCCTGCTTGACTAAGGGCGCAGGGCACCTACCGGAGGGGTGGTTTCTGGAGGGGGGGTCCCGCCTCCCCCCCGTCCTGGGCAGCCGGACTCGAGTTGCCATTTCACCATGCCATGCGGTGCGGGCGGGGGATCCAAAATGGGGTGGCAAACGCAATATTGTTTTTGAAATCGTGGTCCAAAAACACACAAGCACAACAGAAACATGCGAAAATTTATAAACTGCCAGATTTTTCACAGTAGCAGTGGGTTTTTTCTTGCAACAAAATGTCTCTCCTCTCCTCCTCTGTCCTCCATTGATTTTATTTTATTTTATTTTATTTACACCTGCACAATGATGGGCTGGCCGAGTGGCCAGCCATGTGGGAGTGGACAACCATGCAAATTTTTGGAGCCATCCCACCAGTCGCATGGCCACTTGGCCATGGAGACTTCTGGGATGTGCCAAAAAGCCCCCTAAAACCTGCCCTAGCCCTAACCCTAACCCTTGACTCCGTACCCATACGTCACAGACTGTCTTCTTAGTGGGTCAGAGAGGCACCCAGAGGTGCAACCCACTAGCCCACCGTAACCTTACCCGTCACTAGCCTAACCCTAGCCATTGCACTAAGCCACCTTAAAGCCAGATCTACTTGCTTGCATTGCACTACACGCAGCAAGTACAATTCCCTTCTGTGTGAGACATGGTGGTGCGGGAGCCTTGTGCAGGGAAGGCATGACGCTATCACTCTCACACTGGTCTCACTGTCTGCACATTATGTTATGCAATATCCATATGGCTATTGCATAGCATTTTGCAGCAGCAGCAGGTGAGGAGGGGAGACCCCCATGTAGAGGGGTCTCTCTTGGAGCCTGCTTCCCCTTCCTAGTGGGTGAGAAGCCCACTTTCCCTTTATAGCGGGCCAGAGGAGGCACCCACCCCACAGAGGTGCCTCCAGGAGCCCGCTCCCCCCCCAAAACCAGTACTAACGACAACAAAAAAACGAAAAAACAAACCGACTAATTTTTGCGAATTTTTGCGAAAACCGGAAACGAGCCGAAACGGGACCGGCCCGACTAACGACAACTCGAAAAAAATTTTTTTCAAGTCGTGCCCATCTCTATTTACGAGCATTATGGAAGGAGGAACAAGCTACCCTGCTCAATTTTTCCAACCCATGCATTATTATTATATACATCTGTGTAACACGTATGTGTAACAATGTATGGCAGCGGTGAAGAAGGCCAATTCCATGCTAGGCATTTTCAAAAAGGGGATTGAAAATAAAACATCCAACATTATAATGCCATTGTACAAAACGATAGTAAGGCCGCACCTGAAGTATTGTGTACAATTCTCATCACCACATCTCAAAAAAGACATAGTGGAACTGGAATAGGTGCAGAACAGAGCGACTAAAATGATTACTGGGCTGGGGCACCTCCCTTATGAGGAAAGGCTAAAACATTTGGGGCTCTTTAGTCTGGAAAAAAAGGCACTTGAGGGGGGATATGGTTGAGACGTACAAACTAATGCAGGGCATTAGTAAGTGAATAGAGGGATGCTCTTCTCCCTCTCACAAAATACTAGAACTAGGGGACATACACTCAAACTGAGGGTTGGGAGAGTGAGAACAGACAAAAGATTTTTTTTTACCCAGCGTGTTGTTAGTCTGTGGAACTCCCTGCCACAAGATGTGGTGATGGCATCTGGCCTGGATGCCTTCAAAAGGGGATTGGACAGATTCCTGGAGGAGAAGTCCATCACAGGTTACAAACCATGATGGAGATGTGTAATCTCCGGGCTTAAAACCAAGGTATTTCAAGGGCCAGATGCAGGGGAGTGGTATCAGGAGACTTATATCTAGTCTCGTGCACTCCCAGATGCATCTGGTGGGGCCACTGTGAGATACAGGAAGCTGGACTAGATGGGCCTTTGGCCTGATCCAGCATGGCTCTTCTTATGTTCTTATATTCTTGTGTCCCTTCATCTTTTATCTAAGTTAACACACACAAACGCCACAGCTTTTCCAGACAAAGCAGATGGTCACCCCTTTTCTTGGCTTCCCTTTTCAGCTCCTGTCCCAGATCTATTAATGTCCTTTTTGGGTTCTGGTGACCAGTACAGTTTACATATATGTGCATAGGAGGGAACATCCTATTGACTGTTCTTATTTCCATTTCATTTTCCTGATGGCCATCAACACGCCATTTACCTTTCCTGCAGCAGAAGCTACACAAGCTGATTTAAAACGGCCATGGCTTTGCCCTGGTAGTTTTCTTAACATATTTTTTAAATTCACTTTCATTGTAAGAGCCTTGTGGTGCATTAGTTAAATTGCTGTGCTGCAGCCACAAATGTACTCATGGCCTGGGGTTCAGTTCCAGGAAGCCAGGTCAAGTTTCACTCAGTCTTCCATCCTTTCAGCTTGGTAAACTGTTGGGCAATCTGTAGCCTGCATAATTAAATTGTAAACCGCCCAGGGAGTGCTTTAAGCGCTATAAGTAGTACACTTTGCTTTGTTTTCAGTTTTAAATTGAATTGTTTATTTATCACCTGTACAAACATTTGTGCAATTTCCCACCAAATGTTGTTCGTTGCTTGGTTTTATTTATAAGCTGCCCTTCTGCAGAGAAGGGCATCCGATGCGGCTCACAATATTAAAAAGAACAGAATTAAGAACACGAGACACTGAGCACTGAAAAACAATTAAGCTATATATTAATTGAAATGGAATTGAATAGTTAGAAGCCAGTAAAACTCTCAACTTTAAAATGGCATTTGGGGACTCGGGTTTTTAACAGGGATTATTGAAAGTTTCTCTGAAGAGTTGGTCCTTCATCTGATGGAGGAAGAGGGAAAGGGAGAGGGCAAAGGAAAGCAAAGTGTTCTGCTTATATACTACCCCATACCACTTCAAGTAGTCTCTGGGTGGTTTACAGTTTCATTACAGTATGCAGGCTACACATTGCCCCCCCCCACAACCCAGCAAGCTGGGTACTCGTTTTACCCACCTTGGAAGGATGGAAGGATGAGTCAACCATGAACCTGCAACCTGGGATTGAACCCCAGATTGTGAGCACAGTTTTAGCTGCAGTACAGGCATTTAACCACTGTGCCATCATGGGGCTCTTCCAATCATGAAGTTGGAAGGGTCTTATAAGACCATCAAGTCCAACCCCCTGCTCAAGGCAGGAACACTGGAAGTGACTTATTTCTAGTGATTTAAACCAGTTTGGAGCTGCCTAGATGCCCTAAGCACATCCGATCTCGCTTGATTTCGGAAGCTCAGCAGGGTCGGCCCTGGTTAGTACTTGGATGGGCGACCACCAGGGAATACCAGGTGCTGTAGGTGCCTGGAGTAGGAACTGGCAAGCCGCTCCAGTACTCCTGCCAAGAAAACTCCATGGACATGGAGTCACGTAGAGTTGGTCATGACTGTAACAACACAACACACACACACAAACCAGTTTGGACATCTGCACTGCTGAAATCGACCAACTTATCTTCGAAGGAAGAACATTCCATAACCTGAGAGCCCTCTCCTGTGTCACTTTCCATCAACCATCCCTGTGCTGGCAATGGGACCAGGAGAAGGGTGTCCTCTGACAATCTGTCAAGGCTCCTATGGGATGATATGGTCCTTCAGGTAGCCCAGACCCAAATTCTATAGGTCCACTGCACTTTGACCTGCAGTGCAGTTGTCGTAGCAGGGGTGTTCTCGGCTATCTATCACTGGCTCTAGTCTACAGCTACTGCATTCTGAACCCAAGGGACACATGCCAGGCAACTGGGCTTCATAAAAAATAATGAGTTCTCAAAAGGCATGCTTCTCTCTGGCAAGCCTCCTGGGACCTTTCATTCACAAAAACGGCTGTGTGTAAACCTGCGGTTGCTGAGCGTCACGGATAAGCCTATTACAGTAACTCTCTCACCGCAATGGGCAAGGTGCACTGGCCGATTGGAAGGAACTTGTTTCTTTCTGTTAGTAACCACAGGATTTCTGTGAGGGCTTTTTGTTAATGATTCCTAGAAAAGGAGTGGTGATTCTCTCTCTCTCTCTCTCTCTCTCTCTCTCTGTGTGTGTGTGTGTGTGTGTGTGTGTGCGCGCGCACGTGCACGTGCACGTGCACGTGTAGAGAAAGAACCACCCTATCCCCTTGGCTTGCTACACATCTGATTAGGATTTTTTTTTCATTCTTTGCCCATCAACAGGTCCCCTAAAACATTCCTGGGGGAATCTAACACACAGGAGTCCGGCCATAGAGTCCAGGGCTTGGGACGTGGATATCTGGCGGACCGCATCTCCCGCAAGTCAGCTGTTGCCCAACCCACTAGGGCAGTGATGGCGAACCTTTTAGAGACCGAGTGCCCAAACTGCAATTCAAAACCCACTATTTTATTTTTATTTTTTGCAAAGTGCCAATGCAGTAATTTAACTTGTATACAGGTGGCTATGAAGGGGCCATGTCGGGTGCCCGCAGAAAGGGTTCCGAGGGCCACCTTTGGCACCGGTGCCACAGGTTCGCCATCACTGCACTAGGGCATCTCAAGTCCTTGTTCTTAGGGCCACCACCCCTAGAGAGGCCCGTCAGTCATGTCTGCACAATCGGGCTTTCTTGGTGCATCATTATTCGCCAAGTGCCAATACAGCAATTTATAATTAGACGTGTTCAATTTGCCAATGTCCTGAAGTACCTCGCTTTTTAAACCACTTCATCATACCAGCAATTCAAACCGTAAGGATCCCTGGCAACTTTAACACCTGCTGCAAGACGTGATTTTAGTCCATTCCCAACAGTTGCATGTAGTAGAAATAGGCCAGACCAGACCAGACCAAACCTACACACAGTAATCAGGTTTCCTGATCACCAGAAGAAAGAACAAACCAGCCGGTCCCCCACAGGGCACCAAACTGCAGGAAAAATGCCTGTCTGATCATGACCTTAGGGCAGTGATGGCGAACCTTTTAGAGACCGAGTGCCCAAACTGCGATTCAAAACCCACTAATTATTTGCCAAGTGATAATACAGCAATTTACCTGAATACAAGGGGCTGTGAGCTGCCTAGATGCCCTAAGCACATCCGATCTCTCCTGATTTCGGAAGCTAAGCAGGGTCGGCCTGGTTAGTACTTGGATGGGCGACCACCAGGGAATACCAGGTGCTGTAGGCACCTGGAGTAGGAACTGGCAAACCACTCCAGTATTCCTGCCAAGAGAACTCCATGGACATGGAGTCACGAAGAGTCGGTCACGACTGTAACGACACAACACACACACACACACACACACACACACACACACACACACACACACACACACACAAGGGGCTGTGAAGGGGCAATGTCGGGTGCCCACAAAAAGGGCTCCGAGTGCCACCTTTGGCACCCGTGCCATAGGTTCGCCAACACTGCCTTAGGGTATTGATTACACAATGGATTAAAAAAAAGAGGCTGGTCCTCAATACCTATTCTCATCACATTGCATCCTTTTCTCTTTTCAACCTTTTGATACCCTCCTCCCCCAACAACTGACTTTTTTTGACCATACCTTCCAAGGCTGTGGGTTCCGCTGAAGGTCCTGAGGGCGAGGAGAAAGTAGACACTGAGGGAAAGTTAGGAGGGATCCAGACAAGTGGTCAAACTGTGCAATTTCTAGGAGAACCCTAAGGGGGGTGGGTGTCACTCCAAATAAATATCACTAAGTATGGGATTGTAGCCCCCTGGCACGTCCAAACTTTGGCCCTCCAGATGTTTTGGACCACAAACTCCCGCAGTCCTTAGCCATTGGCAATCTAAGCTTAGAATCCTGGGAGTTGTGATCCAAAACATCAGGAGGGCCGAAGTTTGGACATGCCTGCATGATGCCGTTGGATGCATATTTCTTACAAAATGAAGCACTGCAAATTGGGTTCCAGTAACATTCAGTTCTTATTTCTTCAATGTTTTCCTCTTGTTTTTAAGGCTGGTGCAGAGGGTCCTCGGAGCAGAGAATTATGCCTCTTTTCTTTTCACCCACGATTGTGAACCCAGTATGAGAAGTAAATGGATATTTCATTAGGCTACAGAGAGGTTGTATCATAACTAGTGGGAATTTTGCTGGATTGAGTGCCCGCTTAGTGCCTCTAAGAATCACACAACCCAATCTGCAATGAGAAGATTAAGCAAGGAGTGTCCTTGTAACAAAAGGAGGCAGGACGGCTTTTGTAGGATGGACAAGGGAGATAAAGGGGTTGGCAGCCTAGTGTTGAGTCACCAGTGTTTGTGTCTCTTTCACACCAGGGGATCTTATCCAGCATCCTTCTCTGAAATCCACTGTTTGTTTGCTCTGGGGCCACAGATAGCTGTTGGGTGGGAGGGCTTGTGGTCTACTCGCTCAAACAGTTCCTCCATCCCTCTGGCTCATTTGGGTAAACAAAGGGGCCCACAAAGGAAAAAACGACAACAACCAAGCCCGGAATGGACAAGCCCTTCCTTGAAGCAAAAGCATCAAAGCCCGGCGGTTACACACTGTGATGTGTAATTGTTACCTCTGGTTTAGAGATGCCTTCACCAACTTGGTGCCCTCCAGGTGGTTGGACTACAGCTCTCTCTCCTCAGAACCAGCCAGCACCACTAGTCCCTAGAAAGGTGACTGTGGACAGACATCGAATTCTTCATGGCAAGGGTGTTCTGCCCACCCTGACAGAAATACACAAATACTATCATGGAATTGGAGAACGATCAGGTTGGAGTGTTACCAACAAGGTGCAAGGCGTGCTGTGTACCCTTAACTGAATATGGCCATCCTTCTTTTTCATAGGGTTTGCCATGGCTGGCATTTAGGGCCACATTAGGGCTCCATGAGTTCCCCCATGCCATACCCACCACACATATGACCTTGATGGAAATGTGTCAGCCTGCCAGAGAATATAGAAGGATCTCCACCTTCCCACTGAGAGCTTTTTCTTTTAACACCTCATTCTGCTGCGGTATGTCTGAAGAAGTGGACGTGTCCACGAAATGTTGCATTAAGATATGAAAGTTAGTCTTTAAGGTGCCACGTGTTTTGTGTCTTTTGTTTTGTTTTGTTTCTCTTTTATTTCAGACTGAGAGGGGATATGATAGCTATGTTTAAATATTTGAAACAATGTCACATTGAAGAAGGGACTGGTTTGTTTTCCATGGCTTCAGAGACTAGGACATGGGGAAATGGTTTCAAACTACAGGAAAAGAGATTCAATTTAAACATTAGGAAGAATTTCATGACAGAGCTGTTCGGTAATGGAATATGCTGCCACGGAGGGTGGTGGAGTCTCCTTCTTTGGAGGTTTTTAACCAGACGCTGGATGGCCATCTGTCGGGAGTCATGTGATGGGGGTTCCTGCATGGCAGGGGGTTGGACTAGATGGCCCTTGAGGTCTCTTCCAATTCTATGATTCTATGATTCTATGATTTTTGCCAGCAATTCTTGAAAAGACTAACATGGCTACCTTCTCCGAAACTTCTTCAATCCCCAGATCCTGCGCCCACACAGTCCAAATGGATGCAACAAGAAGGTTCAGAAGTCATGAGGCTCGCGCTCCACTTCATGCCTTGCTACCCGTGGCACTATGGGCTCAAGCTGACAGACCCAGTGGCTATTTCCTAGTCTGCTCCTTTCAGTCCTGGCTCTTTGGTAGAGGAACGCCTTATATGGGCAACAGAAATACCTTCATACTGAGCCCTGCTATGTCCCGCCAATTGGAAATGGGTGCAAGTGGAAATGCCTTCCTGGAATAAAAGCCACCCCACTAAATAAATAAATAAATAAATAAATAAATAAATAAATAAATACTTTATTGTTATACACTCATAGACCCAAATAGTCATAAATAAATAGCATAACACAAAGTACAAAGTAAATAAATAAATAATGAATGAATGAACGAACAAACAAACAAACAAACTTGCTTCTCCTCTGGTACCATCTGCCTGGCAACCTGGTGAAGCTGAGCCATCCCTTGAGGATTTCAACTAGAGTCCTTGAACCTGACAACCCTACACTAGATCTGTCTATGACCATTTAGCCATTCAGAGTCTCCTTTCGGTTCCCAAACCAGTGTTTGATCTTGATCTTGGCCTTCTCAAGGTTGCTTTCTGTCCTTGAATGTTCCAATGATGGCAAGCTGGGGTGGGGGGTGGGGGAGGGGGATTGTTGGGCACTTCAAGGGGGGGGTGTACACCATCCTCCCAGTTCAGTTAACGCTCACGGGAAGTGGTTTGCCAGCCCCTGCATGCAAGCTGATACCCCTTCTCAGAAATGAGCATGCAGTTCTCTAAAGATAGGTTGCGCAAATTAAGACCAAAACCCACCGAGCCCCCCCCCTCGGGAACGTACAGCTGCAACTCCCCAGGAAGGAGAGTTCCAGAAAGTCTATTGAAAAACCTTACCCGCTGGGGGATTGACGCAGCTGCTCGCGGGGTTTGAGCCGACACGAAGGCCTCTTGTGCAAGGCCTTGCAGGTTTCCCGTTCGCAGCACCCACATTTTGCCAAAGGTGTGGCAGCTGCACACACATCCTTCAGCAGCAGCAGCCCCCAGCCCAGTCAAGCCCTTAACTGTAATCTCAAAGGGGGCCACCTTCTCCCCTTGATGTCGCAATGGCCTCAGGACATCTGCTGAAAGTCAGCACCGGTGCGAAGGTTTGCCCAGCTTTCGTTGGGAGGGACAGAGGGTGGCAAGGATAAAGCCGACACTGAGGGAGAACTAGAAGGAAGGATCCAGAAAGTGGGGTTTAAATGGGCATTTCTAGGAGGAGCAGCTCTGATCCACATGGAGGATGTATCAAGAACAGCCAGGTCTCATCCCAAAGAAGAAATGGCTGGATTCCAGTTTAGGGCATCACTGAATATCCTGAAGCTGGTCTGCTTGGTTGTTTTTTGCCAGGGGAGCTCCCCAAGGCTTGTGCCAACCTTTGCATGAGTTGTTGTGGGGCTGGAGCCAACATCCAGAACATGCCCTCCTTCCCATGGTGACCTCTTCTGATTTAGGAAGGTCAGCAAGGTTGGGCCTGGTTAGTGCTTTGCAGGCAACTCTGCTGGACCCTCTCTCCACACATAGGTTCTCTAGCCACTCCCAGCTCCACTAGAACTAGGACTTTTGTAAGAGGTAGCTGTCTCCGATGCCTTTAAAGGGGAATAACTGAACACCACCACCATCATCTTAGAACTTTAGACCTGGAACAGGACCCTATGGATCATTGAGTCCAGCTTTTGCCAAGGAGACATGGTGGAGAATCAAATTCCCAACATCTGGCTCTACAGTCAGAGAGACCTAAACCACTGAGCTATATATTATTGAATGGAAAATCCATTCTCCCCAACGCCTTGCATGGTGAGGATGACAGTTCAGCTCAGCTATTTAGAATACGGGGGGGGGGGGGGGGGGGAGCAAAAATGACGGGGTTTTCTCATCAAGATCCAATGACATGAACGGACCAGGGTTCAGTGAAAAGACAAAGGGACAAATGACATTGTGGGGGTGGGAGGCAAGCAATGGTTTAACGCAATTTTAGTGTATACCCATTAAATCATGATTTTAACCGATTAGCCTGCCAATAATAGTACATTATTTTATGTCACATTAATGTTAATTTTGCATTTATTTTTATTTTATTATGTTACTGTATTTTATGTTTTTATTGTATGAATTATTTGAATGTATTAATTGTTGTAAACGGCCCAGAGTGACCTCGCTGCCAGATGGGTGGTACAAAAATCCAATAAATAAATAAATAAATAAACAAACCCCACCCAGAGTGGCCTCGCTTCCAGATGGGCAGTATAAAAATCTAATAAATAAATAAATAAATAAATAAATAAATAAATAAATAAATAAATAAAGTAGTACCTTGTATAAAGGAATTAATTCGCTCCAAATGAAATTCTGTTCAGCAACTTTTCCTTTATACAAATTTCCCATAGGAATGCATTAGGATTAATCCCTAATCGCGACCATTTTTATGTTGTACGGATTCGCCCCATAGGCGATTCTGTTAAGAAAATTTCCCTTATCTCTGGAATTTTTTATGTTGTACAGATTTTACATTATACAAACCGCTTGTTATATGAGGGTCCACTGTAAATAAATAAACCCATCCCTGCAGACCACACACTCCTTCTGTCCAGAGGTTGGGAAGAGGTATTTTCTTGGACTCCATCCCCCAGCATCCCCCAGGGCAGCACCTTAAAGGGAGGGAAAGGAACTTTCTAAGACTTCGCTGAATCCTGAATTCTCTCACGGACGGTGGCCAGTTCGTAGGGTGACCCAGCCAAACTATTCCCCAGCCCTAAATCTTTGGAATATAAGGGATCCATGGACTCCTTGCAAAACAAAACTCATGTGCAGGAATGGGTGATACTTTTCACAGACAACTTAAAAAAAAACCACCATATTTATAGGGGAACTTTTGCATATTTTTGAAGCTGGTGGCCCTAAAACGAATGTTCGCCCAGTTGTCTGAGAATGGTGGGTGTCTGTACGTGTAGGCTGCTGAATCAAGCAAGGGAGGGGGGGGAGGCAGAAGCTCCCCCCCTTTCACCAGTTGGCTTTTTTAGACTATCTAAAACTGGTCATGCATTCCTTCTCCAGCCGGTATTCCCACACTGTGGAATCATGTTGTATAATTTAGCGAGAGAGCAGCTCTCTCTCCCCCCGCCGCCCCTCCATCCCCTTCTTGTACAACAAAGAGTTGGCCACACAGCAAGAGAGGAAATGAACAACATCTGGTCAGCTTCCTCTTTCTCTGGTGAGCCTTGCCAGTGAACAGCTGTGTCTGGCATTCCAGCCAGCAAAGGAATCCATCATGGTTTATCTCCTCCGCTACTCTTCACTTACCACACCCCTTGGTGCTGGCATCTGGGCTCATGCCAGACAGGTAATCGGAGCTCCTTCCTTCCCTCCAGGGGACACTGGGAAGGACACACACACACACACATGTTGGTGCTAATTTCAGCTTCTTTCTGAAGAGGCCTGATGTGAATTGGAACTTTCCTCCCCCTTCCCCCCCTCCACCCACCCCCGCTTCCTAAAATTATTATCAAAACCCGGGTATTCCTGAATCCAATCTGAAATACATAATATATCAATACAAAAGTGGAACAGGTGATACCTTTAAGCTACTCTAAAAATAATTGTTTTGCTTCAATAATACATACATAAATAAATAAATAAATACAGTGGTACCTTGTATAAAGGAATTGATTCGTTTCAAATGAAATTCTGTTAAGCAAATTTTCCTTTATACAAATTCCCATAGAAATGCATTGAAAACAGATTAATCCCTAATCACGACCAGCAGCTCAGAGCTATAGGAACTGCAAGCATAGAGATTTGAACATTTTTTTTAAAAAATGTGATGCCGTCCTTGCTGTTCTTCCCAAACTAAGTAATTTTCAAACCAGGAAGTGGTAAAATATACATGGGTATGAAAGAGTGGTTTCTTTGTAATAGCCCTGGATCAACTTAGAAGCAGAATACGTGAGACAAGCATCTTTGTCATTGGAGGGGATTAAATGTTTTTTGCTCCAGAGCCATAGTTCTCACAGCTGCTGTGTTTGCATCGTCAACATGTAAACAACGCCTGGTGCTTATCTCTGGATAATCATAAACTAAAGCAAACTAATTTGAAACATGAAACTATGAAAGACATTAGAAGATGATCACACATCTCTTAGTGCTTAAGTCAGTTGTGCTTCTACATGCAGAGCTCCCCAGCTTACCTCTGTTGAGTCTTAGAGTATGCAGCCAATGCAAGATAAACTGCATGAGGCTGTAATAAAAGGAGTTGTCCAATTGCTTTCAGTTACAGGCTGATCATTTTTAGCAGGCAACAAGGACTGAAGCTTTCCCCATTTACCATCTGTGTAAGAGCTGACCTTGAAAACACATCTTTTCTTTTCTTTTCTTTTCTTTTCTTTTCTTTTCTTTTCTTTTCTTTCTTTCTTTCTTTCTTTCTTTCTTTCTTTCTTTCTTTCTTTCTTTCTTTCTTTCTTTCTTTCTTTCTTTCTTTCTTTCTTTCTTTCTTTCTTTCTTTCTTTCTTTCTTTCTTTTTCTTTCTTTCTTTCTTTCTTTCTTTCTTTCTTTCTTTCTTTCTTTCTTTCTTTCTTTCTTTCTTTCTTTCTTTCTTTCTTTCTTTCTTTCTTTCTTTCTTTCTTTCTTTCTTTCTTTCTTTCTTTCTTTCTTTCTTTCTTTCTTTCTTTCTTTCTTTCTTTCTTTCTTTCTTTCTTTCTTTCTTTCTTTTCTTTCTTTCTTTCTTTCTTTCTTTCTTTCTTTCTTTCTTTCTTTCTTTCTTTCTTTCTTTCTTTCTTTCTTTCTTTCTTTCTTTCTTTCTGGACCTTGAAGCATCCCAACCTGATCCCAAAGAGAACAGTAGGATGTCTCATCCACAGAAATGCACTTGCAAGTTCTGTGCAAAAAGTAATGTGGATGCAGAGGAGAAAGCAGGAAATGCATGAATCGAGGGAGGAGGGGGAACATTTGTAAATAAACAACTACACACCTGGTGAACATCGAAAGACACAACTTCTTAGACATTTCTAAAAAATAATAATTTTCCCTACCACAACCCCTAAACCCCGATCAGCAAATGTTCCACAGAAAAATTATGACACTATTGCAACATTGCCTTATATCATCTATTGACTCAAGCACAGCCATGGAGGTTTGGATGGATTTTGTTCAACTGTTTCACGTCAGTTCATTAAATGGGCGACAGGACATATCTGGTTTGTGAATTGTCTGGAGAAAGCAGATGATCATTGTGTTAATAACGTATGAAGACCTGCCCAGGCAGATGTTGATTAAAGAGACCTTTGGGTAGTGGGCGGCATACAAGCTATATAAATAATTAAATATAAAATAAAATAAATCGTCACAGAGATGACTTATGGGAATTTTGTTCATTTTTAAAAGATGTCGTGACCTTTTTTAAATTTCTTTTTCTTTTTCTAGGAAGTGCTAAAAATTAAATCATAGATGAAAGTTACGGTGCTTCCGCTTCTCCATTGTGGGTTTCACCAATTTGGGACAAAGAGCTGGGAAATTGTTTCAGAATGCCACAGGAGTGCATCTGAAACTGAGGCCGGGGTCCCCCTGGCAATTTGAATCGATTTCTGTTCAAACTGGTTAAAAATTGGGTTCAAGTCACATCGTATTTAAACTAGGGTCCACATGCAGTGACTGGAAATTCATAGAATCATAGAACCACGAAGTTGGAAGGGGCTTATAAAGCCATCAAGTCCAACCCCCTGCTTAAGGACGGAACACAGGAAGTGATTTATTTCTGGTGATTTAAACCAGTTTGGGCATCTGCACTGCTGAAATCGACTCATTCACCCAAAACTCCAGGGAGTTAAATCAATTTTAGAAGTTAAGGCTGCATTCCCACTAGCAATAAGAACCACATTTCAGCATCATTTAAACTGATTTGTATTTTAAAATTCACAGAACGCAATGGTGGAATAGATCTATATGGGTTGCAAAGTATTGGTGGTTTTTTTTTTTTCCAATAGGCTGGCAGAGCCTTTTTGAATTACGTAGCTTCTAAAATAGATTCAATTTGGTGTAGTGACTTGAAAGTTGAAACTGATTTTTTAAAAAGTCTGAAGAGAAGTCGATTCAAATTGCCAGTGTGACCACACTGAAAACGATGGAATCTAAATTGATTTGAAATGATGCTTAAATGTGGTTCTTAATCTCAGTGTGACTGCAGCCTCGTTTGGGCATTTTGGGTGTCTGTGTCAGACTCTCCGGGAAACATGAGATTTTTCAGTGCTAAAGGATGCCTGGAAAACTGGAACAGAATTGTATATACTGTATATACTCAAATATAAGTCTAGTTTGGGGCTGAAAAAAGGGCCCCTCGACTTATATTTGGGTCAATATTTTAGCCACTGAGGCAAGTGCTTGGGTCAGTGGCTAAAAGTCGTTTTAAACATTGTGCCACGCTGCTCCTGACCCCCACCCCCACCCGGCATGCAATGTTTAAAATGACTTTTAGCCATCGAGGCAAGTGCTTGGGTTGGTGACTAAAAGTCAATTTAAACGTCGCATGCTGTTTCTCTTGACACCCCCACTGCATCACAGGGGAGCAGCACATGATGTTTAAAATGATTTTTAGCTGACCCAAACGCTTTCCTCAGTGGCTAAAAGTCATTCGAAACATCACACACTGCTGCCCCCAGCTCACAAAGGAGATGCCTGCTGCATTTCCCACCCTAGACTTATACTCGAGTCAATAAGTTTCCCCAGTTTTGGGGGGTTAAATTAGGGGCCTCGACTTATACTCAGATTGATTTATACTCGAGTATACAGTATAAGGAGATGTCAGTCAGGTTGGAAACACATCATTCATGGCAGTAGCATCTGGTCGTTTAAGCAGGTTGTAGAGGTGAGGTGCATATCCTGTTCCTGTCATGAACTAGCTATGGATGGCAGGATGGTATAAAGAGTGGCTGGATTGCTCAGTGGTTTGGGTATCTGGCTGCAGAGCCAGAAATAGGGGAGGGGGAGGTTTGAATCCCCGCTAGGACCCTGAGGAGTAGAGCCAGTCTGTGTAGCCTTGAGAAAGCTGTACGGTCGCATGACATCTTGAGAAGAAGGGAAGGATATTCTCTGTATTCTCTGCCTGGAAACACCTGGGAAAAGGTTGCCCTGAGCCAGAACTCACTTGAAAGCATGTGAGGACGATAAGGTCTGGCACTCAAAGGGTACTCAGAGGAACATCCCAGCTGAAGAAGCCTTCATATTTTTGCTTCCTGGAGTAGATCTACTCCCTCTGGGAAATGTACCAGAGGCAGATGCTACGCTATTTATTAACTGCAAAATTTATTTTTTGCTGATCCCTGTGACAACTACAGGATGCAACAAAGACAAAAAAAAAGATGGGGTCTGCTCTGGTCAGGCCCCACCTGGAGTCCTGTGTCCAGTTTTGTGCACCTCAATTTAAAAAGGATGTTGACAACCTCGAGCGGATCCAGAGGAGGGCGAACAGGATGGTTGAAAGTCTGGAAGAAATGTCTCATGAGGAACGGCTTAGGGAATTAGAAATGTTTAGCCTTTCAAAAAGAAGAATGAGAGGGGATATGATAGCTATGTTTAAATATTCAAAAGGATGTCATACTGAAGAGGGAACAGGTTTGTTTTCCATGGCTTCAGAGACTGGGACTTGGGGCAATGGTCTCATACTACAGGAAAAGAGATTCCATTTGAACATTAGGAAGAACTTCATGACAGTTAGAGCTGTTCAGCAGTGGAATATGCTGCCACGGAGGGTGGTGGAGTCTCCTTCTTTGCAAATGTGCAGGTGTAAAAAATAAAAATAAAATAAAATAAAATAAAATAAAATCAACGGAGACTTTTTTTGCAAGAAAAACCCACTGCTGCTACTGTAAAAATTCAAGCATTTAAAATAGCTAATTTTCGCATGTTTCTGTGGTGCTTTGGTGGGGTTTTGGGCAACAATTTCAAAAAAAATATTGCGGTCGCCATTTTGGATCCCCCCCCCACCGCATGGCAAATGGTGCGCCCACAGTCAGCAAAACCTGGCCATGCGATTGGTGGAATGGCTCCAAAACTTTGCATGGTCCACTCCCATGGGCGAGCCCATCATTGCGAATGCGCAGGTGTAGAAAAATAAAATAAAATAAAATAAAATAAAATCAACGGAGACTTTTTTTGCAAGAAAAACCCACTGCTGCTACTGTAAAAATTCAAGCATTTAAAAAAAAGCTAATTTTCGCATGTTTCTGTGGTGCTTTGGTGGGGTTTTGGGCAACGATTTCCAAAAAAATATTGCGGTCGCCATTTTGGATCCCCCGCACTACATGGCAAATGGATGCGCCCTCCCAGCCTGGTACCAGCAGCGCAGCAGTAGCAATAGCCAAGGAGAGGGGGGCGGGGAACCCCCCCCCAAATAAAACACCCTTCTGGCCTGGTAGGTGCCCTCAGACAGTTTTCGCCTACTTTTAGGGCCGGGAATCGGTTTTTTTTTTTAACTTTTAAAAACTTTTTTTCTGTGCCGCTTGGCATTGCGCGATGCAAGTAACGAGCACGACAAATCAGAGCAAATTGTTCGTTTGTCGGTTCGAGCTCGAATTCTGGCGGAGTAATTCCCGTTTCCGTTTCCGTAGAGTAACGGATACGAGTAACGGAAACGGAAACGGGAATACCGCTAAGTCGTGCCCATCTCTACTGGACACAGTACTCCAGGTGGGATCTGACCAGAACAGAATAAAGTGGTACTATCACATCCCTTGATCTAGACACTATGCTTCTCTTGATGCAACCAATAATCGCTTTGGCTTTCTTGGCAGCCGCATCACACTGCTGACTCATGTTCAATTTGTGGTCTCCCAAGACTCCCAGATCCCAGAGTAAAGCTATTGCTTTACTCTGCTCAGTGGCAGGGCCGGTTCTGAAATCCAGATGAATCAAAGAACTGAGAACTGTTTATTTATTTAAAGATGTATACCACATATCACCATTATAAAATAAACTGACAGGGGGATGCGCGCACACACATGCACAAAGATACATAAAATGCAGATTTAGATATATACTTCAAATCTTTCTTTTTTGCATAATGTGCAAATACATGCTTTGTCTTTAAAGTATTTTAACAACATGAATTCTAGAATTTTTGCAAAACATCGATCATAGACCAGCTCCCCCGCCCCCCAAAACATTACTTTCACAGCACATTTAAGTGAGAAGTTGAGGTTATTTTAGTAATTTGGGGTTTTGTTGTTAAAAATGGTATTAAGAGAAAAGTGCTAATAATGTGTCACATTACTTATTACTGATGACTGACAGGCAATATGTTATTTTTGAAAAACATAAATGAGTAAACTTTGGGGAGGAATGAATCAAAATTCTGAAAACTGCTTCAATTACTAAAATTATTTTCATTCATTAAGAAGGAGAGCAGAATAAAGGCATTTAGCAAGAACTTACCGGTATACTAAAATGAAGGGAATCTTAAAAAAAAAAAGCTTACAGTTCACATGACACTTTTACTTATGTATTTTTGTTGAATTTTCAATAAATTATATTGCATTTGTATAAAGAATGTACTATCACATAAACTTATTATAATATTTATGTACAGCTCAATTAAAATATTTAAAGCAGCATCAGTAAAATTATCTGCGACAATTGCCATCAGTATTCAAATCTGGGTGTTTCCCCCCCTTTTATTTTGCAAAAAATAAAAATGTCTGTGAAGAAGAAAATGAAAAAGTTGGCAGGGGGAAGCAAAAACCAACTGATCATTTGAAAAGTATAGCATCATGAACAGAATGATATATAAATGTCAGCCCAATATGACTAAATGTAGAGATTGCCATCTTTTAAAAGTGGACATTAGAGATGGGCACAAAACTTGCTTTTTTGGTTATCGCTATTCCCAGATATGTAATAGTCTTTTCCTCTTTAAAATGTGTTTGCTCTACTAATTCTCTAATTTCTTTTGCTGTCATATTCTTTAAGATTTTAGTCTTTTCTTGATTTATCTTCAAACCAGCCATTTCTCCAAAGCTCTTTATAGTTTTCAACTGGCATTCCACTGAGTCATTGGGGTCTTCTAATATGAAAACTTCATCATCAGCATATGCCTGCAACTTATATTCTTCTTCTTTTATTCTTAACCCTTTTATCACCTTCTGATCTCGTACTTGATTTAATATTTCTAATGTCAAGATATGGCAAGATAACTATCTAAAAGTTTTAAAGGATATACAAATAGATCTGGAAAATGGAAAAAACTGCATTTATCATTACTGGGACGAATAGCTGCAATTAAAATGATGATACTTCCAAAATTATTATTTTTATTTCAGATGATTCCATTGCTATTAAATTTTTTTCAAGGAGATAGAAAAAGCAATAATGAAATTCATATGGCAAGGGAAAAAAACAAGGATCAGGAAAAAAGCTTTACAAGATGATACTTCTAGAGTAAGTTGTGGTCTACCAGACTGGGAATTTATTATAAAGCTTGTATACTGGTGTGGATAAGGGAGTGGATTATGCTAGAAAATCAGAGAATCTTGAAATTAGAAGGTCATGATTTAAGGTTGGGGTGGCATGCATTTGTTTGGTATAAGAAGGCTAAGAAACAGAAACATTTTGGAAATCATATAGTGAGAAAAGCACTTTGTTGGATGTGGGAAAATAAGGATGTTAAGATAAAGCATCTGTTACTGTATACTGTCACAATAACAAGAATTTTATATGCCAAATATTGGAAAATTGTAGAAACACCAATCAGACAAGAACTTTTGGAAAAATTATTCGAAGCAGCTGAAATGGACATAACATCAGAACCGATAAAGGAAATCAGAACTGATAAAGTGCTGGAAACCACTATATACCTTTTATGAAAAACAACTAAATAGCTAAAAAAAGAGACTCCAACACTATTGGGAAATTAAAATATAGTCTGTGTATTAATATATAGAAAAATATTGTAAATATACTACTTACTTCAACTTTCCTGCTTTTATCCTTAGAATTTCCGCCCCCCCCATCCCCCATCCTATGTAGGGACCCCGATGATATGAAATACATAAATAACTTTAGGGGGGGAAAAGAGATGGGCACGAAATGAACTTTTTTCATTTCATTATTCATTATTTGTTTCGTTACGTAATGACCCTAGGGGCAAATTTAACACAAAATGAACCAAACCAAGAAAAATTGGTTCGTTTCATTTCGTTTCGTTAATGGGGGTTGAGATTTCTCCTACCTGGTGCTGTTCCGGAGGTCCTTTCATGCCAAGCTGCACGGAGGGAGCACGCACCTTGTCGGTGCCATCGAGGGATGTGGTGGGCTCGAGCCTCAGCCCAGCCCCGGGAGGAGAGATAAGAAGCAGGCTGCGGTTAGGCAGCCAGAGCAGCGCGGCTTCAAAGCCTCCCATCTTGCGCCTCCCTCCCACGGCCCGTTATCGCAGGGCTAATCGGGAGGGGAGATAAGAAGGCTGCACTTAGGAGGCCAGAGCAGTGCGGCTTCAAAGCTGCCACCCCCTTGCGCCTCCCTCCCGCGGCCCATTATCGCGGGGCCGATCGGGAGGGGAAATAAGGAGGTTGTGCTTAGGCAGCCAGAGCAGTGCGGCTCCAATGCCGCTCCCCGTCTTTATTCCTCCCACACCTGTTCATAGGCACCCCCCAGCTCCGACCGGGCCCCAGGGGCCACGCAGTGGGTGCTGGGGAAAAAGTGGGTAAAAACAAATAACGAATTAATGAAACAACAAAATGAATTTTTTAATGAAAATTCATGAAAAATGAAATGAAACGAACCCCTTAATGAAATGAAATGAAATGAAACACCATTTTTTCAGTTTGTGCCCATCTCTAGTGGACATTTATATCTGTACAATCAAAACGTGAAAAGATAATAAGGTTCTCAATCCGCTGAACAGTAGGAATTGGGAATGTATCATTCCTGTTCCTGCAATATTAATATTTTTGGCTTCCAAAGGGGCATGAAGCCATATCCAAGAGCACCTGTGCATCTCTGTGTTTCCATGTTTGCTCCAGTACACAATTGATAAGTCTGAGCTGCCTAGATGCCCTGAGCACATTCAATCTCACCTGATCTCAGAAGCTAAGCAGGGTCGGCCCTGGTTAGTACTTGGATGGGCGACCACTAGGGAATACCAGGTGCTGTAGGCATCTGGAATAGGAACTGGCAAGACATTCCAGTATTCCTGCCAAGAAAACTCCATGGACATGGGATCACAATGACTCGGTCACAATTGTAATGACACAACAATAACCACCTTCCCTATTGCTGGCTGTGGTCTTCTGGGAGTTGCACTCAACAGCATAGCCACCACCATCCCAAATTCTCTGTCCAAATCCCAGCAGTGACTCTATCAAAGTCCACAGAGTAAGCCTCACTACCAAAAGACTCCACAGCTCATCTTTGATGGCATTCTCACCTAAAGATGGACACGGGGCACGTTCCTTTGCACTGCAGGGGCTTCCTGCTGTAGGGCCTGCCCCAACTGCGATTCAAAACCCACTTATTTTTCGCAAAGTGCCAATATAGCAATTTAACCTGAATACAGTGGTATCCCAGGTTACAAGTACTTTGTAAGCAAGGATCGAAGAGCAGCCTTTTGTATTTTCCACAGCCACAGCACCCTTGCTTGTGGCCACGGGAACTTCGAAAACCTGCTCTTCAATCCTCAATTTCCTGAAGAGTAGTACCCCATCCGCCTGGGCAGAGAGGTGGATGGGGTGCTACAGCGTCAGAAAAGCCAGGGGGAAGTGACGGAGGCTTGAGGGCTCATTCACAGCTCCAGTTTGCTATCCAAGCACATCACTCTGGGCATCCCAAAAGTGGCATGTCCGGAGAGTAAATTGGGGCTACAAATGAGCCCACAAGCCACTGCCACACCTTCGACCAGATAATGGTGTGCTCTGAGCAGAGGGGATAGTGCTGTGGCTGTGAGGGGGTGATGTGTGCTCACAGAAAGGGCTCCGAATGCCACCTTTGGCACCTGTGCCAATAGATTCACCAACACTGTTGACAACTTTGAACGGGTCCAGAGGGGTGTGAGATTGAAGGTCTGGAAGAAATGTCTTACGAGGAATGGCTTAGGGAGCTGGGAATGTTTAGCCTTACAAAAAGAAGGCTGAGAGAGGATATAATAGCTAATGCTATGTTTAAATATTTGAAAGGATGTTACGTTGAAGAGGGGACTGGTTTGTTTCCCATGGCTTCAGAGACTAGGGCACGGGGCAATGGTCTCAAACTACAGGAAAAGAGATTCCACTTAAACGTTAGGAAGAACTTCATGACGGTTAGAGCTGTTTGGCAGTGGAATATGCTGCCACGGAGGGTGGTGTGGACTCTCTTTCTTTGGAGGTTTTTAAGCAGAGGCTGGATGGCCATCTGTCGGGAGTCATGTGATGGGGGTTCCTGCATGGCAGGGTGTTGGACTGGATGGCCCTTGAGGTCTCTTCCACCTCTATGATTCTATGATTCTATGAAAAAGCCCACAACCAAAAACAAAGACATTGCTTTTGTTCACCTTGAGGCTTACACATTTGGTGCGAGATGTCACCGTTTAACATCGGCTTCCTCAAACCTATTTATGGCACACCACCACACCCCTGTTGTGTGTATACATGATGTTACAGCCTGTGTATGTCTAAAGGAGCGGGAAACTGGAGTTGAATTGCATTGAATTGAATACCTTGAAATACATCCATTAGTCTGAACAGTGCCTGTTTTGCTTTTCTGTTTTGCAGCAGTGCAAACCTATGTTTATTTATATGGGATTAAGATTTACTGAAATCAATAGAATGTACATTTGAGTAGGATGGCTCCTGCAATGTGGCTACCTCTGCATAAAATGTTAGACTGTCTGTTTTTATTCATTTTATTTATTTATTTTTGAGTATTTTACACACACACACCCTTTCTCCTTGGAAAAGGACCCCAGGCAGTTTACAGTAATGACGGACAATATACAGAACAGTACAATTAAGACATATTCAGGTTTGAGAACAGAGAATTGAGGGTCATCTTACAACATTAAAGCTAAAAGAGAATGCAAGTGGTTAAAGAAAAGAGTATAAATTCATGTAATCATGTACCAATCAACCATCTAAAAGTTATGAGGGATGCAAACTAACACTGAAAACATAGTACAATCACACAAGGAGAGGTAATTTTCAAACAAGCTGCAGAAAACCTTCTGTCAGCCTCCTTCCTATCCATTGGTGTAGAAATGTTAAGCCAGAGTGAGGGGAAACAGTTTTTTTTGTCCACTACAGTATTTGAAAGAAAAAGAAAGAAAGGGTTTGGAGATTGAAACATGTGAAAACATTTGCTCATCTGGGAGGACATGAATGAGACTTATCTCTCTTTTGCCTTGTACAGCTGGTAGCTGTGAATTTGATATGAAAAATCGCAAGCACAGAGGCCTGTGAAGATTCTCAGTCATCTTCTCAGTTTATCTGGAAGTTGAGTCACGGCAACTGGACTTCTTCAAGAAAAAGACGTCCAGTTGCCATGACTCAACTTCCAGATAACCCCAGAGGCCATCCTCCACCTCCGTTTTGACTCTTAGGGCTAGGGGAGATTGTGTATAAATCTAGGGGAAAACATGGGGTTTTTACAGCTCAAAGATGTATTTGTGTCTCGTAGGTTACGTTCTTGGGCCTCCAAGATCTCTGTTTCGTGGTGGGATTCTACATCCCACAAAGGCTTCAGGTGGAACCAAAGGAAGCAGCCTTACGTTGCTCAAGTCGAAGAGCAAAAGGAAAGATGCAGATGGAACTTCTTAGATCCCACCCCATAAGAACATAAGAAAATAAGAACATAGGAACATAAGAACAGCCTTGCTGGAACAGCCCACAGCCCATCCAGTCCAGTATTCTGTCTCACACAGTGGCTCACCATTTGCTTCAAGGTAGTCCCAAGCAGATGTCTTCACCTGCTTATGATTCCCTGCAAATGGCATTGAGAGATACTGTATCCTGCCTATCTCTTCAACCCAGAGGTTGTCCTTAGGCATCCATAAAGAGAGCAATTGATACCCTTGTTCTCCATGAACTTGTCCAATCCTTTCTTAAAGCTGTCAAGGCTGACAGCTGTCACCACTTCTTCTGGCAGGGAGTTCCATAGACCAGGGATCCTCTGGGTCAGGCATGTCCAAACTTCAGCCCTCCTGAAGTTTTGGACCACAACTCCCAGAATTCTAAGCTTAGATTGCCAATGAGAGTTGCTGTCCAAAACATCTGGAGGGCCGAAGTTTGGACGTGCCTGCTTTGGGTGAAAAAGTACTTCCTCTTATTTGTTTGAGATATAGCACCCAATGAGCTGCCTTGATGCCCTAAGCACATCTGATCTCGCCTGATTCTAAGCAGGGTCGGCCCTAGTTAGTACTTGGATGGGAGACCACCAGGGAATACCAGTTGCTGTAGGCACCTGGAGTAGGAACTGGCAAACCACTCCAGTATTCCTGCCAAGGAAACTCCATGGTCATGGGGTCACGAAGAGTCGGTCACGACTGTAATGACACAACACACACATATAGCACCCAATAATTTCATGGAGTGCCCCCTAGTTCTAGTGTTATGTTCCCCCCCCCCCAAGGAAAAGGATCTGAGAACGGAACTCCTTTGGGAAAATTGGTGTGGTATAGAAATCTAAAATGAATAAATAAATAACTCACTTTTCACTATTTAGAGCACCGATTCCCATCTTGAGGACCCCAGACGTTCTTGGACTACAATGCCCAGAAATCCTTGGCTGAAAGAGCGGTTGGTGAAGGCTTCTTGGAGCATTGGTCCATAATCATCTGGGCACCCCGGCTTGGGAACCAGTGGCTAGAAAGACCATGAAATGCACACTAGGAAAGTAGCGATGGCGGAGAACCCCATGAGGTTTGGAAGGTTTTAATTAGAACATTCAGAAATGTGCAAAGGTCTTTCTTAATGCAATAGGGTTTGTGATGGGGTGGGGGATGTGAGAGAAAGCAAAATTTACCGTTACTGCGTCAATGAATGATGAGGTCTTAAAACTCAGGATAAAACTGGGAATAGGGCTATGGTTGGGGTTCCCAGTTCAGTGCAGGGACCATCCTGTGGCTTCAGAATGTACCGTATTTTTCCATCTGTAGGACACCCCATGTATAAGAAAAAACCCAATTTTCCAGTCTGAAATAACCATTTCTCTACTGTGTGGTTCTCTCATTGGCTTACTTAGGTGTATAAGACAACCCTCATTTTTACATCTAACAGTTTTAGTTAAAAACATAGTCTTATGCATGGGAAAACACAGTATTCCAACTTAGTCTGGATGGCATTGGATTTGTCCATATATACAGTGTACTCAATCATGGTTGCAATTGTTAATTCTCTCTCTCTCTCTCTCTCTCTCTCTCTCTCTCTCTCTCTCTCTCTCTCTCTCTCTCTCTCTCTTGTAGAAGGCTCTGCATCTTTGTCACCTAGACGGTACATGGAAACACTATCCTATCCTCTCCATGCTGGGGTTGGCTTTACCTTTTGAATGCAGACAGGGGAGATGGCTGTGACTCGTGTTTCTTTCAGAACTTACCTGACTCTGCCAATTTCTTGATGACATGGGACAGAAAATACTTGCAGGTTTTCTTTAAAAACAGTACTGCACAGGAGAAAGAAAAACGGATATATATTTTTTCATCCCAAATTAAATAGTGCTTGAGGGTGTTCGCTGGGTTTCCCATGTTTTTGCCATGCTGGTCGTTTAATTCGGTGTGCACAAGTACCCCCCCCCCCCCCACACACACATACACACCAAATTAACTTCCCCTGCTAGTGAGTGAGGCCAGATCATGTACCCTCAACTGTAGAAACCAATGCCCAATCTCAGGCATAATGCAGGCTCTCTACTGATAACTGGGTGTCAATTATATTTTCCTATCTTAAAGGGATGTTGTAACACTGGCTGGCATGGGGTTGAACAGGTTTGATCTCTTGAAAATGTATTTTTTGAATGTTAAGCTCTTTGTTCTAGATAGCATCATTAGACCTTGGTGCTTGGGGAAATCAGACTTCCAAATAAGGTCCATGTTTGCATCACCGAGACCCATCACAAAACAAAGCAAGCTGGGACAATCAGACTGTTGTGCCACTTACAGAATGCCCTCTTCTCCATGGACATGGAGTCACGAAGAGTCGGTCACGACTGTAACGGCACAACACACACACACACAATGGTATGTGCAATGTACAATTTTTCCACATTGCAGGCATCAAAAGCCAACCTACTAAAAGTCATGGCAGCTCAGGACCAGAGCTTGGGGAAAGCTTTGGGACCACAGTTCTCAATATGGGCATGGGCTGTGTTACTTAGGAGATTCCAGAAACCGTTGGGTAAAAGACTTCCATTTCCAAGCTCTTATCTTAGCACACATGAGCCAAGCCTTAAGAGGAAATAGGTCATTAACAAACCACACGGCTCAAGAGACATGGACCTCGAGCTTGGAAAGCGAAACGAATCCGTAATCACGGTGGCTTTCGTTATTATTAGCCTGATGCCGAGGACCACTACGGAGGAGAACCGGGTGCCCGTTTCCCAGGATTGCGTAACCAGGACATGAATGCCAACCTGTTCGTGTGAAAAATGTTGGTGCAACCACAGGGTGCTACCGCACTTTCTGTTCCTCCACAGCTCCAGAGATGCGCTCAGCACACCCCAGCAGTTATGCAAGAGGAAACCTCCCGTTTCCATCCGTTTCCACATCAGGGCATTATATAATGAACACATTGTTGTGGAAGTGTCCAACGACCAAGCCACAGAAGGATGCAACGCTGACAAGTGGATTTATGATTCTCTGCCACCCACTGTCTTGCCACACGGGCTTCCGTTCCAATAATATATGCGCTTCCCTCGCGGTTTGTTGAAATATCAATCCAGCCAGCCCCTCCCAGTAAGGGAAAGCAAGCTCGTGGCTAAGGCGAACACCATCATTATATAGAAATGGTTAAGAAAATAAATTTCTCAACACAGTGCAGATGCCCCCCCCCCAAAAAAAAGCAAGCAGGAACTTCAGCTGACTCACGATTAAATGTATGAGGCAAAAGTGCAACTCGGTGTATAAGTTACTTAAAGTAAGCTGTGCTCAGCTCCTGATTTCAGTTGGCTAAAACGCAAACCATGGCTTTTGATTTTAAAAATGAGGATAAATTTGGAAATAAGTGTCACCATTTAAATCCGCAGAGCACGAGTTGGAAGCACCATCAATTCTCTTGCCTCTGTACCTCGATTTCCCCTTTAATCTGATCCACTCTATTATGTTGATCTCTCATAAAGAAAGGTAACACATGCAAACCTCAGTATTGTGTACAATTCTGGTCACTGCACCTCAAAAAAGACATAGCGGAACTGGAAAAGGTGCAAAAGAGATCGACTAAAATGATTACTGGGTGGGGCACCTCCCTTGCCACCGAATGCCACCGAATGTGGTGATGGCAACTGGCCTTGATGCCTTCAAAAGGGGATTGGACAGATTCCTGGAGGAAAAGTCCATCACAGGTTACAAACCATGAGGGAGATGTGTCATCTCCAGGCTTAAAACCGGGGTCCTTCAAGGACCAGATATAGGGGAGTGGTATCAGGAGACAAATATCTAGTCTCGTGCACTCCCAGATGCATCTGTTTGGGCCACTGTGAGATACAGGAAGCTGGACTAGATGGGCCTTCTTATGTTACTATGTTCTTATGTTATGCATGAGCTTTGGATTCCGGGCACATAACTGTTAGAGAGTTAGAGAGGCTCTAAAGCGCAAGGAGAGGTCCTTCTGTAAATGGAAATCCTCCCCAAATGAGGAAAATAAAAAGGATCACAAACTCTGGCAAAAGAAATGTAAGAAGATGATAAGGGAGGCAAAGAAAGACTTTGAGGAACGAATGGCTAGCAATATAAAGGGTAATAATAAAAGCTTCTTTAAATATGTTAGAAGTAGAAAACCTGCCAGAGAACCAGTTGGCCCTCTGGATGGTGAGAGAGGAAAAGGGGAGGTTAAGGAAGACTTGGACATTGCAGAGAAATTGAATGAGTTCTTTGCGTCTGTCTTCACGACAGAGGACCTTGAGCGGATTCCGCTGCCTGAGCCGCCCCTCTTGACTAAAGAATTAAATCAAATACAGGTTAAAAGAGAGGAGGTTTTAGGACTAATTGATAAATTGAGGATTAACAAGTCACCTGGCCCAGATGGCATCCACCCAAGGGTTATTAGGGAACTGAGAAATGAAATTGCAGATCTCTTAACGGTTATATGCAACTTGTCTCTTAAAACGGCCCACAGTGCTGGAGGACTGGAGGATAGCAGATGTCACACCAATTTTTAAAAAAGGAAGGAGGGGGGACCCAGGAAACTACAGGCCGGTTAGCCTTACATCTGTCCCAGGGAAGATGGTGGAAAGCCTCATCCAAGAGAAAATCTTAAAACACATAAAAGAACAAACCTTGCTGAGAGAAAATCAGCATGGCTTCTGTAAGGGTAAATCTTGTCTGACAAACCTCTTAGAATTTTTTGAAAAGGTCAACAGGCACGTGGATTTGGGTGAACCGGTTGATATAGTCTATCTGGATTTTCAAAAGGCTTTTGACACAGTCCCTCACCAAAGGCTGCTGAGAAAATTGCACAGTCAGGGGATAAGAGGGCAGGTCCTCTTATGGATTGAGAACTGGTTGAGATCCCGGAAACAAAGAGTAGGTGTCAATGGGAAATTTTCACAATGGAGAGAAGTGAAAAGCGGTGTGCCCCAGGGCTCTGTCCTGGGACCGGTGCTTTTCAATCTGTTCATAAATGACCTGGAGACAGGGATAAACAGTGAGGTGGCCAAGTTTGCCGATGACAGAAAACTTTTCCGTGTGGTAAAAACCAGAGAAGATTGTGAAGAGCTCCAGAAGGATCTCTCCAAACTGGGGGAATGGGCTGAGAAATGGCAAATGCGTTTTAATGTAACCAAATGTAAAGTAATGCATATTGGGGCAAAAAATCCAAACTTCATCTATCAACTCATGGGCTCTGAGTTATCCGTGACGGATCAGGAAAGAGATCTTGGTGTGTTGGTGGACAGCTCCATGAAGGTGTCTCCCCAATGTGTGGCAGCGGTGAAGAAGGCCAATTCCATGCTAGGGATTATCAAAAAGGGGATTGAAAATAAAACAGCCAACATTATAATGCCATTATACAAAACAATAGTAAGGCCCCACCTGGAGTATTGTGTACAATTCTGGTCACCGCATCTCAAGAAAGACATAGTGGAACTGGAAAAGGTGCAGAAGAGAGTGACTAAAATGATTACTGGCCTGGGGCACCTCCCTTATGAAGAAAGGCTAAAACATTTGGGCCTCTTTAGTCTGGAAAAAAGGCGATTGAAGGGGGATATGATTGAGACATACAAAATAATGCAGGGCATGAGTAAAGTGGATAGAAGGAAGCTCTTCTCCCTCTCCCAAAATACCAGAACTAGGGGACATACACTCAAATTGAGGGCTGGGAGAGTAAGAACTGACAAAAGAAAATATTTTTTCACCCAGCGCGTTGTAAGTCTATGGAACTCCCTGCCACACAATGTGGTGATGGCATCTGACCTGGATGCCTTCAAAAGGGGATTGGACAGATTCCTGGAGGAAAAGTCCATCACAGGTTACAAACCATGATGGAGATGTGTAACCTCCAGGGTTTAAACCAGGGTACTTCAAGGGCCAGATGCAGGAGAGTGGTATCAGGAGACAGATATCTAGTCTCATGCACTCCCAAACACATCTGGTGGGGCCGCTGTGAGATACAGGAAGCTGGACTAGATGGGCCTTTGGCCTGATCCAGCATGGCTCTTCTTATGTTCTTATGTTCTTAACTGTTTCCCAAGGAAGGACACCCATTTCCCAAGTAATAGACAAAGTGTGTGTTGTGTCATTACAGTCGTGACCGACCCTTCGTGACTCCATGTCCATGGAGCTTTCTTGGCAGGAATACTGGAGTGGTTTGCCAGTTCCTACTCCAGACGCCTACAAGCACCTGGTATTCCCTGGTGGTCTCCCATCCAAGTACTAAGCAGGGCTGACCCTGCTTAGCTTCCGAAATAAGGCAAGATCGGATGCACTTAGGGCATCTAGGCAGCACTAGACAAAGTAAGGAAACCCACAGCAGCACTCAGTGAACCAGGGCTCTCTGAAGCACCAAATTTTGCTGTAGAATTTCGGAAGTAAAATATTGGAAAGGAGGGAGGGAGATAGGGAGGGTTTACAATATTTATAAAAACTTTAAAATGTTTTGAAAGCAAATTGGGCAGGCCACAAATTGGCTTGATGCAGATCAGTTGTGATTTGTAAGAAAAATAATCCAGACCTTGTCAAGCACCCACTTATTGGCCATCCCAAAGAAGGAAAGATTGTTGGATGCATTTTGGGGGGTGACAACATCAGACTTGTTCCAAACAGAGCTCTTGGAGATGGGATCCCCTACCTCTTTTATCTGCCCATTTGAATCCTGCTAATTGTTTTGTCTGACTTTTAAGGGTCAGCGCCCTTTGGTTCTTGTGTTTTTGTGGCTGGTTGGTTCTGTTTTATCAGTATGTTACTGTTCTTATATATTTTCTGTTTCTATAAACCATACTTGGAATTTTTGTTGCAGGTGACTGTTTTTAATTCTTAAAATAGTCGCTTATTTGTTTGTCTCTTTTAGGTTTGACTCACTCCTTTATTTAGGCTACTCATGTCTTCTTCCCATCTGTTGCTTCTTGCAGTGGCGTGTTGCACAAGCAGTTACATTCTTAGGCTGCAAGTTTACATACATCCACCTGAGAGTAAGGGTGCCGTCATAGGTGGCGAAAGAACCCCACTTAGATCCATTCTGCATTTATTTGAATCATTGTACAAATTTGCGTTCACGTGAGACACGGGTAACATCGGTTCATTTGGCCAACCAATTGGGGTTTTCCCACCTTGCCAGAAAGGCGTTTTTAAAATGAACCAAACCCTTTTGTTGCTTCAATCCTTACTGCTTTGGCGCATGTGAACGTTGCTGTCTATTTATTTACTTTGTGAACAAGTTGGGTTTGGAGGCACCAATGGCCACTCCTTGGTCACTCTCTCTCTCTCTCTCTCTCTCTCTCTCTCTCTCTCTCTCTCTCTCTCTCTCTCTGTGTGTGTGTGTGTGTGTGTGTGTGTGTGTGTGTGTGTGTGTTTAAATGCATCACTTTTTCTTTTATATTTTTTTCTGCACAGCAGTTTACCTGTTTATCTCTTTGCCAGTGTTTTCCCTATTGTACCCATCCATCTCCCTGCTTTTGTGATAAGAGCCTCAAGGTGCAGTGGTTAAATGCCTGTACTGCAGGTAAAACTGTGCTCACGACCTGGGGTTCAATCCCAGGTAGCAGGCTCATGGTTGACTCAGCCTTCCATCCCTCCGAGGTCGGTAAAATGAGTACCCAGTTTGCTGGGTGGGTGGGGGGCAATACGTAGCCTGCATAATTAAACTGTAAACTGCCCAGAGACTACTTGAAGTAGTACGGGGCAGTATATAAGTAGAACACTTTGCTTTTTGTGTGGCTTATAGTTAATTTCCACCCTAGCTAGCCAACAACTATTAAAGTCCTTTTTAATGCTATCTGGAAGTTGAGTCATGGCTACTGGACTTCTTTTTTGAGAGACAGAAACATTTCGCTGCTCATCCAAACAGCTTCATCAGTCTGTTTGGATGAGCAGTGAAACGTTTCTATCTCTCAAAAAAGAAGTCCAGTAGCCATGTCTCAACTTCCAGATAAACTCACCTGGATGGCTGAGAATCTTCACAGACATATTTTAATGCTATCCTACATTTAGCTGCATTCCACAATGTGGCACAATGACTAACAATTGGAAGTGACAGGAAATGGCACGCGTATGCCGCTGTGGCGATATATCACTTACTTTTTTTTTTTAATAATAGGAAATTTTAGGGACATGGAGACCCAGGAACGGGACACATCCATTCATATGAGATGCCATGGGTAGACTACAGAAATGCTGCAAATAGCAATGTCGCAACTGAAATGAATGCTATTTAGGGCCTGATCACACAGACCATCTGAATAATTTCTTTTCCTTCCCTTTATATCAATAAATATAAATATTTATACCAGATGACTATACATACAAATATATTGATATAAAGAGAAGGAAAAGAAATTATTTAGATGGTCCGTGTGATCAGGTCCTAAACAGCATTTATTTCATAAACTCAGCTCCCTTCTAAATCAGAATGAGCAGAATGAGAGGCAACAATAAACAAGGGGTATAGACGTGGAAATACTGTAAATAAATTAAATAAGCAAATGAGAGGGAAAGGGCGATGCACATACATACACCTTTGTAGATGATTTCCTTGTTTTGCACAAACTTTATTTTTATTTTTGCTAAAGGGCTTTTAAGACTATTTTTAAGTGACACGGTGGGGTGAGGATTGGAGTGGAGTTGGAGGTACTCCCTGTGGGCCCTAGAGGTTACATATTTATTTTATTTATTTATTTTAGAGTATTTTTACCCCACCTTTCTCCTTGGAAAAGGACCCAAGGCGGAAAAGCATCAATAGGGGCAGTCCTGACCTCTGGTGGGAGGGAGTTATAGAGTCTGGGCGCAGCCCTTTCATGGGTTCCCACGCATCTCGAGGGTGGTGGGATGGAGAGAAGGGCCACTCCTGATGACCTTAACACCCAAGCTGGTTCATAATGTGAGATTTGATCTTTGAAGTTACTATGACCCAGGCTGTACAGTGCTTCGTAGGTGAAAGTCAGCACTTTGACTTGTGCCCAATAGCTGATTGGCAGCCAGTGGAGCTGCTTTAATAGGGGTGTAATGTGGTCTTTGTACCCCGCCCAGTCAGCAATCTGGCTGCTGCATTTTGGACCTGTTGAAGTTTCCTTCATTGCCCTTCTCCGATTGTTATGGCGCAAGACAATTTTCCCCACCAGAAATCCTTTGATCTGGATTTCTGCACTGAGTAGGGGATTGAACTCAATCATAGCCTTATAGGTCCTTTCCAACTTCATGATTCTATGAGTCCATGACAGCAATGAGTTGTACACCCAGAGCTGAATCCCAAGGACTTCATGACTAGCAGAGACTATATTATCTGCTACCCCTGCTACCCCCACAATCGTCAGTCTTTCCTGGGCTGAGCTTTAACCCTTCACCCTAGCTAAGGAAGCAGTAGAATTTCCCAGGCACAAGCTATCCTTGTGGCAATGTAAAGTATTTGATCATGCAGAGCCATTAGCTTTACAAAAGAGCTGCTCCTGGTGGCAGTAAAATCTGCTAAAACTTATTTGTTAAAGATAAGGACATGCGCTATGTCACCAGGAGGAAGAGGCCAGATGCAGGTACATAGAGCGAAGTTCCAGATTGCCTTCAGCTATCAGCCTGCTATTTGTCCTGCGCTGACGCCATGCCAGCGTTCTTCATAAAACAGCAGGGTTGTTTTCCATTGTTGGGATGTGAGTTTCCAGGGCTTTGTGGTTATGAACCCAAACTTCAAAGACTTCAATAGAGAGGAGGAGGAACTCTGACCCTTCAAATTCAGCAGATTTTAAGCATCCTGTTGGGTTGATGCTAAAATGTAGCCAGTACCTTGTATCCTCTTGGTACAGTACCTCCCTTTGCTTCTCAGAACTGGAATAAATGATAAATGTGCATCTTGTGTGTCTAGTTCCATTTGGGAATAGGGTCTGGATTTGGATTTCAGTTGTAACGCTCTGAGATTAAATCTCTATTCTCTATTAAGAAAGCCCACCCCACCCCGTTTTTCATAGAATCATAGAATTATAGAGTTGGAAGAGACCTCAAGGGCCATCTAGTCCAACCCCCTGCCATGCAGGAAACTCCATCACAGTATTTCCGACAGATGGTCATCCAGCCTCTGCTTAAAAACCTCCAAAGAAGGAGACTCCATCACCTTCTGTGGCAGCACATTCCATTGCCGAACAGCTCTAGACTGTCATGAAATTCTTCCTAATGTTTAAATTGAATCTCTTTTCCTGTTGTTTGAAACCATTTCCCCGTGTCCTAGTCTCTGAAGCCATGGAAAACAAACCAGTCCCTTCTTCAATGTGACATCCTTTCAAATATTTAAACATACCTATCCTATCCCCACATATGCCAAAGGTGCCTCTTCCTTAAGGGGGCTTTATTGAATTTGGTTGGTGCAAATGAAAGGAGGGAAGATAATTTATCTCCGTTCCTTGCCAATATTTGCCAATATTATTTTTCAATTGGGGGGGCGGGCGGGCGGGCGGGCGGGCGGGCGGGCAGGCAGGCATCAAAGTCGTAAAAAAGCAATGCACAGGGGGAAGCAAAACAGACAAGGGGTGTCCGTCCCCAGTCCAAATGACAGGTTTCCTTCAAGAGGCGAACAGAGGAGGCTCCTCAGCCTTCCAGCCTTCCCTCCTGGCTTCCTGATCCTAACTGCATCTGTCCCTTCGGGAGGCCCCTTCAGGCCTCAACAGCTGGTCTGGTAAAAAAGCTGGAGCTGCTCCCAGCTGCGACAGAAAGGAGGATGAGCTCAGCTCCACCGTCTCAACTCCTCCACCCACTCCCATCTGCTGGCTTCTGCTGCCACCTAGCGCTCCTCTGTGGCTTTGGGCCGGTGGCACACGAGGACCCTTTCCATGAGCAAAACGTGAATTCTGGGTAAGAAACGGGCAGACCACTGATGCTTAAACAAAGGTATCTGTTCCTGGTGCAAATATCTTGGCTTGAATACTTCTGGGTACATGCCCAGAGCTCTGGAAGCTACTTTTTACAAGGTGACTTGACATGTTGTTTTTTTAAAAGCATAATTAGTTACCCTTCCAGCTCAAGTAGTTAAGTTACCACAAGACCCCAAAATAGTTTCCGCTCGCAGCTGCCATCTTGGAATTCGAGCCAATGGTTCGTCCAAGGAAGACCCCTTTGAACGAAGGACTTGACATGACTGTTGGATTCCCATTCTGCCATTCCTTTGGTGGGTCTAGATCAGTTGGAACAAGCAAGTGGTTGTCAGAGTAATTTCAACAGTTACTCCTTCCTGTCTATCAAAAGTAAATAAATATTTGCTTTTTAGTAACTTTTAAAAAATAGCCGAGGGCTGCAAGCTTTTGGCATGGAGTACAAAACCAGGGAACCCATAGTCCCAAGGACATAACATATTTTTTTTGGGGGGGGGGCTGCCTTATTCAGACCAGGGGTTACCTATGCATGAAACACACTCTCCTCCTAATTACCTCATTGTCACCCGTAGTGGGGGATCACACAGGACTGCGAGGAATGCCAGGAGTAAACCATACAATCAATAGTCCTCCTCCAGCATTGAGGGAGTTTACACCCCTGCAACTGTAAAAGTAATTGAAATGTTTGTGATGCCCCAGAATTATCATGCATTGCCTACAATCATAATGCAACTTTGATAAGCTCAAGGCCAGGCTTATCAATAGGCAAAATTACAAGGAATTGGGGGGAGGGGGGAGTTATGAGGGACAACCCTACTCTTAGGTAAAGTGGGGTGACCATGAGAATCAGTGGTCATATTGAAGGCCACAAACTGGTTCTTTTAGGATTTTGAGACTGAAATATAATTTGATCTGTCAAGCAATGTAACATTTAACAAAATGTATGTAATTTAATATTTAACAGATTCAAAATGGTTTCTGTGTATAAATGCAAAGTCATTTGCCAGGACACAGGTGATTACTGTAATCACATGAAAAGGTCAGAATAATTATATCCAGGTGCCATGGATAACTGCTTAACATTGTCTGCCTATGTGTACCCATGTGATTGGTTTATATATGATGTCTGCCAGATGTATAAAAGGCAGGATTGTAACCCATTTTACTTTGGGACTGCTTTTTGGTGAGATGAGCAGATTCCCCACTACTCTGTAATATTTATGCTGTGTGTTTTGTCTCATTGAGTATATGTGTATGTTTTTGTAATACAGTCGTACCCCGAATTAAGAGCAGCTCGACCTAAGAGCAATTTGACTTAAGAGCGGAAAACTGTTGGCATTTTAACTGCCGCCTTACAAATTTTAGATATGGTCTTCTCGACTTACAAATATTTTTTCTATTTTTCTATTTTTTAAATTTATATTTTCAATTTTTTAGTTAGATACCCCGACTTAAGAGCATGCATTTGTAACGGATTAAATTCGTAAGTCGAGGTACCACTGTACAAGCTTTTATGCTAAAGTTTACTTCTGTCTCCCAGCTTCAAATCTGTGCTTAGCAATTATCTTTCACACCACTGTATAACTCTGCTAATCTTTGAAACATTTTAAACCCAACCACTTTTCAACATGATCAGCCTTGGATAAGATGGATCTTGGATAAGACAGATCTAAATGCAGGGCAATAATATCTATTTTCATCTCTAGCAACAAAACACTTTGGGCCAGCTCCAGCAGAGCTTGGAGAAAATTGCTTTTCTGGATAGTTTTGTCAATAATGGGAGATCCTAGGAATTATGATTTGTAGTGGGGGGGGGGGAGAAGCTTTCCCCATCTGCACCGTCACTCTTCTCCATCTTCACAGTCACCCAACTCCATTTTCCTTCCTCTGGTGAGGTCATGTGAACTGGTTTCTCAGCAGCATAGACTTCAAACACCACGTCAAGCTCAAGCTTCTTTCAGCAAGCTGATCGAATAACGGGAAGGCAGAATTAGTTACACAGCGGAGACAACCAGGAGGTCTCAGCTTATAAATGTCGGTCCCAGCAGATTTGGGATTCCAGCTTTCACGGCCGCTCTCTGAGACCAGAACGGCTGTGGAGAATCAAAAATGAAGTGAGAGGAAGCTCAAATGTCCCCGAAGGAAGAAATGTGGTGGGTTCCTTGCTGGCGACACCTGGCAGCCTCAAGGCAAGAGGCAGGGTGTTAATTGGAACAAAGAGCAAAGCTATTAAGGCTGCACCAGAGGCGGAGGAGTGCAGAATTCTAAAGCAAATTGGACCAACATCAGACCAATTTGTTTGCGTTTTGTCTGAAACCAAAGCAGAATGGCCAGTTTTATTTCTTCAGCAGAACTAAGTGAGTTTGCAGAATATTTTGGATCCCAAGGTTCGGTCTGAACCTGATGAGGCACAAATCCCTTTAGGCTGATACTTCACGTCCATCTCATTACTGTTCGCAGTCCCGCTTGGGACCGGTACGAAGTAATCTAACTGCATGTCCATTGCGGGACGAGGGGAGTTCGTCCAGACCACGCCCCCTGAACTGCGATTTAAGCGGGATGCGAGATTCTCCTCCCTGGCCTCGGGAATCTGCTCATCACGTTTCTCATTCTGAGACAAGTGCCCGTGAGGTAAGGCTCGTCACGCAATGTGCCATTCTCCATCTAGTGGCAGGAGTGCGAAGTGCCATTCACCAGTACATTCCCTATGGAGTCAGCAATGCAGTTCAGAGAGATTAAAAGACAAATGCCTCAAACTTAGCTCTGTAACGCAATGAAAGCAAGGATTCAGAGAATCGAAACATCGAAAATGGAAGATTGGGCTGGGGAAAAAAACAGAGAACAAAGGCCTGGAATTTCACATCTCATCACGGAATGAGGACGTGCGGTAACAGTCATGCCGGCATCATCCATCACGGGAACAGGGACAGAACCGGAAGACCACGTGACCTCGACTGACATCAACACACAACGAGCTTCCTCCCGGGATGAGAATGGACATGAAGTAACCGTCTTAGTTGGCTACATTTTTGTGATTTTGTTTTCAATGGGGGAGCAAAATTGAACATGGCCTAGAATGCAAAGCCCTGAAGCTAGCTCCCTGGCATTTGAGAAGTTTGCTTTTCCTTCCAGGATCTCTTATTATATCCATATTTCATGTACCTTGGTGCAAAAGCGAAGTTATAACCATTTTAGCTTTCCCGGGTACTGCCTCCCAGATTTACAAACTGAATTGGCTGGTGGTGCAAATCACTCCGGACCAAGTCAGTGTACTTTCGGAAGGCCCAGGATGTTTCCAGGATCTGGTCCTGGGTACTGGTAGAAGTGCAAAATCTGTTATGTTGATGGGCACCATTCCATGGGCAAATTCACGCCGTTAGATATGAGCCACGATCTCTACTTTGCCACTTTCAATAGGGAGAACATTTCTCAATGATGGTGTGAACTTGGGTCTGTTGGCAGGAGAAGGGAGTTCCATAAATGGAGAACGGATTCCATTAATCCTTCTCTTTGCACATCTATTGTTTGAATCTGCGAATGTAGCCAGACTGGGTGGCCTTGGGCAACCTGCAGAGTCCCATGTCAACCCCACATGAAGCAAATGGGACATCACTTCCACAGTCATCTCTTCCTGGAAAACCTTGAAATAGGACCCCCATAAATCATAACTGACTTGACTGCCCATGGTGAGGATGATTAGTGATGATATGCTTGGAAAGGTGGGGGGCATGTTTGGAGATGATGTTTCAGTAATGTAGGCAGGAGGGCTATGATGTTCAGCATTGGGGAACACCCCCCTCTGCCTTCTTTCCTCTCCCCGATAATCTTGCAAAAAAATAAATCAATTTAGTTTCTTACATGTACGAGAATAGCGCTAAATCAACGTATCCCACTATTACTGGGTCATCATCATTATTATTATTATGACACATAAATGGATCAGCAGGGGTGGAACCAAAGGAAGGACGGATAAACAAAGGTAGGATAAGAGGAACACCCGAATCCACAGACCCTGTCGGAGCACTGAGTGGTAGTTCCAACATAACAGAGAGGGAAAATAACATCCTAGAGACTGAAAATCAAATGGCAGCAAAGCTGAACCAGTCCAATTCTGCTTTCCGTTGTAGTCACACCCTAAGTGGTCTGCAGGGTGAGCAAAGGGGTTCTTATCATACCAGTGAAGCAGCTGCATTGGTATCGAAGAGAAATGACTTCTTTCTCTGAATTTACTGCCACAATCTGCCTGTTAGGGCCACACCTCCCTCCTCAGTGTCAGTTCTGTGAATTAACTCCCTTAGTTCCTTTATCTCCATCAGTCCAGAGGTTTCCTGGGTTGTGTGTAGGGGAACCATGCAGACAAGAGCAGAAGTCCAGAAAGGCTGGGTGGGTTCCATAAGAACATACGAAGAGCTCTGCTGGATCAGGCCCAAGGCCCATCTAGACTAGCTTCCTGTATCTCACAGTGGCCCCACCAAATGCGTCTGGGAGCGCATGAGACTAGATATCTGTCTCCTGATATCACTCTCCTGCATCTGGCTCTTGAAGTACCCTGGTTTTAAGCCTGGAGATGGCACATCTCTCTCATGGTTTGTAACCTGTGATGGACTTTTCCTCCAGGAATCTGTCCAATCCCCTTTTGAAGGCATCCAGGCCAGATGCCATCACCACATCCTGTGGCAGCGAGTTCCACAGCTCCTCGCTTTTCCTGGGCAGGTCTTGAGAACATGGGAAGAACTGTCTTTGGGCACATTTCCATGGAGTCTCTGCCAACAGCAGCTGGGCAAGTAAACCTACGAAGCTCTCCTCAACTGAGTCAACCTGCTGGGCCGTCTTGGTTGCTTTTTGTCCTCGATGGCTGGTGACAGGTTGGATGGAGGATTCCTTGAAGCAAAAGGCAAGGGGCCCTCCTCCACAGAAGGAAACCAGTGCGGTAGCTGGCTGTTTGTCAGCATTGGTGCTTAGGTTTGCCAAGTCCTAGGACCCTTACAGCAGGCATGTCCAAACTTCAGCCCTCCAGATGTTTTGGACCACAACTCTCACAGTCCATTGCCATTGGCAATACAGGCTTGGAATTCTGGGAGTTGTGGTTCAAAACATCAGGAGGGCCAAAGTTTGGACGTGTCTTCCTTAGAGGGTCTGAGGGGATGGCTAGGCTTCCCATGATTTCAGATGGGGAGACACATTGAGTGAAGAGCAATGTTGTATGAGAGGAAAGCTTCCTTTTTATGTGTGAGCAGATTGAATGTAGCAATGGACAACTCCAGGATGCCTTGAAAAACAACAACAAACAGCAGCAGCAGCAGCAGCAGCAGCAGCAGCATCATCAACAACAACAACAACAACAACAACAACAACAACAACAACAACAACAACAACAACAATGGTTTTTAGCTTAAACACCTGACCAGTCTGCATGGAAAAATGGCCAAGCAATTTAATGAATGTTGAGGACGGGTTATATTAATGAGTGGTTAACAACAGGCAAAACTTCTTTGATTCAGAAGGATCCAACAAAAGGAGCAATACCTGAAAATTACAGGCCAATAACGTGTTTACCAACTATGTATAAACTGCTGACAAGCATCATAGCTGATAACAGTCCAGGATTATTTGGACGCAAATAACATCATGCCAGTAGAGCAGAAAGGGAACAAACGGGGAAGTAGAGGCACAAAAGATCAGTTACTCACATTTAATCCTAGAGAATTGTAAAGCCCAGAAAACTAATTTATATATGACTTGGATTGACTATAAAAAGACTTTGACTTAGTACCACATAGTTGGATTATTAAGTGCCTGGATGTCATCAGAATATGTAAAAGCATTGGTGCCCTAATTGAAAATGCAACGAAGAACTGGAAAACAGAATTGTTTGTCAGGGACAAAAGCTACGGATTGGATAACATTAAACAAGGGATTTTTCAAGGTGACTGTTTGTCAGCTCTGTTATTTACTATTGCCCTGATTCCCTCTCAATAATTTTGCAGAAGACAAATTTAGGGTATCAAACTGCTAAAAATTCAGGAAAAATTTCTCACCTATTGTATATGGATGATTTAAAGTTGTATGGAAAATCAGAAACTGAAAAACACTCACTGACCAACACAGCCTGAATTTTCAGTACTGATGTTAGTACTGAATTTGGACTTAAAAAATGTGCCACAGTGGCACTGAGAAAACGAAAAATCACTGAGAGTGAAGGAATTGAAATGCCAAATGGACAAGCTGTTAAGTATCATCAGTCTGAAGCCTATAATATCTGGGCATACTGGAATGAGATAATATCAAGCATGGACAAGTGAAAAATGTGGTCAGTAAAGTAAGCTGAATGATGGTAACACCATCAAGGCAATTGATAGCTGGGCCATATTGGTCATCAGGTATAAACAGGATTCAGGTGGAGCTAGATAGTCTGGATAGGAAAACAAGAAAACTTATGACAATTCACTATGTGTTACATCCAGTGATGTAATGCAGTGATGTTGACAGGGTGTATTTACCTAGAAAATTGGGTGGTAAGGGTCTTTTACAAGTGAAGCGAACAGTTGAAGAAGAGAAGCATGCATTTGCAGATTATGTAAAAAAATAGTACAGAACCAGCATTATTGGAGGTAAACAACTAGGAGGTGTTTAAAGTAAAGCAAACAAAGGGTCAATACAAGAAATCAACAATGCAAATACGAGCTGATAGCTGACATAATAAAGCACTGCATGGGCAGTTCCTCGAAAAAAAATCAAAGGAAGGGGCGATCTGCGCAAGCATGCATGCACCTCCCTTGCATCCGCCCACACCAGCTCAAGCAGGTGCAAGGGAAGCATGTGCAATGGTCAGCCTTCCCATAGAAATGCATTGAAATCTGTTCCCTCCAGAACGGATTAATTGATTTTCAATGCATTTCTATGGGAAACCGCCACTCTACTTACAATTTTTTTTAAACTTATGAGCATGTGCTCGGAACAGATAAAATTTGTAAGTAGAGGTTTTAGTGTAGTAGCCCTCAGGCACTTTGGGCCGGAAAAAGTAGACCTTGGCCTGTTCAAAGTTGGATAGCCCTGCTGTATATTATGTGAGGCTTGATTTATATTATATATGAGGAAGAAAGTAATCCGGCATGTGCACTTTATGCAAACCCACCGTTTTCTTTAAGGGAGAAGCATTTCTTACTTTGACAAGATGTGTGGAGTGGCCATTCCTTGTTCCTTCGCTGAGCTGTTTTTGTGCAAATAAATGTTTCAATACATAAAGCAAAATATGTGTATGAGCTGAAAAGAAACCAGGGAAAATACACAATCCTTTTTATCGAGCTCTAGGAAATTCTCTATGGGGTCCTGACCGTCCTGTTGGATTTCTGCCCTCACCAGCCCTGGGTAGCATGGCCAGTGGTAAGGAATGATGGGAGTTGTTGTCCTGTGTCATGTTGCCTCTGTCCTTCACCCTAGGAGATTTGCTGGACCAGCCCTTTGGTCTCTCTAGTTAAAGGAAGGTGTCGGATAGGTATTAAACAGTAGGTCTCTGCATTGCTGAACGGTATAAAGCTTAGTATCAAACAAGACAGATTTCTGTGTCAAGGACCATGAGCTCCTTTCAAATTCCTCTGACTTCGTGGGTTGCAAGTCTTTACTTCTAAGTGTTTTGCCTTTTGCGCCAAGCTCCAGTTCATGGTTGGGCCAAGTGTTGCCCTCCAGATGTTGAGCGCTCAACAGTCAACACTGCCATTGGCTATGCCAAGTGGACTGATGGGAACTGCCATCTAACAAACTCAGCTCTGCTTTGCCTCCTTCTGGTCTGATTGGTGGACCTCTTGTTTTTGGAGGAGAACAGAGGCCAGAAGGGTGAAATCGATGCATTGGCCGTAGTTGTCCTCCAGTGCTCATAGTGATTTACCCACGACATGCTTGGAAATGCCCAGACTAGGCCTTGGAAGTTCCATTTGAAAAACTACCTTTCAGAATCACCCAGCCAACTTGTAGACGCCTTTGATGTCCCTGCTAGGATGTACCAATGCTCCTCCCTAACAGCAAATGTTAGTTGCCCTCCTGTCCACACCTCTGGATTCACGAGCCACAATGCCTCGATCGCTACTCATGGATTCTGTCTTAACTATGAACCTGTCTCACTGAAGACCCTTTGTTAAGGAATCGCTACTATTGCTTTTCTAGCTCTTTGGAAGCTGGCTCACAAAGGCAAAAACAAACAGATCCTGCTGTCTCAAAAAGATTATTTCCAAAGAGCTGCATCATTATCAGGGGAGTATCTGTGGCAGGCACAATGGATCTGTGGCGAGATACTTTTCAGCCCTGGGCAGTTAAGCAGGGCTCGACCCAAGGCCAATCAGAAGGGCTTCAGTTGCCAGAAGCCAGACCACCGGCACCGCACCCTCCTCTCCCTGCTTCTATCTCTCTCTTCTTCTGCAAACAGTGAGGGTCCAACCCTAGAGGCAACTGCTTGGGGTGCCAAACCTTCGGCGGCAGCTGACCACAGCAAAGATAGGAAAGGTTGCCTTTTTTTTTTTTTTTGCATCTCAGAAGTTCTCAGAAGTCACAAACCAACGCAACACTGTATGTACCCTTCATGAATTTTCAGGAGTTGCAGTCCAAAACCCAGAATGCTTCTCATCTGTGGGACGGAATATACAGAAAATTACTTTTGGAGAGTACAAACCCAGAACCCTATCCTTGCTGGATCATTCTGGGAATTGGAATTCCCAAAAGCGGATAGGCTATTTATTGCCAGATCATTGCAAAATATACACTACAAACAAGGAAACATATTATCATACCATAATTATCAGTATTTATACAATAAAATAAACATTTTAATATTAATGCTTTAAAATATAGTATAAAAATACCAAACTTGTTGGCTGCATGACAATGACAATCAAGACTTCTGCTCCCCGGGATCCAGTTGGGCCAATACATGGAAGGCAGAGGTGGGCCAAGGGTGGGCCTGCAGATTTTTGTGGACTCCACCCAACTCTTGGCTGATGAGGCTTGTAACCTATCATCTTGGAGCACCACAACTCTACCGACCCCGATAAAAGAGGAATATGGGAAGAACATCACCTCTGGGGGGCTGGACCACCTTGTCCTGACTCTCCATTCCTGCCTTGTCTAGCCAGAGCAAACCCAGAGAAACATAGCAGATGGATATTTTTCAAATATTTCTTTCCACACCTGGCAAAATTTTGCCCATTCATTGTGCATTTGTGTACACATCAGGCCATTGACACAGGAACAGAAAAGGACCTTGAGATGGTGGCTGGATGGTAGCAAGAAAGCAAGGGAGGTAAAATCCACCAAAGTCTTCACCTTTAAGGAGAGATGGGAGAAACACTGATAATTCAGGTTTCCTGATAAAAGGCAAGTTAAAACCTAGGTGTAGAAAATAATGGCTTGAAGATTCTTGCAAGGAATTGCTATACAGTGGTTCCCCACCTAGTTGCGGTTCATATACTGCGGTCTCACTATATCGCGGGACCACAGTATATGAAAAAAGACCCCCTGGGGTAAAGGGGGAAAGGCCTGGGGTAAGGGGGACAGCCTGTTGGAGGCCTCAGAAATGACTTCCGGTTCGCAAGGAGGCCCTTTTAGGGCCTCCAAAAGACCTGGAAAGGCCCTCGCAGGACTGTTTGGGGCAGCGCCAGGCTGGGGATAAGTACAAGAGCCCCCAGCTAGGCGCCCCAGGCCCAACCCGACCTGCATCCGCATATCACAGATTTTCAATTATCACGGGTCGGGTTGGGTCTCTAACCCCCGCAATAGGCGGCCGGGGGGGGCGTCACTGTATCCTTTCTTAGGGACTTCTTTGCAACCAGCTTATAGCACCAATATACTTGTGTTACTCCTCTTCCAGGAGAAAGCTTATTGCTTAAATGTAGGCTGTATGCAGATGTATGTATGTCACAACTGCCACCTGGCACTGACTGCTGCAGCGTTCTATGAAAACTGCCATTGGGAGTTGAATACTGCCAAGTTTCATTTCCCTTAATTTGCTGCTAATTTTACTTACTGCCTCATCATTGTCAGTGTTGGAGGAGTAATACCTCCTTAAAAAAACTTGGTCCAGTGGTCCCAGCTGGTAGTACCTCATAAGGGTCCCTTCCCAGGGTTACAGGAGAAGATGGTCAATGGTTTTGAAGGCGGAAGAGAGCTCTATACCCCAATGACAGATAAAATGGAAGAACCATCTTGGAAAACCCTTGATTTTTAACCTCCACTGCCTCGTGGCTATATCCATTTCTGGAAAGGGCTTCAAGAGTTAACCTTATGAGGCAAAATCTGGAGTCGGAGTCTCGGAGGCAGTTCATGGCTGTGTAAAATCATGTTCTGGTAACTCTTGTGACATAGCTGGAACTAATTGTATCGGCTCTGCCATTCCATTAGACCAGTGTTGGCGAACCTATGGCATGGGTGGCCAAAGGCGGCACTCGGAGCATTTTCTGTGGGCACCCAACATCTCCTCTTCACAGACACCTGTACTGAGATTTAATTGCTGTACTGGCACTTTGCGAAAAATTAGTGGGTGTTGAATTGCAGTTTGGGCACTCGGTCTCTAAAAGGTTTGCTATCACTGCATTAGACTATTCCAGTGACGTGCAGAGGGGTTTTTTTGCTGCTTGGATAACAGTTTTGACCTCCATATTAATATACTCAGGCCTTGTGCTCTGAAGAGGCCACTTCAGGTTTGCATGCAGTGTGGAAACAACATGGCTTTTATACAGAGCACGATAACATAGTCTCTCAAGACTGAAGGATGCCTATGTAAGGCTCTTTGCCTCCTATGGGGGAAGTCCTCAGCTTAAAAGCCTGGCCTATCGAGTTTGTCTGAGACTCAATGTCTTGTAGTGGATAGAGTAACAAATGGGATTCAAGAGACTTAGGTTCAAATTCCCAATTGACTGCAGAAACTCACTGAAGTGGGTAATGGCAACACCACTCCTAAAACCTCTCATGTACCATGAAAACTCTACTAGGGTTGCTGTCAAGTCACACACACTGTAAACAGTTCTTCTGCATCTCTGTGCCACATTTAAGCAAGTTTCAAAAGTAATTTAAAATGCATAGCTCCTCGCGTCTGCAAACTGTTAACACTATTAACTGAATTACATTAATTAAATAATTTAACATTCTCTCTCTCTCTTTCTCACACACACGTAAAGTGATAAACCTTCTAGGGGCACATCAGAACAAAATTTAAAACCAGACCCCACAATTCCACATTATGTCAAAACCAAGCTTAACAGCTAAAACCATATACCAGCACCATATACAAAACAATCCCAATGTAACTCTAATTCAGTTATGAGCCTAGATTAAAAATTGAGCTTTTGGGTCTGCCTGGAAGCACTAGATGATATGGGGGGGGGTGTTTGATGAAGATACATTACAGCATCTCGATGTTGGACGGCCATGCTTGCTCAACTGCCCTTATAAACAGGTATATGAACAAGGTGTAACGATAATCTCACAGTAGCAGGTGACAGTGAGAAGCAAAGAACCTTCTAACAAAGGGTCTTCATGTGTTGATAGTGGATTGGATTCAATGACATTTGGAGTCACATCCAGCTCTACAATTCTCCGATTCCTCTGTTGTCTCAAACAAGTAGAAGAGCCACATCTCAACATGGTTCTCAAAGAGCACTCATGGATTCAGTCATCTGTGTGTGGCTGGTTCAGCAAGTTCAGAGACCTCTATGTCATCAGGAAAATAAAGATGAGCAGCTCTTACCACTGTTAATTAAAGCAATCTTCGACAAAACCTTCACTGGAAAATCCTCATGTAACTGAGCCATAAAGGACTCCCAACATGGATTATGAATGACCCCAAACCCAGAATGAAGCACATGGGTCCTTTGTATTAACCCTTTTCTCTCTCCCCCCCTCCCCCGCCCAGGCCAAATGGAGCTGGGTAAGGGAGCGGGGGTGGTATATGACCCATGTTCCTTTCTTTGAAGAACGGGGGTGTGACTTAAGAAGCAGCTTTTTACAACTGCCCATCTTGTCTCTAACAAGGCTCCTGTCCTGGCTGTAACATCATCTAGCCATGGATTTTAAGAACACCATCTAACCAAGGCCTTTAAAAGTAACCTCCTGGTGAAGCACATCTTTTACCATGTCTGAACTTCTGGGACCTGCTTTGAAGAAGGGTGATTTACACTCGAAAGCTTGCAATGTTCCTTTTTTAATTTTTAATAGTGGCCTATAAAGATATTGCTTGTAACCTATTTTTACAATTGTGTTTTGTGCTGGCCACACGGCTCAACTCCTTTTTGTGTTGATATAATAATAATGTTTTAGATTGTAAGATCCCCTGTATATTCGCTGTTGCTGCGCCACATGAAACCCTTTTCACTGGATTGTTTTTTCCCAAATCAAGACAAGTAGTTTGCTGTACAGCTAGAAGACTGCATCTTGAAATATTTATAAAGTCAAGCCACCACAAGTCAACTTTTGACCTTCTGCATGAATAGGGTGTTAGAACCCACACTTCAGAACTTCACCGTTGTAAGGCAGCTCTTACCTTATTCAATAAGAAATTGTGACACGTATTGAGAGCTTCTTCCTTTTGCCTCTTAAAATGAAAAAGCATTCCTTTTAAAGCCATATTACTAGTTTATAATTGAAAAGAGACCCATGCAAAGTGCTAGGTAATTAATACTATCATCTGACTAAAAAAGAGTAGTTTATGGGGTTGTCTGTTTTGCACATATGAGATAGGGAACATTTGTGTTAAGACTAAAAAGGAAGTGCAGAGAACTGTAACTATATCATGAAATGATCCTGGAAAACAATTGATCATATAAACTTGCTATTATTGAATCTTTTTGAGTCACAAATAAAATGACTTCTCTCTCCAACTCAGCCATCTTGCTGGTACATATGAGAAAGAGTATAATGAGGAACAGTAAAATACTGTTTGCATTTATGGGTTGTATTTTAGGCAAGGTAGGATCATTGAGTGGAATTACAAAGTACCTGGACATGCCCAATTGTGTCTTTATTAAATATGAGATTTTCCATCCTGTTTCACAATGGAAGATGTAGCTTGGAAAATGTAGAGTTAAAATTCCCTTTAGTGTACAGGAAGCTAACTGTGTTACTTTTGGGGTCCTTGATTATTTTTTGTTATTCAAACAGTAGTTAGCAGATTTGGGACCTCTATTAAAAAGTAGATTAAAACTTCCCTAAAAATGACCAATGATGGAAACTTGGAAGCAGTTATTCACACAACTGCTTTGGGCAAGGCAGTGACACTGAACTGAACCTGGGAACAATACAGGTGAAGTTAATCATTACACAACTTTTACTTTAAAGGAAAAGAATGAGGTCCAAATTGCTTGGGACTAATGATGAACTCTGGTTTCAGTAGAACACAGTCATGGATAACTTGAGCTTCAAGCATGTCCAGAATTAAGCCCCAAATGATTTACCGTATATACTCGAGTATAAGTCAACCCGAGTATAAGTCGAGGGCCCTGATTTAACCCCCCCAAAACTGGGGAAACGTATTGACTCAAGTATAAGTTTAGGGTGGGAAATGCAGCAGGGCCTGGAAGCTCCTCCTTTGTGAGCTGTGGGAGTGGGGTGTGTTGTTTAAAATAACTTTTAGCCACTGATGCAAGTGCTTGGATCAGTGGCTAAAAGTCATTTTAAACATCGTGTGCCGCTCGCTCCCCTGTGATGCAGAGGGGGGTAATGAGAAGCGGCATGTAATGTTTAAAATGACTTTTAGCCACAGATGACTTGCCTCAGTGGCTAAAAGTATTGACCCGAATATAAGCTGAGGGCCCCTTTTTTCAGCCCAAAATTAGGGCTGAAAAACTAGGCTTATATTTGAGTATATACAGTACTTAAAAACATGGCTATTTAAGGATGCCTTTGGTAACTTCCAGGGGTAACTCCCCCCCCCCCCTTCGCTGCCCTTCCTACATTGGCTTGCCACCCTGGACACCGCTGTTGATTGTTTTATTGTTTTTATCTGTTTTATTTGCTATGGTATTGTGTAAACTGCCCTGAGTCCCCTTTGGGGAAATAGGTGCGGTATATAAGTTTGAAAATAAATAAATAAATAAATAAATACTTGAAACATAATTGATAGGAACTGGCACGAAAGGTGTTGCAAGAGCCACATCAGCATTTTTTTTAAAGAAAAGTTCAACTAAAAGACTAGCAATCAAAGCCTCTCAACAATACTAGTGAAACACATCACACTTAGAAAAATGAAAGCCAATTTTTATTGTTGTCTCCACAGCCAATCATGTGACACAAACATGCATACGTAATTTAGCTACGCATACACCACTTTTTTCTTAAACGTTAGTTATTAAACATACAACATATATCCTTAGAAAATGAGTCAAAATGCAAACTTAACTTTTAAAAACAAACCGTTTTTACTCATTTCTTTTTTTCTTAAAAAAACCTTTGTGTTGGGTACCATTTGTACAAACACAGTTAATTTAAACAAATCTGCTCTTAAGTTTCCTCATGGTTGCACATAAAAAAGCTGCAATAGAAAATGAAGTCACTGAGGGTTTCTTTCTTTTTAAATAGCAGAAATAGGCAGTTTCGCCATGCACAAGAAGCAATATTAAATATTAGTTTTTCAAAAAAAAAGAGAAAAACACGTTTAAAAATATTTAGTTCAAGTCACAGAACTTTCTCCAGTACAGAGAAATCCAAAATGCAACATAGAATTAGCTGCCACACAAAATGGCTATTCTGAAAAGTAAAAATTACTTTTCAGATTTGATAATTTCATTGATTTTGGCACAGAAAGGAAGTTATTACTCAAGAAGAATGAGATTTTTTTAAAAAATGGAAGAGAGGACAAGAAAAAGATCAAAAGCAAGACTGAACAAGATAGTAGTTGCAATCACTTAAAACAAAAAGATCTGTGCATCTCAGTCATTGCCAGAATACTGTATACAGCAGGGTAGAATTTCCAGGTAATTGTCATTGCAACATTGATTTAATTTGCTTGGAGGTAGTCTCATCATTCAAATGTTTTGTGGTGTACCTAGAGAGGAGGGGTGGGGTTATAAGAAATGAATTGACCAGCGGCAGTTATCAGGGGAATCAGGCTGCGAGTTCCACCTGTGTCCTCACACTTCTACCAACATGTCCAATTTGAAATGCCAGAGTTATTTCCAAGGTCTCATAAACAATTATTTACTTTACTCCCTACTATGAAATCTGTCCTCTGAGCACAAATCATTATGCGGCTAAAACAGAACTGTTCATGCAGAGTGCTGAAGTTAGGAATCCTCTGACTACTTGATCGCTGGTGACACTATTGGAATATTGTGTCCTCTTTAAATGTTACAAAAGCAGTATGCCACAGACACAATAGGCATTTTTTTGTGTCTAAGAGTGATGAAGAAAGGAAAAAAAACTATCAACTCAAAGAGTCTTAATTATACTTTATTCAGTAAAATGTTTGTGGATTTACTACTGCCTTTTAATGCCCGAAATCATATTTATGCAGATTCTGTGGTATAAGGCTGATGACATCATTGGCGAGGGCAATTTTTGGAGCAATTAAACATCTCTCCCTCCTATCCAGAGGCCTCTCCAGATTCTGAGCCTTTCATCATTAGAACATTGTAAGGGCCATGGTATTGGAGGGGAAAATGTTTAATTTCCAAAATCTGCCTGGACTGATGATATCATCAGCCTTTAAGATTTCAGCCAGCATTTTTAGTCATATTTGACTGATGTGCATTGTATAAGGAGGCCTGTGTACTAAATCAATGCATTTTGCTCATCACAATAATAACAGAAAGAAAGTCAACGGCCAAATTGCAATCTATGTCAACAAATTTTAGAGACCCAGCGCTACTCAGCAAATGTTACAGTGAGTATATGATTCAGTCCTTGAAAATGTCAGTTTGTATCAAAGAAGATATGTAATGAACCTTTATCACAGATCCACTAAAATCAATGGGTCTTCAAGTCAGTAAATTATATTTATATATATTTATAAATTATATTAGTATTATTCACTCCACATGAGTAAATTATACTGTATATCATTGATTTTGATGGGTTTACTCTTAAAACCTAACTATTGGAAAGAGTGTGAATCTTTTGAATTATCTGCTTACTGACCATACTGAAAACAGGGGAGAGTTGGGAAGGGAGCGTGCACCAGGAACCCATTACTGACTCAAACCTAATGGTACTCTTTCCACAATGTTTAGAAGAATATGAAGGTCTCCCAAACACTGTGTTTGTGTTCACTCTTGTGTCCGTGGGTCTTGCTTCACGATGCTCGTTACCTCTTTTTGAAAGAAAAAAAAGAGGGAAACAAGTGGAAACTTTCATTCATTGAATTTCAAGAATCATGTACCTGAGAGCATTTAGAAGGCCTTCTACACTGTTTGGAGGCTGGTCTTTGAGAACTTTAATGCATCCTTTCATCTAGGAATTAATACAGGAAAACAAAACAGGAAGTCATGGCAATCGTTCACTGCTAAGATGCTAGTACACATATGCATCTTCACATTAGCACAGTGGTTCTCAACATTCCTAATGCAGTGACCCTTTAATACAGTCCCTCATATGGTGGTGGTGACCCCTTTGCCCTGCTTGGAAGAGGCCACAAGTCCACTTTGGCAGGCCACTGCTGCAGGCGCCCTAGAGAACTTCTCTCTATAGGCACCCTCCGGTTCCACTGACTGACATCCCCTCCAATCTATCAAGCTGTAACTCACTCTTTTTCGCTTTCCTCCCCCTACTCCTCCAGACCCAAGCTGTTAGCGCCTTTTTCATCACTGGCTCATGGCGATCCCCTATGCAATGATCATTTGACCCCCAAAGGGGTCCCGACCCCCAGGATGGGAACCATTGCATTAGCATAACCTAGTTATGAACCCAGATGTAGTTCTACAGTGAACTGCCTGCCACGGTATAATGTATCTTAGCATTAATAAACATTCCAGAATACATCATTTTATGCTAGGTAACACTTGCCTTTCCCATTCCCACACAAATTCAGTAGGGGAAAATGGAAGAAATCATTTTAGCTGCTACTTCAGCAAACTTACATCAATTTTTGAAGTTTTTGCAAAAGCTCCAACTGGATGCACATGGTCGTAGAGAATTATGACACCCACCATTACCCTCAGACAGAATGACACTGTCTCCTCATTTGTGAACCTGCTTCTGTATTCCCTAAACGTGTAAGACATAGACAAAGAGAAAAGACACTTGATTACTGAAAAATTAATTCGGAAGCAAACCACCATCTGTAATATATCAGCCTATTTAGTCGCGTTCCATTTCAAAAAGTAATCATTTTTCTCAGATATGCTTTGTCCTTTGTACAAGGAAGCCATCCATGGAAGGAGGAATATATCTTAGCCTTGCATCACAAGGACTGCCACCTAGGAATTTCTCACCATCCTTTTTGAAAACCAGAGAAAACAAGATAAGCAGTTATGACAGATGGACAGATCAAGGTTATCAGACAGCAAGATGAACCATCCTATCTATTCCATAGCAGAAGATGCTTCAAGCTGATCCACCCACAGCTTCCATTGCCCTTTAACTGCCCTAAAATAAAAACACCCAAGCCATATGCTAAGAATGCTTCAGGCAACAATGAACAGTTCTTCTATATTTCTGAATTATGTATGAAAAAAAAACCACTTACAAATCCACTTACAAAACAATGGAGATGCCTTCTAATACTTTCCAGCATTAAAATATTAAGCCACGTGCACAGAACTGTCGCTTGTATCTAGTGTAATTAGTAAAGGAAACTGTAAAGCCAAAAAGATGAAAGCCTCAAGAGAAAAATGTCACACTTTTCACTATCTCTAAGGCAATTTACTATTTCTATCTGCCAGAAGATATGGGAGAACAGTTCTTAGTTCTCTCGGAGCAGAACAGAAATGCTCTATTTTAATCCTCTCCAGGTATTAGGTGGTCTTGTTTGAGGTAATTTTTAAACTGTCCTTAGCATTGTGTTTGAAACTGTATTTATTTCATTACCTGATGCCACATTTCTCCCAGTATTGGGATGAGAAATGACTTATGAGGTGGATAATAAACTCACATGGCTAAAAATAATCAGTGTTCTAATATTAAAACTCAGTCATTTTGTTATAATTTTTAAAACAATTTAAAAGCACAATAGCTGACATTCTCTTGTGTAACTTATCTCAATGTAATGGAGATAATGCTGACTGCAGCTATGCAACCCAGAATTCAGGTGAGGACTCTTTAATTAGTGGATGCAATTACAGTCCTGCGTTCGATCCCTCACTGAAGTGGATAGAAATAAAAAACAGTACACTTGGGCACTTAGCAGAAGTAGGAGCTGTGCATTTCACCCTCTGCATCACAGGTTCCTTCAGCTTGGGACAGAAACATTTATTTATTTTTTGTGAGGGGAGGGAAATCCAGCTTGACCCTTCTATATGAAACCATAGCCTGAATGATGGGCAGAGAGTAAGAAAGGAAAATATTATCTTTTCCTCTCCTCGAAATAGGTCTAGATAGGTTCCAATCCTTCTAAGTTTTGGTTTTCTTTAAATCTTTTTATGCCTCGGCAGTACAGATCTGTCTGCGTTCAGAGCGGTTCATACAGCGCGCAACATGACAACGTGGTCATCACTTTGAGAGCCTTATTCTTGTACAGTGGCTGAAACGTTTCAATTAAATATTCCATCAATATTATTTTGCCTGGCTTGAGCGCAGGACACGCCCTGTTCCCCAGTCTGTAATGACGCGGCTTCTTTACTTACGGGGTTTCCAGCATGACTCGGCAAACACTGGCCATGGTACTTAAGCAATCTGTGGTGTTTTCTATGGGTAAATTCTTGTTCTGTAAATGGCCCAAAGGAAGGGGAAAACAGTTAGTGCATGGCCAAGAGCAGCACGCTATTCACCAGATTTGTCCAAAGAGAGACAAGAGAGTGATCAATCCATTTTATCAACAGAGAAAATATTTTTTGGGGAAAAAAACCAAGTCAGGGGTACCCAAAAACATTGCTAGAGCAGTGGAGTCAACTGCAATTTATTTCCCAGAGAGTGACAAATTTGTATGTGGTATAGCATGGCCAGCAGCAGAAGATAACAAGGGTTGCCCGAGAGAATGCAGCTGAGGACCAGAAAGAAGATTTGGGGTGTTTTTGAAATAAAATGTCCCTCCTGGGTTCTTACAATGAATGCTTCTTATGATGAATGAGAAAAGAGCTGCAATAATTTCCAAAGCCTTTATTACCCTGTTTCCCTGAAAATAAGACATCCCCCGAAAACAAGACCTACTTATAGTTTCGCCTCTCGCTGAAATATAAGACCTCCCCCCTGAAAATAAGGCCTTCCTGATAATGATAACAATAATTGTGTACCATATTCTTCTTCATGGAAAAATAAGACATCCCCTGAAAATAAGACCTAGCATATCTTTGGGAGCAAAAATTAATATAAGACACTGTTTTATTTTCGGGAAAACATGGTATATCTTAACTAAAAGATTAAGGCTAATACTAAAGTCTGAAAAATAGTGGCTCTTCAGTAGCAAGCACATTCATTTTCCAGAGCAAAACATTATGTTTTAACAGCTACCACCACAAGGAAGAGTATCCGTACGCATACCTCTGAAACAAATTTCGTGGTGGCATCACTTAAGGTTTTCAACATTGGCGTGGCTTCAGCATAAAATAGAGACATTCTGTTAGCCAGTTCGTTATTTACTTCATTTTCTCCTTCTGCCTGTCAAAAACAAAAATCATAACCACCGTTGGTTTTGAAAAGGCAAGCAGGACAATGACAAGAAAGGAGCATTTTCTTCAGGTCTACAAGAAGGTGACCTACTGGGACGTTGTTGATTCTCATACGGCTCAAGGTTCTTCTGTAGTAGCTGAAGTCATTCTGAATGGCGGGATTCGTCATCTAGAAAGAAAAAAGAAAAAGAAAAGAAAAGTAGCATCCCAGAAAACTGTACGTCATTGCAAAGGTGGCTATGGTTTCAACGTTGTGAAGGGTGTGGGAATGAAGGTATACCCTTGGAAGTCCTGGGCCCAGGTCTGGTTCTTCACTGGGGCAGACAAAGAGTGTACAATCCCCCAACGTTGTCCGTGCAGCCTTCTACCGAACTATCCTAAAAACACGTTTTTCCAGCTGGAAGCCTCCAAGAACTGCATTCTCAAAGAGGCTGCCGTCCCACCTGCCTCTCTCAGTGCTTAACAGCAACAAGCACAGTAGGACCCCGGTATCCCCTGAGGATTGGTTCCAGGCCTTCCCGTGGATAATGAAAACCATGGATAAGAGAGAACACCAAAAAGCCCCAAAACTTCTGTTTTGTGACAGTAGCTTGCTTTATGGCTGCTGTTTTGCAACAGTAGCTTGCTTTACAGCTGCTGTTTGTGACAGTAGCTTGCTTTACGGATGCTGTTTTATGATAGTAGCTTGCCTTAGAGCTGCTGTTTGCGAGAGGAGGTTGCTTTGCAGCTGCTGAATTATTTATTTAATTACCCCCCTGCCAACCGTGGATAACTGAATCAGTGGATAACGAATCAGTGGATACAGGGGTCCTACTGTATCAATTTTTCAAAACTGATAGTGTACTTGTGTATGTTTCTGATTTGTTGCTTCCAGGAACCTGCATTTCAAATAGTCCAGTGGTTTGGACCCAGAGGAAGAAAATGAGTCCTAATCCACCAAAGCTGCTCTGCACACAGTGAACGCAGAAAACGTTAAAAAAAAAAAAGACATCAAATAATTGACAAAACATGTAAACAAACACAGCTAGAAGGTCAATACCCGTCATCCTTAACAGGGAGAGAGGGGCTCTGTTTATGGGATGCCAGTAGGAACCAAAAAGCTCCAGAAACTTGTGCCTTGTGAGGAACAGGCTGGACCAGATGGGCTCTGTACCGATTCAAAAGGCTTTTCTTATGTTTGTTTTTGTGTGTGTGTTGGTGATGTTCAATCCTGAAACGCCTTTTTTGATGCCTCATACTGACTGAGCTGTTCTCGCAATGAGAAAGCTAACCCCTTTGATCACCATCAAGTGACAGAGGCTGAAAGGTGCTGGGGGATTTTGTTTCTCACTTTGGGCAACACTAGATGGCTGGTCCAGCATCGAAACATGTAGCACCACCCGGGGTTGCAGTTGCTTTGGGACCAAGCAATCTGGGGAGTGTTACTCAGGAATCATTCTGAATGTACCTTCAGCTCATCAAATCGAAGGGTGAAGTGGAGAATTTCTGCAAACTGTTTTGCAAGAGCCTGCTCTCGCTCCAGGTGCTGCGTGGGAGAATAAGGAGTGCTTGTCAGGGCCCCAAGAAGGCCTCGTAGTGCAGCTTCTATAGAGAGAGAGAGAGGGAAAAAAGGAGGCAAACAGTTTTTATAAAACAGTGTACATCCTTAATGAACATGCCCCAATCCAGGCAATACTCAATAACAACATAATATCTCAGCTGACAGTATAAAGCAAAGTGTTCCGCTTATATACCGCCCCATACCACTTCAAGTAGTCTCTGGGCGGTTTACAGTTTTAATAACAGTATACAGGCTACACATCCCCCCCCAGCAAGCTGGGTATTCATTTTACCAACCTCGAACGGATGGAAGGCTGTGTGAACCATGAGCCGGCTACCGGGGATTGAACCCTAGGTCATGAGCACGGTTTTAGCTGCAGTGCAGGCATTTAACCACTGTGCCACGAGGCTGTTTGGTAGTCCGGCAGCATAATATTGGTAGTTCAGCAGCAGTGACAACGGGGATGAATCAAGGGATCTGCAGACCAGCAACGCTGAGGACTCAATATGTTCCGATTCTCAAGCACAGGTGGTGGATTATTGCTACAAATCATCAGCAGTAATTTCACCCAACTGTGCTATGCAAAAATGTGCAAAGGGTCTTGGGCTTCTGATCTACCCCGTCACAGAGCTGTTTTTGAAACAGTTTGGAAAATATGAGCTTATTTGCTACTTCTGCTGCCACTTACCTAATCTCTGAGAAAATTCATAGAATTTCTTTAGTTTGCCCACTAGGGGGACAACTGCACCCCATGCTTTCTCCTGGAGCCTCTCGTCAGTGGGATGCTGTATGGCCTGGAAAAAAGTAAACATGTCGAAGGATATTTAGTCCATTATACAGTATGTGATGCCCATTCATTCAAGACCACAAAAACAGAATATTTCTGTGTGACCCATTGTGTGTCCTCTAAAGCAGTTTTACCAAGCCTGGCATCTTCCAGTTAATTATAACTCTTGCCATCCCCTGGAATGGTGACTGGCACACTAGGGTTACAGTTTAACTCATCTGGAGGGCGAGAGGTTGGAAAAGCTGCCTTCAAGGAACATCTTATCTGGATGACTTTATGACTCTATATAGCCCTGACTCTTATGGAAAGGATGAGAGCCACTCCATTGCAAAGGCCAGGGAGGGAGGGTCACCTGATCTTTGTTAGAGGGCTGCTAAGATCAAAACTGTAAAACTAGAACCAAATGGCAAAAACAATCTGCAAAATAAATGTGCTAAATTACTAGCACTATATCATTTGTCTTGGATATGTTTTAGTTTCTATAGCAATGACTGACTCTTCCTAATATGTATTAAATGTTATAAGCACCAGCCGTTATGTAGAACAAGATCGCTGATGTGGTTAAAGACACTCCCATCCAACAATGCTTTACCTCTCGTATTTCATGACCGGCTCCTCTGTATGACTGCAAGTCTTCCAGGATTCCTTCTGCATCCTTTAATACTACATTAACCTGATTATATATTTCTTTTTCTGATTCTGTAGGTTGAGCATCTGAACAACAGAAAAGGCTATTAATTCAATTGTGCAAGTACTTGACTTTAAAATACAAACAACTTATTGTTTGGATATGAAGCAAAATGCAGCATTTATATTTTGGTGGCAGTAAATAGAGGTATTTTATTTTGTGGCATTTTAAAAGATCCTTATGTTTTTAAGACTATTTTTTGACAATTTAGCATGTCACAATCTACACAGTGAAATTTTTATTGCTCAGAGCAATACATGGGCTGCTAGCTTTTCGGTTTTAGGAAGTGTTCCCTGTTCTATGAATGATTCAAAAGCCCACATGGTGTGGGAAATAGTTGTGTACCAGATCAGTGGTGTGCTGCTTTTTGTTTGTAAACATCATCAGCAAAATCAGTGTTATGTTATCATTTCTTTGTAAAAACATAGTTTATATTTTAGTTCTTCAATTTAATAATTGCAAATATTAATGCACATCTTGACTTACTAGAGTAAAAAGCATAAGTCAAAACCAGATCATGTACTCAAAAAAGACATAAAGGTGTCAGATTCTTGTGTTTAAATTGAATGAGTCAAAGAAGTATGATGCATATGAAACCCAAACTTTACTCCAATCTAGTCTTCTTCAGAGATAGAAACACTATTTTGTATTGCACACTATAATTGATATGATATATGACTATGAAAACTCATTTTAAGGGAGTCTAATTTGTCACCAAAGTAACATTGATTAAGTCTCTCCCTGGATTACTCATAGTTCAGAAGTTTACATGAGGTACACAAGACATAAGATGCATAATTTTAAAAAAGTTCTCACTTTCAAAATCAAGGAAAAAATTTGGTCCTTGCTCAAGGTCTGTGCACGTCAAAACTTTAAGAAGGTTCCCCATGTTAACGTATCTGTTGAGAGAAGAAGAAAAGTCACACATTCTGAGATGCTGGGGAATTAAAGCCTCTTACAATTCTTACAGACTGTGCTTCCTGGCGTATAACCCATAAAACTAGAGCAGCAGCTCTCCAGCTCTGATATTCCAGATATTTTGAGACTTCAATTCCCAGAATTTCTAGCCAGGGTTTCTAGGAGCTGAAGTTTTAACATCTGGAAGGCAAACAGTTTATAGCAATGGAACTCAAGTCTTGTCTTCAAACTTTCAATATGCTACAGATGAAAACTGGATTTCTTTTAAGAAAAGGAAGATTTAAGAATGTACTTCAGAGAGGCACAAGAGAGAACCATCTACTGTGATCACTTGTGACAGTCCTACAGCAGCTGTTTCCCCAATCCTATTCCAGTAAGGCCTCTGTTCACAGATTTCTAAGTCAAATATTCAGTTCTGTAACAGACAGATATATTTCTCCCTTCTTTAACTGGCTTCTATTAGAAAAACATGGCTAAGTGTTATTTTTTACATAGCCTTTTCTGCTTCACTCCAAACTCGTATACCCGGCAAGAAAGGCAAGAAACAAATGATCCTTCAGATATTGTTTTACCACAACACCATCATCCTGTAGTTATGCTGGTTGATTGTGATGGAACTGTAGTCCAACATCTCAAGGACCACAGGCTTTCCACTCCTGGACTATATTCTTCTTCTTTTTCTTAGTGCTTGTCCTGCTTGGTCTGCTATTCTTGTTTTTGCCTTGCATTTGGCACGGTCGTGGGCCAGATCCGGGTGAACCCAGGACAACTTCATGTCATTATCAGGGGTGTCCTGAACTATATTATCTATTGCATATAATCTATAACATAATTAAACAACAGTTTACCCATTTGTTTTACGTTTATATGACTTTTCACTCTAGTAATACATACAGTAAGCTTCCTCCAGGCTGGGCTTCTGTATTATGAGGGCGAATTGTCAATTTTTAAAGCTCATATTATTATTACTGCCAACAACAATTTTTAAGAGGCAAAGATTTGCCACTTTTAAGTGGAAAGAAAATTGAAAGGTACAAAGAAATGAATCAAAAGTAGCTGAAATAACCGCCATGCCAACATTTCAATGCTGTGACACACAAGAAAATTCACATGAATGCTGCTGACAAAGAAATTTAGACTCCTGTGGCACCTACTCTCTACCGTTGTACATTTTACAGCTAAAATCACCATGCTTCCACTGTACAAAGTACAGCATTTATTTTTAGGGAATAATGTGTTTGCAAGGGCTTTGGAGCCACCAACGTGCTTCGTTTTAGATCTAAGAATCTCAAGTGCTGACAGTTTAACAAGATGTCAAGAATGTGCTCCAAGGTATCATGTGGAGAAGAATGATACTGTAGGAAAGCTAGTGAAGTGTAGCTTGAATTGCACATGAAGTCTTGTGTTCAAACTACAGTTACTGTTCTGTGAAAGATAAATATCAAAGCACTCAATAAACGCAAGGAAGATTTATACTGTAGGGCTTTTTTACAGCCAAGGCATGTACTTTGGAAGGTTCTGCAACAGAAGGATGAACTTCCATGCTAAGACAGATTTATAGCTCTGATAGGGCACACCTTTAATTTTCCTCAGTGTTTGCAATCTCACAAGACAGAAACTTTTGTTAAGAATCCACACAATTGTCATCTGGCATAAAATCAGCATAGGCTAAATTGAGTGAATTAACACTGGCTATGTTAATAATCATGATTTCTAAAGTTCTCCTTGGAAGCAAAATCAAAAGCTAAGCTTTATTTCTATGGAGGGGGAGGGGATCACCACTGCAATAATACACACGAGACTTTAACTGTTATATTTGCTGCAGGACTCAGCTACGTTCCAGCACAATGCACATGATTCAACAATATCCAGTTTAAGAGTATATCTTGCCATACAGACTAGAGATGGGCACGACTCAAAAAAATAATTTTTCGTTTTTTGTTTAGGGGTCCGTTTTGGTTCGTTTTTATTTTTCGGGGTATTTTTTTTGCACATTTTTCGTTTTCGTTTTCGTTACGAAACAAAAAAACAAAAACGAAAAATTTTCGTTTCGTTAGCATTCTTTTCAATGCAATGTGTCTCTCGTAACGAAAACGAAAAACACGGCAAAATTTTTCGTTTCATTTCCGTTGTTTTGCTTCTGAAAAAAATTTCGTTTTCGTTGCGAAATGAAACGAAAAAACAAAAACAAAAATGAAAATTTCGCTGAGTCGTGCCCATCTCTAATACAGACTTCAAACACAGACATATCTCAAATACTTGATATCCAAAACAGAAAGCAAGAGAGAGAGAGAGAGAGAGAGAGAGAGAGAGAGAGAGAGAGAGAGAGAGAGAGAGAGAGAGAGAGAGAGAGATATTCCCATTACCATATATCCAGGTACAGTACTCAAGTCAGTTGTAGCCCGAAATACTCTTGTGTATACTGCCATAATTCTAATAGAATAAATTCTGGAGACAAACTGCCTCAAGTCATGAAATCACCATAAACATTATCTGATGTAACCAACTCACACAACCCAGTGCCCGGGAGATTATGTCTAAGTGGTTTCTTAACTTGAATCGATTCACCTCCAAAAGTTATACCACTAGTATTAATAGTGCCATAGCTATGCCGAAGGGTTTTGACTATAATTATACAACTCCAGAGTAACTGTCATTCATATCATATCAATCATCATGTCCAGTGACGAGACTTTACACAAATGCAGATACGGATTATACCACCATAAACTCAATATATCCAGATTCTGCCCGATTCTGGATGCAAATCAAGGTTAGGTCAAGAAAATTCTTAAGACAGATGATTATGAGAGAATACTAGGGTTCTCCACAGAGCACTAAGGAAGAATTTTGCTGGAAAGTTTGAAGCTCCTGCCAGTCAAACATGATAATAGGCTAGACAAAACAAGGTTGTGACTGATGTGATGTAAAGCCACTTCTTATACCCCTTTATCTTATGTTCAGAGATTTTAAAAATTACTTAGAAAATAGTGATGTGATTGTCTGAAATATTTCCTTGATTCCTAGATGTATTCAGACTTATTGCCCTAGTGTCATTTTGTAGCCCGAGATTACAGATATTAAATGATCCCACTGACATGTCTGTTTTTATGGCACCAGTCCAAACATAATTAGAAATAACAGTTTGCTGCTATGATCTTAAACTAGCTCAAGCCTCTACCCCAACACCTGATCAAACACTTCTGTATCCAATGATAAGTCAACTCTAGTTCTTACTATGGGATTCTAATAGAGCAAACTGTAGTTTGTTAGCAAGCAGCAGTCAAAATCAAGCTGCAGCTTCAAATCCCCATCTTGGGGACATGAAATAAAAGGGGAGAGCAAAGCAAATGAAGCTGAGACCCTTCTCTGCTTGTCCTTGTGACAGGAAACCATAGTTTCCCATTACGTCTCAACCAGGTTACGTGTTAAGACACGCAATGAGTAGAGAAGACCTCCCAATTACTGTTATTCTCCAGATGACGAAATCTTATGGATTCTCTTCAAGGCATGACTTTGAAGGCTCAGCAACCATACACATATTACAAAGATTTTGTTGCTTTTGGTCATTGGCCCCAAAATGTTTCCAAGAAACACAGAATATTTTCCAGGGAGACAAGAAACAGATGCCCCAAACATAAGAGGCTGACAGAACAAAAATGGTATTACTGACTAGATTTTGGAAACTAAGGATGCCCTAAGTGAAGCTGTTTTGTGTGGCAGTAAAGATCATTTGTACAGAAATTAGATGGAAACTAATCACCACAGTAGGCAAGCTATGGGCAGCAACCATGACCTGATATACTATTCTAAGTAGGTCCAAGTCATGGTGTGAGGGAAGATACTGCCATCTTGCTGGTCAGTTTTCAATCTGTTCCTTTAAAAAGCCAGATAGCAACATCTGAAATAATGTTGAAAACAGTGACATGCTGGTATTTTGACAACAGAATTGCTCAATGAAGTACAATAAGAGTGATAGCATTTTGCCAACAGGCTTGCAAACAAGAAGGTGGAACTACAAACAAAGGGGTAGATCATTGTAGACCAGATTTCACTGATGTGGGTGACACTTCACACATTTTTAGACTATTAATTCTTATCATGTCTCAGCAATGGCCAAGCGGGTTGGAACAGATGGGACTTGTAGTTCAACAGAGGTGTGGGCAGCAGGTTTGCAGGGACTGCCCCAGCACTATCTAAGCTATAAATAAGTCAAGCTGACTTGTTTTGGATGTTACATATACACAAAATAATCCATGACTCAAATAGATAGATATATAATTTACATTTTCTCTTTTAAAAATGGAACCGGTGGGAGTGAATAGATTCAAAAGCAGCAGAGTCATTATTTCTTTTCTTATCAAGTTTAATGGTGTTTGCTGATATTCACTTATGAAGGGAAGAAGATGTAAGACCACCTTACACAATAAACCAATTTTCCCTAGGACCTGTAAAGAAAACAGCCTTGAACGTTATATTATCCCAGTTTGCAGAGAAAGGAGAAAAGCAGGCAGATTCTTTTCAAAATAGGCTGAAAATACCTTTATCTGCTTACTTTAATCCTTTACTATTATCTATTCTAGTATGCTTACTTTCACTATCATATGTTATCTGATGCAGGAATTACAGACTAAAATGCTCACAGCCACATTAAGTCACCCCACTAGTCAGACTGAATTATCATACTAAGGATCCCTTCTGGGGTTTAAAAAGAAAATGCCAAATGAAAATGTATTCTGCCAGCTTCGGTTCCTAATTACTGCGTTCTAAAGACCCTTGACTGTTTTTGTTTAGCATTTTATAATCCCTCTCAGCAATTTCTAAGGTATCAGCAAAGAGTTCACTCAGGCCCCGTGGAACAGGTTGTGGGAATCACTGAGAGACACTGTTTCTAACTTGACCTACTTTCGTAGAATAAGACATACGGAACGCCACATTTGATTACAATGACTCGGCCCATTACAGCCTTATGGGGTTGTCTGATGCAGAGCGCCATGTCAAAATCAGACAAGCGGAAAGCTGAGGCATATTTTCAAAACAAGGCTTGCACGCATGGCCTTCATACTGAAATCACCAGCAAATTTCAGACTGGGGAAATGCAATAAAATTACTCAATGTAATACCAATTCCAAAACACTCCAGAGATAACCAACCCACTTAGGGTAAGAGTACATTAACAACTACTTTCTCCCTGACCGGCGAAGAAGCAGCTTTGGTCATTGACTGTAACCCCTTCTATCCCATGTCAATATCCATGGAAGAAAAAGCAGAAATAAAGAATTCATCAGGGCTCTAGAATCAATAACCTGGAAAACAGTTATATTTCTTCATTAGGCAACAATGAAACAAAAGAACATCTCAATAAATGAAGGAGGAGGGATAGTTTATTCAGAAAATATAGACTAAATCCTTGATATCATGAAGAAAAGACAGTCAGATTCTCTCTATGTACTGTGTTTCCCCGAAAATAAGAAACTGCCTTATATTTATTTTTTCTCCAGAAGATACACTAGGGCTTATTTGGGGGGGGGGGTAGGTCTTATTTTTGTGGAAACAGGAACTGCAAGCAAACATGCTACGAAGTATGGGTAACTTTGGTGGCCCAAGTGAATCGGGGGGGGGGGGGAGGGCCATGGATGGAAAGGGAGGGGCAATGTGCACTCTGTGTGTGTGTGTGCAGGTACACCCATGCCCATCACTAGGTCTTATTATCGGGGTAGGGCTTATATTTAACAAATGCATAGAAATCCTGCTAGGGCTTATTTTGGGGGTAGGTCTTATTTTCGGGGAAACAGGGCACTCAAGTATACAGGCACTGAAAATTAAACGTCAAAATGCATATAGAAACATTCTATGACAAACGACTCACCGACTGTGAACACTTTCAAAGTGGTGGTGGACGATGGGTGGGGTGTTGGTGGGTCAAATTAGGACCTGAACCAACTGTCAAGAAGGGAAAGCTAGGGCTTGCAATAGTTGATGATGCCTCACAAGCATCCAAACATGCTGGCCCGGCAGTTCAGTGGGCCCCCATTTAGCATTTATTTTTAATGGAGACAACCACCTAAATGCATATTAGCTTAAGTCATGTGAACAGAAAGTATTCCCTTGAGCATCTCCAAAGTCAGTGTTGGCAAACCTATGGCACGAGTGCCAAAGGTGGCACTCGGAACCCTTTCTGTGGGCACCCGACATCGCCCCTTCACAGCCACCCATTTTCAGGTTAAATTGCTGTATTGGCACTTTGTGAAAAATTAGTGGGTTTTGAATCGCAGTTTGGGCACTTGGTCTCTAAAAGGTTTGCCATCACTTTCCTAGGTCCATGTAGTTCCAACATAGGGTCTCCAAGGAGTTCTATGTAGCTCCATCTCTGTTCGGGTTTGCCATGCGAAAAAAAACATTTTTATTTTAACTGTCTTCTGGTCTGTCTTCTTCTCATTCACCCAGGTGAGGTTATCTGAAAGTTCCATCATGGCAACTGGACTTTTTTTTTCTTGAGATATCAAAATGTTGTTGGACTAGATGGCCCATGAGGTCTCTTCCAACTCTATGATTCTATGATACTCATCCAAGCAGCTTTGTCAAGAAAAGAAATCCAGTTGCCATGAATCAACTTCTAGTCTGTTTTCAACTGAACCTGTCACAGAGTTTTCAAATTAGAGTGGACCCTTGTACAACAAACGGTTTGTATAACATAAAATCTGTACAACAACAAATTCTGGAGATAGGGGAAATTTGCTTAACAGAATCGCCAATGGGGCGAATCCGTACAAAATAAAAATGGTCATGATTAGGAATCACTCTGTTTTCAGTGCATTCCTATGGGAAATTTGTATAAAGGAAAATTTGCTTAACATAATTTCATTTGGAACGAATAAATTCCTTTATACAAGGTACCACAATATTACAATCTCTATGTGCATGAAAACACATGCATTTATTCCAGCTGTGAAGTTGGTACTAGCATTTTTGTTGTCCTGAGTTCTTTACATTAAAAAAGGTAAACAATTGCTTTAAAATAAGTAGAACAGGATAGGAGTATCCTCACTTATTCAGTTAAGTTAGAGCACATGCAGGAAATCTACACAATTACCAAGGCTATTATTATGCCATGAAGATTCGAATATGGGCTTTAATGCAGAGGCTAATATCTTAAATTTGTTAACATTACATTACAGTGCAACAAGAAAATCAGAAACATACACACACATAATGCTGCACAGGAAAATTAAAAGATCTGAGTAAAGGTTTCTGCAGTTTAAACAGCAGCACTAATATCAATTTTCTCTGTCTTGATTCTATTTCTGGTACTGCGCTCTCACTCCTTCTTTTGCAATCTATGAACATGGAGAAGAGGCAAAATTGTCTCTTTTATGAAATATAACTTGGCCTATAAACTGTCAGGTTACATGACCCTGTTAAATCAGAATGATGACACACTTGTCCCACATTTGAAATCACTACCCAAGGCATCTCGTGTGCATTTTTTGTTTTTTGAAGCAAAGTGGAAACAGCGGCATGCAAGTTAACGGGTGCAAACCTGTTCAATTTATTCCAAAGAATATCCACATTTTAAGCATTGCTTTCAAGCTACAGAGCTGCTTGGCGCTGAAAATGCACAGTGCAGAAATACTGTATTAAACAAGCCAGTCCAATACAGGAATAAAGCAGAAACTGTTGTGAGTTTTCCGGGCTGTTTGGCCGTGTTCTGGAAGTTAAAGACTTCCAGAACACGGCCAAACAGCCCGAAAAACTCACAACAGCTATCAGATCCCAACTGTGAAAGCCTTCGAGAATACAAAGCAGAAACTAGTTGCCAAGCAAGGGATGGGAGTGTGACAGGGTTTGACAACATTCTTACTTTAACCATTTGACTATTTTTATCTTCACATGTGTCAGCTGGGAAGTGCAGGCCAGGGACAAATTCTTGATAAGACTCATGAGCTCTAAGAGCCCTAGCAACAGATGACATTTTACACTCAACAGCCAATGGGATAGAGGCATGTTTTCTTTATGTAGCAAAGCACAGACGTACGAAAGTAATATTGTGGGCTGGGGGTGGGTGGGGGCGGGCTTGTAAAGCAAGCCATTAGTGATTATTCTTGTCCAGAACATTTAAGTAGGTTTGAGATTCAGTTTTATTCCATAGGAAGAAAGTAATTTTGATCATGGAAATAATCAAACTCCAGTATCATTTCTGGCCATACCGGGGAGATTGTCTCTGAATCAATGTAGATGTGATGTGAATATTTTAGAGCCCATTTGCCCTATTCATGGATAAAATGGGGTGGGGAAAGTACTCCTTATTTTTAAAAAACCACAAGACAGGTATGAAAATATGTCCCCCTTAAATACAGTGATGCCTTGAGATGTGAAATCAATTCATTCCTCTGGATGCTTCGTATCTTTAAAAAAAATTCGTATCATGGATCCATATGGGGAGCAATGCACCCTAGGAATTGAAGTCTTCTGCAAAATGTTCATATCTCAAGGCTTTCCATAGGAAATTTTAATATCTCTAGTTTCTAGACTTCCATTCCCAGAGTGCACTGCACCCCGGACAGTCTTCCGTTTCGTAACTCAAGTTTTCGTATCTCAAGGCATCATTGTAGTGTTCTCCATGTTAGGTTCACTTACGGTGCTAGGAGCCATCTGTGAAAAACAGCTAAAAACAGAAGAACACAGTAAAGACAAGACAGAGTAGTGGAGCAACAGACAATTCACTTTCTTTATCCTTCTACTCAGATGAAAACAATTGATCCCTCCCACACATGTATGGCTAACTGGGGAAACCACTGGCAGCATTGTAATGCTACATTGTATATAATCCTTTGTACATTTTTTTGAGATTGCTGACTGGAGGACAGATTAATGTCTACAAAAATACAAAAAAATCAGTAGTCAAGGGCCAGTGTACTTAGTCGCAGAGAGTTCCCTCTCCACAACCCCACTGCACATTAAATACACCACCATGTTCCACTTTACATTCATGCTACTCTCTCTCTCAGGGGGTAGTTCTGTGGGAGGTGCACATGCTTCTCCTCACTTCCCCATTTGATTTCCACAACCCTCCTGCAAGGAACAATAGTCAGAATGACAGTTGCTGTCCAAAGATTAACCACTGAAATTCATCACCAATTGGTCTAGTGGTACCTTTAGACCAGCCCCCTCAATTCTTATATAATAGTATTACCGTGTTTGCCCGAAAATAAGACACTGTCTTGTATTTATTTTTTCTCAAGAATATATATACACTAGGGCTTATTTTCAGGGGATGTCTTATTTTATTAAGTATAATATGCTTGAATGTCAGCCCTGCACACAACCATAGCCACGCCCATCACTAGGTCATATTATCAGGGTAGGGCTTATATTTAACAAATGCATAGAAATCCTGCTAGGGCTTATTTTTTGGGGAGGTATTATTTTCAGGGAAACAGGGTATCATATCACTATGCTGGCTCTTGGATATACAGATGTGTACCAACACATATGAAAAATATCTGCCCATTCTCATTACCATTTTGAATCGATTTTGTGCAAATTTGTGTCTTTAGGGTCTGGTGGCTCAGAGGACTAGAGCACTGAAACAGTTGGCTGCTATGTCAGTAGCCCAGCGGTTCGAATCCCAGGTGCCTTGCAGCGGAGTGAGCTCCCGCTGTGAACTCCAGCTCCTGCCAACCTAGCAGTTCGAAAGCATGTAAATGCAAGTAGATAAATAGGTACCGCCATAAAAAGCGGGAAGGTAAACAGGGTTCCGTGCAGCCATGCCAGCCACATGGCCACAGACTTGCACAACACTGGCTCTTTGGTTTGAAAACCGAGATGAGCACCGCCCCTGGAGTCGGACACGACTAGCACACAAGTGCGAGGGGGACCTTTAACTATTTTTACCATCAAGTATGAAAAATATCTGCCCATTCTCATTACCATTTTGTGTCAATTTTGTGCACATTTGTGTCTTTAGCCTTGCTGTTAAAGGGTATGGGCACCTGGGATTTGTTGGGAGATGAAGACAGGAAGAAACTGATAAGCTAAAAATTCGTTTCCATACTACTACTACTACTACTACGGCTTTGCCTGCCTCATGCCCAAGGGCAAGCCATAGTCAAATCTGGAGAGGAAGAAAGACATGTTGCCCTAATTGTGTCAGGAACAGAGAACTGACTCCATTGGCCGTCATTCCAGCTGGCTGCGTGCAAGGAGAAGACAGCAACACAGTCTTTTAGAAGCCTCTATGGGAGCCCCTGCAATTTGCTTCCACCCTTGCCTGAACTTACCACCCGCAGTGAGCGGTCCACTTAATCATTACGTAAGAATGTGAAAGATCTGGTGCCTGAGTGGGCTTGTTTCCCTTGCGTTTTTAATTACGTCTTTTCCCTTAAGTGCCACGGAATGTAAATGCTGTTCCTGAAGATGTAAATCACTTGGACCGAAGAAAGGCAACCAACAAGTAAATCGCTTGAATTGAAAGGCAATACACAAGTAAAAAGACACCCGAGCCCTAAAGAACCAGCATCTGCTGGCCATCTTTCTTTTTTACAATACTGTACTGCTAAACATCTGTAAATGTTTTTTACAGAGCCGACAAAGAAGTCCCAATCCTAATGTGCTGTTTTATTCTTTGGTACGAATACCAGCCTCCTTTAGCAGCCTCCGTGCACTGAAAATTGAGCTGCAATTTCTCTGGGAGTGATCAGAGTTTGCAATTATGTGCCCATACATCATTCTCTGACAGAATGTATGGGGAGGGGGAATAGGGGATGTTCAAGCTACAACTAGTCACTTCAAGAAAAACAGCTGTTGTGAATAGAGGAAAAACGGGGCGTGTCTGTTTCTCTGTTAAAACCACTCAGAGCATAAACTGTAGTTCCTAGCATCTTCCACTATTGTGTATGAACCAGTGTTGGCAGAGATTTATTTATTTTTTTACTGCCTCAGGGAACACTGAGGAGTCACGGGCCACAAATGAAGTCTAGGACTGTCCACTGCCCAACAATTACATACAATGTAGGTTGGCCACCAATCATCTTCACAATATATTCCAAACACATGCTCTTTACCATTCTTGTCACACCACTGTATTAGAAAACCACCCTATCTGAGGCCATCCAGAGAGTTCGCCACTCAGGGAAACTAGACAGGGCATCATGGTTCATGCTCTCAGCCACGCTGCTACAGAACAGGTATAGTTAAAAATGTTTTGCAGAATTTTATACACCTGTGATGTGTATAGAAAGATATTTTTTTAAAGAAAGATATTCCTGAAAAATGAAGATAATTAATACGGAAGCATATACAAGACAGAAAAGCACTCTTTTCCCCTAAAATCATTATAATGGAAGACAATTTAAGAAACAGGCCACAGGTGATTATCTGTACACAGTTTTAAGACAAGGAGGAATGAAACCATTGTAATTATTCACTTACCTGTATCATGGGTGTCAAAAATGCAATGCAATCCATTCTTTTGAAAGGATTTTGTAATTCCCACAATAGCACTTCCAATTTTCTTTTCTACTCCTGACATCTAGTGGCAGATTTTAAGTATGCCACTTTATATCAGCAAAAACACATGAGACAAAAGGACAGAGCTAGAGAAAAAAAATATATGCCTCAAAAGTTCTCTCTGAAATGTGTCGACTTAGCTGTCTGTCAAGATACTAATGTTGGCATGATTTGTCATGCATACCTGTTTCACACTTTCTGGCACCAATTTGGACCCACGTTCTTGAAAAGAGCTATGGAATCAATTCTTGCTGCCTCTCTGAAGTTATTTGGCTTTTCCTGTAACAGCAGGCTGACGTGTCCTCTATAAATCGCAACTCAGGGCTTTCGGTCCTAATTTAACATGCAGTATTTGCCCTCTGCCTTTCAGTTCAAAGGACACCCCCCAATAAGCATTAAAATATAGCAATACATTTGCTATATTTTAAATAATACTGCAGCACACAGTAAGAAATCAAGCAGAATAATAAACTTTCAGGAAATTAGTAACACCTTTTTGAGCGATGGAAATTTCTTCGCCTGCCATCAAGCCTAAAAGCCTAAAATCTTTAAAAGGCAAGATTTTAAGTCAGCCCCTAAAAGTGTACTGCAGGAAAAGAACTACAAGGCTTACATACCACTACCTAGAAGGAACTACACCTTACCCACTAATCTAGTCTACCTGAGGCAACAAAGAAGGCTATGGAGTGAGGTCTGGGGGAAAAAAGACCTATATAAATAAGCAGGTTTGTATAAGAGCAAAATATCACACTACTAGGCTTTGTTTTATGGCCCTTTAAAAGTCAAGGGCAGGTATTTCACTTACAGTATATGACTCAAATTATGAGTCCTGAAACTATTGATTCTATACCTGAAATTGCCTTGAACCCTCTTAAAAGCCCCTTTCACTCAGAGTGCATTACAATCTAGATTTAATCAAGCCACGTTTTATGGACACAGTGGCTAGAGAAGGGTTTCTCTGCAGTGCCGTAGCCATGTTTGAATGTGTCCTTATGCAACAATCTAAGACCAATTGACATTGGAACTGTGTCCATTAGTTCCATACTCCATGTTGCAAATGTTGGCTGCACAGAGATATGCTTAAATACACATAAAGATGAAGTGCTCTGATTGCAAGATGTGCTTATAAACAATTTACATTTGCCATGCCATCACTAATCCTTTATAATGGTGTGACAAATATGCGGCAAGCTGGACAAACAATAAATCAAGCACATAATTAACTGCAGCACGTACCAAGCTGTATAATCTAACAAATTCAGATGGAACACATTTCGATGGTTAGTGCAGAGTTTAAAAAGCAGATAATATAGGGAACTGTGACAAACTGTAGTTACCATAAGACAGGCATGCCCAAAGTCCGGCCCGCGGGGCAAATCCGGCCCGTCAGGCCATTTTGATTGGCCCGCGGATGGCTGGCCCGCTCCTCCCTACCCCTCCCTCCTTTGCCTTACGATTTTTTAAAAACACCTCCCAACACAGCACTCATTGCAGAAAAGGTGCCCGGGGCCAGCGCAGAGGGATCTGCATGGTGCCTCAGGTGAGCTGGAGGGGGCAGGCGTCCAGGCGAGCCTCCTCCGCCACTGCCGCCAAAGAGCTTGGAGGGTGGCAAGCCACCACTGCTGCCAGAGAGCTGGGAGAGGTGTGTGGGTGGGCGGGCCGGGAGCTGTAGCCATGGCCGCTGGAGACCTTGCGGGTGTTCGCGGTCGGGCGGGCTGTGAGCTGCTGCTACTGCTGGAGACCTTCCTTGTGGGTGCGCGAGCGGGCGGGCCAGGAGCCGGGCGGGGGTCGCAGCCGCGGTTGCAGGAGACCTTGGGGGTGCGCCAGTACGCGGGTCAGGAGCCACCTCTGCAGTCGCCGGAGACCTTGTGGGTGCGCGAGTGGGCGGGCCGGGAGTCACTGCGGCGGCTGCGGGAGACCTTGCGGGTAGGCGAGCGGGCAGGCCGGGAGCCACCGCCGCAGCCGCCAGAGACCTTGGAGGTGTTTGCGGGCGGGCGGGCTGTGAGTTGCCGCTACCGCCGGAGACCTTGCGGGTAGGCGAGCGGGCAGGCCGGGAGCCCCCGCCGCGGCTGCCGGAGACCTTGGGGGTATGCACGGGCGGTCGGTCCGGGGAGCCGCGTCTGTTGCCGCTGCCGAGGGCCTTTCTTTTTTCCTCCCTCCCTCCCTCCCTCCCTCCCTCCCACCTTCCCTTGGGCCCCACCTTCCTTCCTTTCTTTCCTTCCTTGGTCCCTATCTCCCTCCCTTCCTGTGGGTGGGCCTTGCAGGGGGTCAGTGGGTGGGGCTTATGGTTCAGTGGGTGGGGCTTGCAGTGCGGGGGGGGCAACGTCAGGGAGCAGGTGGCCCCCAACACATTCTCAGCCACGAAATCTGGCCCTCTTTAGAAAAAGGTTGGACAGCCCTGCCATAAAATATGCACATTTAACTCGCACATCAATAAAATACTTTGTATACAAGTAGGAGTGACTTCTGGGGAAGGGCAGGGTATGTGCTTATACCTCCAAAACTACAAGCATTGGGTGCACAGTGCAGCAGGTTCGCCAATAACACAATGTCTATTATCTGGAGTAGGACAAGCATCATTTTTCATGTTAGTCTCCCAGAAAAAGAAGCAAGGCTATGAATAGTCATGCCTTATGAATCACATGAACCAGATATTTGTTCTCTTAACCAATCAGGAATGGGAACATGTGGTGTTCTGAATGTTGTTTGACTGCACCTTCTAGTGTTCTTCACCACTGGTGATGCTTAAGAACATAAGAACATAAGAAGAGCCATGCTGGATCAGGCCCAAGGCCCATCTAGTCCAGCTTCCTGTATCTCGCGTTTGGGAGCACATGAGACTAGATATCTGTCTCCTGATACCACTCCCCTGCTTCCTAGGTCTGATGTTACCTGCTGTTCAACTACAACTGGAGGGCCATAGTTTGCCCACCCTTGCTTTCAAGACACCCTGGGAATGATGAACAAAAAAAAAAAAAAAACACAAAATAAGATTCTCACCTATAGCCAGTGCTGCTTTGATTTTGTTCCCAACCTGCAAAAATATAAAAGCACAAGGAGTGAAAATGCTGGTCTGAAACAAAGCTTTTCAAGGGCAGGTTTAGCATTGGGGAAGCTCAAGTGTGACTTTCTACTTGGGAGCTTCACGAACTTTCAAGGGGGGGGGGAAACAGACCCATGATTTAACAGTTTAAACTTTTTTTCTCTGCAATAGTTCTAAGCATATGGAGAGTGAGCCCTCTGTAGCACCCTGTCATGTGTCAAGCCCATCGTCAACATGCTCCCACAGCTGCTAATCTAGAAAAAAAAGCAAGGTGGTGGGATGACTGGTAATCGAGACTATAAATACACCACAAGTCCATTCACATAGAGTCGGAACCACAAAGTTCTCAGGACACATGCAGCTCCTCAAGGCTTTTCTTGTGCCCTGTAAGCTCCTTCCAGACCCTCATGCTTATGGAGGAAAAAGAATTGTTGCTCCTGGACACGATTTTAAGGGCTTTTTTTTAAAGATTGAGTATTTTTACAAAATCAAAAGCAGATTTCTGGCAAATTTCACATTTTTTTCTCTTCACTTTGAAGAGTAAATGTCATCCGTGGCAGTCCTGAGAGTGATTTTTCTCTCTCTCCAGAAAGCAATAATCCTGCCCCTTTGCAGAATGAACATCTACAGATTAGAGATGGGCACGAAACAAAAAAATGGTGTTTCGGTTTTTCGTTTGTCGTTGAGAAGTCTGTGTCGGTTTGTTTCCGTTTGTCAGGAATTTTTTTGAAAAATTTCGTTACCGTTTTTCGTTTTTTTGTTTGTCATTTCTACCCGCTTTTTGCGCGATTTTTAAAGCATTTCCGTGCGCAGGCATTCCCCAACGCCCCAGACCAGAGGGAAAACACTAAAAAAATGGATGCTGGCAGAGACACAGTATAGACTAGGTATGCAGGGAGGCTGCAAAGGCAGCAGCGGGCGTTGCCTAGGGTGCAAGGCAGCCGCAGAGTGACTGCACTGCGGGGCAGGGGAGGGTACTCACCGAGAGGTACGCAGCACGCACGCACACCGGGAGGCTGCAGGACTGAAGCTAGAGTCACAGAGACAGCAATCCCACCCTAACTCCCACCAGAGACTGCAAGGAGGACGGGGGCTGCCAGAGCTTTTTATGCCCTCTGTGGCTGCCAGACCTGCCCGCCCAGTCTGCAACCTGGGCATGCTATTGGTTGAACATGATCCCATCACATGGCTTACCTCCATTTTGTGGCTGGTGCGACATCCATTTTAAAGGGGAAAGAAAAATACATTGCGATGGGAGAAGACTAAAACAAACGTTTTAAGGACCCCAACCCCCCGGAGGGAATTATCAGACAATTTAAATAATTATTGCTGCATTTTTACAGATGTCCAGGGCGTTTTTTAACATTTAAAACAGCTCATTTGATTGCACGTCGCCATTAACGGAAACGAAACGTAACAACCACAATTTTCGTGTTTCTGTTCGTTTCGTCGCATTTTCATCACAATTTTCGTTTGCTGTTTCGTTACGTAACGGAAACGACAAACGGTAACGGAAACGACAAAATGTTTGTTCCGTGCCCATCTCTACTACAGATAATGTAGTATGCTTAATATGTAGTTTGATCAATTAAGCAAAAGTCTCTCATGAGTGAGTGTTAAAAATATATTTATAGGCAAGAACAGTTTAAAAAGACTTACCAGATGACAAAATTGCCTTGAAGCCTTTGTAGGCTCCTACGCTTTACAGTGTAGGTGTAGCAGTATTTCTGTGACACCTGCAGAGATGAAAGAACGTAACAGTTAAAAAAAAAGACACATGGGAGTCATTGGAACAATATATAAGATATTATTGACTCAACTTCCAAAGAATATATAAGATACAGTACTATTGTTTCTAAATAAGTTCAATATATTTTAACCTAAACTCATGAATCACACACTTACAATAAACGCCCCACATCCTATGACTGGGGGAGGATTAATACACTCTATGAGGTACTATCTACTAATTTAATGATTTTCATATAGTCATAATAGGGAGTAACAGATAAATGTGTGTAACTTTAATGACAATGAAGAAACCAACATTGTTATAAGAATTTGTATACAGTTCAATCATCAATCCAAAGGGAGATTGCAGCCATCCACTGTATTCCCAATTGCCATTTATGGATGTGAAAATTGGACAGTGAAGAAAGTTAACATAAAATTAGTTGATTTCAAATATTTTGTTGGAGGAGACTTTTGTGGATACCACTGACTGCTGGAAAGATGAACGAGTACTCTTCAATCAAATAAAACCCAAACTGTTTTTAGAAGCAAGTATGACAAAACTGAGGCTGTTGTACTTTGGACACTTAACGAGGAAGGAACAGTTTTCCTGGAAAAGACAATGATACTAGGAAAAGTCGAAGGCACCAGGAAAAGAGTAAGATCAAATATGAGATGAATTGAATCGACAAAGGAAGCCATGGCCTCGAGACTACACAAACTGAAAAGAGCTTTTAATGACAGGGCATTTTGGAGGACACTCATGCATAGGGTTGCCATGGGTCAGAGGTGATTTAACAGCTCATAATAACAATAATGTAGCCAAATTCAAACATTATCCAATTACAGTGGTACGTCAACTTACGAATTTAATCTGTTCCGAATACATGCTCTTAAGTCGAACTACACTTAACTTGGGGTACCTAGCTAAAAAATTGAAACAATAAGAGCCTTCCTTTTTAAGGAGGAATATGGCGACCTTATTTAATTTTTTTTCTTGCCCGTGTTGCCTCTTGCTGAGGGTTTCCCCCTCTTTACTCCATTTATTTTTTTTCTTTCTTTCTTTTTCCTTTTTCCTTTTTACTTGTTATACACTGCTGGTTTTATTCTGTATTGTAAACCGCCCAGAGTTCCTTCTGGAAGATGGGAGGTATAAAATGCAATAAATAAATAAATAAATAAATAAATAAATAAATAAATAAATAAATAAATAAATAAATAAATAAATAAATAAGAGCCATGCTGGATCAGGCCAAAGGCCCATCTACTGTAGCTTCCTATATATCACAGTGGCCCCACCAAATGTGTCTGGGAGCGCATGAGACTAGACAACTGTCTCCTGATACCACTCCCCTGTACCTGGTCCTTGAAGTACCCCGGTTTTAAGACTGGATATTATACATCTCCATCATGGTTTGTAATCTGTGATGGACGTCTCCTCCAGGAATCTGTCCAATCCCCTTTTGAAGGCATCCAGGCAGGATGCCGTCACCACATCCTGTGGCAGGGAGTTCCACAAACTAACAACATGCTGGGTAAAAAAAAATATATATATTGTCTGTTCTTACTCTCCCAACCCTCAATTTGAGTGGATGCTCCCTAGTTCTAGTATTTTGTGAGAGTGTAAATTTTGTCCACTTTACTCATGCCCTGCATTATTTTGTATGTCTCAATCATATCCCCCCTCAAGGCGCCTTTTTTCCAGACTAAAGAGGCCCAAATGTTTTAGCCTTTCCTCATAAGGGAGATGCTCCAGCCCTTTAATCATTTTAGTCGCTCTATTCTGCACCTTTTCCAGTTCCACTATATATTTTTGAGATGTGGTGACAAGAATTGTACACAATACTCCAAGTCTTACTATCATTTTATTCAATGGCATTATAATGTTGGCTGTTTTATTTTCAGTCCCCTTTTTGATAACCCCTAGCATGGAATTGGCCTTCTTCACTGCTGCCACACACTGGGTAGATACCTTCATTGAGCTGTTCACCAGCACACCAAGATCTCTTTCCTGATCTGTCACGGATAGCTCAGAGCCCGTGTTGATAAAGTTTTGATTTTTTTTGCCCCAATATGCATTACTTTACATTTTCCTACATTGAAACACATTTGCCATTTGGCAGCCCATTCCCCCAGTTTGGAGAGATCCTTCCAGGGCTTATGTGTTCCAATGTTATTTGAAAACCAGTCAAATCCCCCCCCCACAAACTAAAACTGATTTAAAGCAAAAGAAAAAAAGCCTATGGCTGATTATGTATCCACAAAAGAAAGACAATTCAGATCCCCTCTTCTTCAAAATACAGCCACACTGACACATCATTCTAACACCTTAACATTCAACCCAAGTAAATACCTGGTTAGCTGAATTCTATCCTTTGATCCCCTGAAGGGTCAAGAAGAAGAGCTATTTGTCTGGAGATAAGTCAATTAGGCACCTTGCATTTACTTGCTTCGTTTAAAATTAGATATTTATGAAAACTATATTCACCCACAATGGAATGGGTTAAGGTTTTTCTAAAAGTCTGCTCTACTAGAAGCGTTGTGAAGTGATATACTGTATCCCCCCCATCACTGTCCGTGTACAACGCTGTCCTCCTGGGTAAAGACACACGTGGAGATTTCCAGGAGGTGGCAGTATTGAGAGAGAGAAACTCAACACCAGTAAATAAAAGCCATGCTTAAAAGGTTGTCAAAAAATAAAAATAAAAAAATAGCACCATCCACCCCACATCTTTATTGTCTATTTAATGATGGAGATAACACATAAGTCCTTCTTTGACTGTAACTACAGGCCAGCCAATCTTAACAAACATTCTTTCCCTTTTTATAGATGACACCCATCCTATACAAGATCTACTCTGTAACACAGGTACAGGCTAAGTGTTATTATGTTGTTATGTGTCATCAAGTCGGAACCGACTCATAGTGACCCTAATTCATTTTCTATTATTTGCAGGCCAACTTTCTCCAAGTGAAGAGAAATTTGGTTTGGGATGAGTCCAAAACCAGTGTACAGCCCTGCTTGGAACCCCTGTACAGTATATTCAATCATGTTTGCAATTGTTTCTTCTCTTTTTCACACCTTTGTTACCAACATGGCACATACAGTTACAATCCCACCCTCTTTGTAGTGTTATGCGTTGAATGAAGCCAGGTCAGATGGCTCTGAATTTTGTTCCATTTAGCTATGATAACTTAGCAAACTCTGCAAATTTCTTGATTACATGGGATGGAAAGAACTTTTAAAACAAAAAAATACAGCATGGAAGAAAGTAAAATTGATGTCTTTTTGTATCACAAACTACATAGCACTTGAGCATGTTCACGATATTTGCCATGCTTTGGTCATGCTGATTATTTAATTCTAGGAGCATAAGTTAGCTATGAACTATCAAGTTGGAAACTCTGATAGAGTTTTCAAGGAAAGTGAGATATTTAAGGAGTTGTTTTACCAGTTCCATAGACCCGTTGAACTTCTATGGCTGAATAGGAATTTGAACCCTGGCCTCTTGAGTCCTCACCCATCACTCTAATGACTCAATTCTTCTTTACAGCATGCTTATTTTAATTTTGTTACTTTAATTCATGTCAGTTAAAATAAACAGTGGCCCACAGATTGGTCAAGATTGATTTAGTGGCAGATATGAAGTAGTGGTTGGTATTGCTGCTGGTATAAGGACATAAATGATGGCTCTAGGTGCCCCTTTGATGTTGCTACACTGAGTAATGAGTGAACAGGGCTTATATGTTCCTATGTTTCAAAAAATGATGACAGGAAGGGGCAGCTCTAGGTGCCTCACTGGCAAGAAAATCAACTCCCAATATCCCTTAGAATTTTCTAATTTCAAAGGTTAAGTCGCTTGGGTACAATTGCCATAACTACAGGCCTATGGGTCTAACTTTTCATGAAAATTAGTTCCAGGCTGACAACTGTAGAATCAAGGACCCCCCCCCCCCCAGGACAGATTTAAGACCTAGTAACTGGAGCATACACAGTACAGTATGTTGTATAAGCTGTCAAGCCTTCTACTTCCACCTCCATAGCAGACACTGTCCATCTGGCACTATGATGGCACCAGCAGACAAAATCAACTAAGGTTCAAAGACAAGGTCCTTAGAGCAGAGGGCAATTTCTAAATTTGAAAAGATGCTGAATTCAGAATGGCTTGTTTATATGCGCCTCCCTCTTCTCTAATTCTAATTCATTCCTATAGCAATGCTATTCTGAAATAAAAGATTTTCACTAAATACTGTGGCATACAGCAGTCGAAAAAAGAAGAAGTCTTAATTCCCATGGCTGTGCAGAAGGAAGTGGAAGTGCACCTCTGTCGTCTTTTGACACAAAGAATACTAGCTCATGAAATAGAAAAACAAAGACACATACTCAGCTTAACCTAGTACTGTCATGGGCCGCCATGCAACACTTAAGAGCTGGTAACTGGATGACCTACAAATGCCAAGGCTGGTTCAATCAAGAGATGCCATGCAACAAGTACTCTAGTTTAAGTTCCACAGGTTTATGAAGGCCACTAAGAAGACAGCTGATAAGTGACAACGGTCATCCACTGATTGAGGAAACAAACTTACTTACTTCTTCATATAATCATTGAGCAAGAGACTTCAAGGGCCATCCAGTCCATCCCTCATCTCAGTATTTCCGACAGATGGCCATCAAGCCTCTGCTTTAAAAACCCCAAAGAAAGAGACTTCACCACCCTCCATGGCAGCATCTTCCACTGCCGAACAGCTCTAACCATCATGAAGTTCTTCCTAATGTTTAAATGGAATCTCGTTTCCTGTAGTTTGAAACCACTGCCCCATACTGGCTCTGGACAATTGAAAAACCCCTGAAGCCTGATTTAAGATGGCACAGAGGGCTAAAGGAAGGAGGGGAGGGAGGAAGACTTTGTTGTGACAGCACCAAAACATTGGATTTAACCTAACTATAACCCTGGAACCAAAAAAAACACTGGGAGCCTAACAAACCATCTACTCCTTATGTCATTTGTAATAATGGCCAATCATTTGTGCTTTCATCAAAACAAACAAAAATCACACCTGGCTGTTCACCTATAATATTTTAGGGTTGTTTCGAGAGTTCATCTGTACATTCATGCACTTAGGTCTGCAACTGCAGATACACCATCGAGCACCTTCTAGATAGAAAGAAGTTTGCCGGTAATCCCATTCCTCCCTATCCACAACACTTGTATAGGTGAGTTTGTTCCTCAATTCAGAATTCAGACAACACAGCAACAGAATATCAGTTAAAAACACAGGAGCAGAGGAGGGAAGGAAGGGCTGAGCATGTGACTCCCCAGATGATCACTCAAAGAACCAATGTTACTGGTTAAGCAACCTATTTTTATCCTTCATGGTCTTTGAGAAGGCACACCTATGGATGAAGACTAGCAAACATGTGCATGCATATTGCTGAATACTAACACACTTGAAAAAGCCCTCTAAAGAAGGAACAATGGATACCTGCACTCATTGGAGCAAAGCCAAAAGGACACATTACACCCCTATTAAAGCAGCTCCACTCGCTGCCAATCAGCTATCGAGCACAATTCAAGGTGCTTACCTTAACCTCCAAAGCACTTTATGACCTGGGTCCTAGCTACCTCAAAGATTGAATCTCACAGTATGAACTGGCTCAGGTGTTAAGATCATCAGGAAAGGCCCTTCTCTCCATCCCGCCACCCTCACAGGTACGTCTCATGGGAACACATGAAAGGACTTTCTCAGCTGCTGTGCCCAGACTCTGGAACTCCCCCCACTAGAGGCAAGGACTACCCCATCTCCGTTGTCTTTCCGGAAACAGGCAAAGACCTTTCTCTTCAGGCAAGCTTCCCCTGAATGAGGGATTACCTCTTATGTGTCGTTATATGAATCTACCACACATGATTACATATACTTTGTGTTTATAACCGCCTATAACTTTGTGTTTACATCTCCCTTGTGTGATTGCACTGACACTATGTTTTCAATGTTAGTCTCCATCCCCCATAACTTTTGGATGGTCCACCGTGCACGATTACATGGATTTTTTACTCTCTTTAACTGCTCGTGTTCTCTTGTAGCGTTAATGTTGTCTTGTAAAGCTTTAAGATGTCCCTCAATTCCCTGCTCTCAAACTTGAATATGTCTTAATTGTGTGTGTGTTGTGTCGTTACAGTCGCAACCGACTGTACATGGAGTTTTCTTGGCAGGAATACTGGAGTGGCTTGCCAGTTCCTACTCCAGGCGCCTACAGCACCTGGTATTCCCTGGTGGTCTCCCATCCAAGTACTAACCAGGACCGACCCTGCTTAGCTTCCGAAATCAGGCGAGATCGGATGTGCTTAGGGCATCTAGGCAGGCGTCTTAATTGTAATGGACTGTATATTGTCCCTCATTACGGTAAGCCCCCTTGGGTCCTTTTTCAAGGAAAAAGGGCAGGGTAAAAATACTCTAAATAAAATAAATAATAAATATTTGTCAAAAAAAAAGTCTTGCATACATCTGCTGTTAAGACAGATGGTGGTCAAACGGTGGGACCAAGCTGTTGCTTGACACAATTTAGATAGGGAAACTCTTCAAAGGTGGTCAGAAGTGGTCACTGCCTTGGAAGACACAGCAAAGCCCAGTTGATATATCATGAGCCCCACAAAGCACTGTGAGTGAGTTTTTTCTAAGGACCAGAATGAGCTATGCAGAGCTTCTTTTTGGACAGCATGGAAGAGTTCTTTTAAAAAAGAGAAAGAGATATGTGTCGCAGAACTGTAGGGAAAGTAAGGAATTTGAGACAACAGTGTCTTGCGAATATGTGGATATTTGAGACAATGCCTCAAAGTACAATTCTTCAAGTACCAACATAAATATGGTAGATCTACCTGCAATTTAAAAAGTTCACTACCAGCAAGACTAATTTTTAAAGAACTGGTACAAAAGTTGTTGGCATGGATGATGGAGAAATCCCTGGATACCAGGGTGCTGCTCAGCTGATGTTGCAGAAGATAATGCAGTCTGTGTGGCAATGGGCACTGTGAATACTTCATGGACTCCTAGCAACTTGCAGACAGAAGGCATTTTTAACAGAGACCTGTGGCTGAAATCGTTTTGAAGAAACGACCTGGACTGAATGCTGCAGCAATGAAGCTTGACAACTTTTAAAGGCTAAGATGAGCCCTTCACACAAACAAAGAATGGAACAATATTGGAAATAGTGCAGTGCAAGCACAGGCCTTGGGGGTGGGGTGGGGGGAGGGAATGTACTAAAAGGAAGGTTTTGATTAGTCAAATTATAATGCTTTTTTAAAAGGGTAAAGAAAACAACCAAAAGACTTGTTTTATTGAAACTGCTTTCCTTTCAAAAATCCTTCAATGGGGCTGTCCACTAACATGTGTGTTGTTTACAGGACCAGTGAAGTTACCAAGAGAGTATGAAATAGTGGCTTTGCTCAGATTTGGACCTGTATGCCAGAAAACAGAAAAAAGAATGAAGTTTGATAAGGACATATAGTTACCTGATGATATGTGGTCCAAAATGATACTACAATAATACTTTGGTTTAGGAGTACCTTGGTCTACAAGTGTTTTGCAAGATGAGCAAACATTTCTGATTGTGAATGATTATCTGGAATGTTTTGTCTCAGGCAACCCTCAAAAGCAGAGGCAGGAGAAAGGAACAGAGGTTTCCTTTGCATCACCCATGAAGATTTTCAAAGGAGAGTGCACATTATATTTATATTTTTGTATAATATGTTGATTTATTTCAACATCCTTTTGTTAGTCTTGGCATTTTTTGTGTACAGTATGTGGTCTATGGGGCCCCAGAACAAGTCGTCTGAGTTTCCATTATTTCTTATCAAGAAATTTGCTTTGATATAAGAGTACTCTGGTTTACATGCATGTTTCCAAAATGGATTATGATCATGAACCAAGGTATTACTGTACCTACCTTTGAATATGAATGCTACATTTAGCTGACTTCTTAAATAGACAGTGAACTCTTTATCCTCCAAAATCTGGCTCATCTTTTTGAAAAGTCATCATAGTTAGAGGGCTGAGACACTCATAAGGCATTTATTACTCCAAGAGGTAGTAATGTGTGGGTTGTCTGAATCTGCAATTAGCTGCAGAAATTAGCAACTCTAGAATGTAAAGCCTATATTACCATAGAATCATACAGTTGGAAGAGACCTCAAGGTCCATCAAGCCCTATCTCCTGCCATGCAGGAACCCCCATCACAGTACTCCTGACAGAAAGGCCATCCACAGCCTCGTGGCGCAGTGGTTAAATGTCTGTACTGCAAGTAAAACTGTGCTCACGACCTGGGTTCAATCCCCGGTAGCAGGCTCAAGGTTCACTCAGCCTTCCATCCTTCCGAGGTCGGTAATATGAGTACCCAGCTTGCTGGGGGGGGGCAATGTGTAGCCTGCACTCAGTAATTAAAATTGTAAACCGCCCAGAGACTACTTGTAGTAGTATGGGGCGGTATATAAGCAGAACACTTTGCTTTGCTTTTGCTTAAAAACCTCCAAAGAAGGAGACTCCATCACCCTCCGTGGCAGCATATTCCACTGCCGAACAGCTCTAGCTGTCATGAAGTTCTTCCTAATGTTTAAATGGAATCTCTTTTCCTGTAGTATGAGACCATTGCCCCGCGTCCTAGTCTCTGAAGCCATGGAAAACAAACCAGTTCCCTCTTCAATATGACATCCTTTCAAATATTTAAACATAGCTATCATATCCCTCTCAGTCTTCTTTTTGTAAGGCTAAACATTCCCAGCTCCCTAAGCCACTCCTCGTAAGACATTTCTTCCAGATCCTCAATCATCTTGGTCGCCCTCCCCTGGACCCCTTCTAGATTGTCAACATCCTGTTTAAATTGAGGTGCACAGAACTGGACACAGTACTCCAGATGGGGTCTGACCAGAGCAGAATAGAGTGGTACTATCACTTCCCTTAATCTAGACATGATGCTTCTGTTGATGCAGCCAAGAATCATGTTGGCTTTCTTGGCCACCGCATCGCACTGCTGACTCGTGTTCAATCTGTGGTCCACCAAGACTCCTAGATCCCTTTCACAGGTACTATTTTCTGGCCAGGTGTCTCCCATCCTATATCTATGCAATTCATTCTTTTTTTTCATTCTACCACAAGAGATCAACTGACAATTGCCAAGAGATGCATCCCATGATACTCAAGGATGCTTGACAAAAGGAGCCATAGAAATACAGTACTAACCAAACCAGCACTAGCAGGGCTACAGGGATACTGGTATTGGTTATAAAACCAGGGAAGTCACAATCATATCACTTGGATACATACGAATTGTGTCTTAACTTCAAGAAAGATCCAAGCCTTTATGAGAGAAATTTCAATGGGCATCAGCAGAGCTTTGAACACCACTTTCACTGTTTAGAATCGATGCACAATTTTAATCATTTATCTCAAGAACAGCCTACATCTCTAATTTTTCCAGTACAGCTGACCAGTATTGTTCTACAAAAGCTACTCAGAATAGATATAGATATAGATATCATTCTTAATACTACTTTCCAGCAATGTCCCTGACCATTAAACTCCCCAAAATAAACCTATAACAAAAGCCGAATCACATAAACATAGCTATATCACAAATTTCTGTCAAAAGCAGCTTTAGAATCATTCCCATTATTTAGTGTAAGTAATGAGTAAAAAGGGCTCTATATACCCATTTATAGGTTACAACTGAGCTACACAAGGATGTTATTACTCCACAGTGCTATAGCTATAGGTCAAAATCCTGTTATTGCAGTAAATTGTGCTAGAATAGGCCCAATCAACTGGGATTTTGTCAGTCAACTCCTCTTTAGTTGTTTTAACCGAGTAAGTCATAGTTAGAGTAGGCCCACTTGAATCAATTGAACCTATGGAGTAGTTGAGTAAATCCCACCTGATTTAAGAAGTTGACTGGAGTGAAATTTATTTTGGGCACAGGTTTATAAGGTAAGGTAATGGTAAACGTTTATAAACTCCCTGACAAATTGCAGAGAAATAGATTTTTAAAAAAGGAAAACACAATGAGCTTCAAAATAGTTCCTCGTTCTACCATGACTGTAAGTGTCCAAAACATATAAGGAAACTACCCTAGTGCATTTGCCTCTCCCACACCCAACAACCTAAGAAACTACAAAACAGCTTAATGGTAATTCCATCCCTGAGGCTTGCTGACTTTGGTCTCCTGCATGAACAGATTTTGTATGAACTGGCAACTTGCACAGACTTGCATCAAGATAATCTTACTTTGTATACTTATTTCTGTGATGCCAACCAGGAAATACTTGAGATATAAGCCTGTGTTCCTAACCAAACACAGTCACCATTTTAATAATATAATTTAGCCAATACTGACAACTAAGATAAAGTGTAGCTTTCTCAAATGTCAAAGAAAATTGATTAGGGCAGGTTGAGGAGATTCACTTGAAATAAGGAGATAGAGGTGATGTTTGTGAATGCCATTGCCTGCCAGAAATCAAATCAAGCCTGAGCTGTCCCTGGAGACAAAAATGAAGAAACTGTCCTATTTTACGCACATCATGAGAATTTATGTGGAAAAGACAATAATACAGGGAACGGTTGAAGGCAGATGGAAAAAAGGAAGACCAAATTAGAGATGGATAAACTCCTGAAAAGAAAGCCTTTTGGAAATGTTCATTCAGAAGGTCTCTGTACGTAGGAGGACTTGACCACAAAAAACAAATACATGCATGTAGTACACGCATATGCACTGCCTTTTATACGGGACATTTTACACAATGTGGCAAAATTTCTACCCGCTGCTATTAAAATCCATAGGGGAAGGTTTTACTGAATTAATAACATGTCTTGTGTTACAAGTGGAACTTTTAAAACAGATTTTGAGTACTTGATATTTCCATTAGGATATTTTAACTTTTGCGCACACACACATACACACATACACATATAGGCAAGAGCTCCTGGGGCAAGCTGCGTGGGCCTGTTTGTGGCCTCCTGCACTTACCCAGGCCTGGCAATGCCCTGAATGATCCTCTGACGGGCTTCCTGGGCCTGTCGGAGGCCTCAGAAGGGGTTTCTGGTGAACCAGAAGTGAGTTTGGAAGCGATTTCCGGTTCCCCTGAAACCACTTCTGGGGCCTCTGACCGGCCCGGGAAGCCCGCCAGAGGCCCATTCAGGGCAGCGCCAGGCATGGGGTAAATGCAGGAGGCCACAAACATGCTTCCCAGTCCCGACCCAGCATCCGCATAACACGAATTTCCCTCTGTTGCGGGTCAGGTTGAGTCCCTAATCCCCTCAACAAATGGGGGATTACTGTACTCTGTAATCTCTACATTTTGGTGTTGGTCTTTGACAATATTAAAGACTTGGTAAACTGCCTTTTCTGAGACATACTGACACACTGTGTTGGTGATGCATCTATTGGTTTTTTAAGCTTATGTAGAAGGCAGATGTACCGCAACACAGCACTCTGTTTTGTAATATTACAGAACAGCCAAAATGATGAGTGTTGCATTTCGGCCCCTTTTCTGAACAGTCTTTCTTCCATACTGCACTGCAGCATCCACTGTGTTAGGCGTGAGTGAGTTGAAAGACCCTGAGAACAGACCAAGAAAATAAAAACAAGAGACGTCAGGATTATCTGTTTCCATTTTGAGTCTGAAAAGAGTAAGAGATATTTGCAGGCCGCCTAGGGCAACAGCCCTACAAAAAGCTGCTTGTGTATTGAACATGACATTTCTCAGGAATGCACTGCAAGTGTATGCCAGTACTACATGTGATTTTATAACAAAGAAGAATCAATACAAAATCTCACTGACCTACAAATAATTCTTTTTTTCCCCTACAGGAGTTGAGAATTCTCCTGAGCAGAATGTTGACCAAACTGTTTTGAGCATCAGCCTGAGCAGCCTGCAAAAGAGTAAAATAAACCCCAAGGGACTTATATATGATGACTTGTCTTGGTGACCAATAACTGTGTGTGGTTGCCAGTAACTACACAACCTGCCCCAAAGCAGAAGATTTCTTCCTATCAATTATTTGTGAAACACACAGAACAGGAGGAAGTAGATAGTTGCCAGAAAGAGGATTAACCATAGTTTATAGGGATCTATAAGTAAAAGAAACATACAAAAGACAAAATGTTTTACATAAAGGGGGAATGCTGTGTGAGAAGTTCCTTTTAAGTCCACTGACAAAGTAAGAAGAAGTACCAGAGAAAGTTACAAAAACCACTGCAAAGCATTACGTGCAACATTTGCTGTACAGTACTTCCAAACTGCAAACAGTTCAATTGTTTTTCTGGAATGAAAGCTTCTTTTCCCCAGCATCTAAAGTGCTTACGTGTGCCAAAAAGGTTTCTTTAGTATTTCACCTCTATACATCTTCAAAAATTGAAAGACAGCAAAATGCAAGGCCTCTGTCAGTGCCACCATCTTAGGTTTTTAGGAGTGTTGTCCTTCTTTTTATATTTTATGGGTTGGGTGGGTGGTGACTGTTTACTTTTATGCTTACTTTTCATACTGAAAGACCCCAAGAGAAGTGGCATGTCACTAGATGGTGCGGTATAGAAATTTAACAAACAAAAACCTTGCTATATGTGGAGATCAAACAAACTGAAACTGATTATGCTACATTATGTGCTGTCAAGTTGCATCTAACCTATAATGAACCTAATACGCTTTTCAAGGTATGTCAGGTATTTAAGGATTGGTTTTGCCTGAATCACCATGGATGAGTGAGGACTCAACCCTGTTCTCTTGAGTCCTTAGTTTATCACTCTTGTCTGATACACCATATTGACTCCTAAACTGATTACAAAGTTTTATCAAAACTTGCAGCAATAAGACACAAGCCCACATCTTGCAATAAGACACAAGCCCACATCTCAAAATGATGACAATTCAATAATATGCAGCAACCTGCTCTCTAATTTTCGTCCCCACAGAGTGGGACTCTCTTCCGCCCCTGCACAAGCAACTCCCCACAGACAGAAATTCCACCGCAACTGGAAGAAAAACGGTCAAGATGGCGTGCAAGTGTGGAAAACCCCTGCATGGAGGGCACCAGGGCCATGTGTGCCACACAGCTAAGAAGAAACCTTGATATAGTATACATGCATCCCTATATGGGCAACAATATTTGCAGTCTTCTGTTCATCAGTTTTCCGACTGAAGGGGTTCCCACCATTCAGTATAAATTTAATAAATAAATAATAAATACTCGACCTTCTATAAGTGTGCTATAAGTCTACTGCTTCTTAGCATGGGTTCCATGGGCCACTGTCTGGTTAATAGATAGGTGCAAAAGCAAACTATAGTACATAAAGGCTTGTAGTAGCAGCAGCTGTTGTGTGCTTAGGGCATGATTACTATAGTGATAAAGGTAATATCAAATCATAACGTCCTAATATGAAAAAGAGTACTAAAAATAAGGATTTGCTATGCATCATACTGGACTTAAAAAAAAACTGGAGGGCTTCATGATTTTATTCTATCAAAGAGCCACAACAGAATATCAAACACAGTGAACAAGAGAAAATTATACTGAAGCACTAATATCAATGATAAACTGAAATGAACCTGGAAAATGTAATGCTGCATCTCTTTCTTCCTCTTATGCACACATTGCATCTACTCAATCATGAAAAATTAGTGCAGCAAAATTACTTTTTGTATCTAGCAGAGAACGAATGAGCCTGAAGAAAGATATTACTCCTGGACCTACTATCTTGGGTTTTTTTAAGAATGCCTAACATATCCTGCATTCATCTGCTTCATAAAACTACAGTAACTAGCACTGCTTATGCTTCCACTTCATTTGACAATATTTCTACATAACAGGTTCTTTTAAAAAGAAATATGTGTTTAGGAACCAGCCAAGACTGAGGTTAATCATCCATAATAAGAGCATGCGACTAATGCAACTACTATTACACTTATGAAAATGAAAAGTTTGGTCAATCACAGAAAACTAAAATAACTGAGTAAGCTATAAGAGAAATGTGTCAAGTACTTCAACCGTGGCTTGCAGAGATAAAAAAGGTTACCAACCTTTTGAGTAAGTAATCATCTTAAACACTGCTGACAGCTGAAACACTCAGGTTCCGTTAGCAACAAACTATATTCAAAACAACTGTATACCGCAATAAGTTTTGTCACAAGCTCTGACTGCACACAGTGTTTCCTTCCTTCTACTGGGTTGAGTCACATCCTCAAGTTGAGATGTCTTTTAAAAAGGGAAACAGCCTACATTAACAGAGCAGAAATACAATTATAAGCACACTTGCTTGGAAGAAAGCAACTTTCTCAGTTTTCGAATGTTGTAACTCAACTACCCTTACAAAGCTATGTAAAATGGGATTATTATATCAGCATGTATTTATGACTGAGATGATTGACAGTGGCTGAACTCAACGATCCAATTACATCCCTTCCAGCTCTGCAGTGCAGTGCTATTATTCATCATCATCATCATCATCATCATCATCATCATCATCATCATCATCAATCAGTGGCATCCAAACGTTTACAATTTTATCCCTATCTTGAAATACCTTCCCATCTTATCTACAGCTGTTGTCCTGACAGATCATGCTGACTGTGCTGGGAGTACTCGTGACTGAGAAAGACCACAGCATATTCCTAAACCAGTTGTGACCGACTTTTCATGACCCCATGTCCATGGAGTTTATCTTGGCCGGAATACTGTGGTAGGCTTCCCAAAATGGTGTCCTCCAGATATTTAGGAATGTATATCCCATATGCTTCAGGCCGCATGATGAATGATAAGGGATGATAAGGCACAATAGTCTGCAACCTCTTCCAGCTCTTCCATTCTAAGATGGGGATGAACATGACTGGAAGTGTACAGTAGCATATATGTTTGTACTCACATCGCATACAATTCATCAGACAAACAGTAGATCTTATTATTAGAGATGGGCACGAAACGAACAATTTTTCATTTCCGTTTTTTCATTTCATTACGTAACGAAACGACAAACAAATTTTGTCTCTTAAATGAAACGAAACGAACAGAAACACCGGAATTTTTGTCGTGCGTTTCGTTTCCGTTACTACAATATGAGTGAATTGCTTAAAATCCTTTAAAAAATCACAAAAAATTGAAATAAATGGTAACAAAACGAACGAAAACAAAAACGAATTTTTTTCAAAAATTCGCGAAAAACGGAAACGAACCGAAACGGACCCTCCAAACGACAAACAAAATGCCATTTTTCTGATTCGTGCCCATCTCTACTTATTATATCTACTGTACAATAGATCAGCCTGCTTGTTACAAAATAACAAGAAATCCTACATAGCTCTGAGGACTGGTAACTTTAACTTGATTTTGGAAAAGCTCACAATTTTCTAGTAATACCATTTCCATGCTGCATTCTACACAGCGTGACATAACGTATGAAGCTGCTTGGATGAGTAGTGAAACATTTCAGTCTCACATAAGTCAAGTTGCTGTGACTCAACTTCGAGATAACCTCACCTGGATGATTGAGAATTTTCAGACAGCCTGAAATAAAGTAAATTCCAGCACAAACATTTCAACATAAGACTGTCAAACTACAAATAAATTTGAGCATGAATTCAACATGCAAAATGAAATGTTGCATTGCCTTCAATGAGTCAGAGAGAGAAAAATACTGTGAAAGAATTGACGCACATCTTGATTACATGCCAAACTTATTTTTATTACCATGCTTTATATGAGGCAGCGAGAATCCTGTTAATTTTTCACAGATATTATTAAAAATTGGCTATATTCAAACACTATTCTATTGAAGAGTACATTAGTCTATTTTTAGATAACCATGAATCTGCAAACAGATATTCTGAACGTATTTATTTTAGTACTTCTCCTTTTCAGAAAGTAATGGGGAATTCTGATCATATAATAATTAGAATACTTAAAGGAAGCTCAATCATCACCATAAGAATTCTGCAGCTGTCAAATACACCAGACAGTGTCTTATTCTAGAGATCCGAGACTAGAAAAGAAATAGGAATTATATCCTTGCCTGTGAGAATTGGAGATATACAGGATTCTCCCTGCTAACATACTACAGCTGACTAATGTAAAAAATCTTGCTAAACAGCCAGATTTGCCAGATTTTGTTGACTGTGTCAGGCCACAAGGATGGTCTAACAGTAGGCATATGCTATCAGCCTCCGACCCAAGCCCCTGGGGGAGACTGGCAGTTGGAGAATGTTGTAAAGGAGGCATCCAAGAAGGGAAGCCTGATTATAATGGGGAACTTCAATTATCCTCACATAGACTGGGTGAACTGTTCTTCAGCGCAAGATAAAGAGATAAAGTTCCTCAATATGCTAAATGATTGTTCCCTGGGACAGATGGTTGAGGACCCAACTAGAGGTATGAGAATCCTTGACCTGATCCTGAGTAATACACGGGATCTGGTGCAAAATGTTAATGTGACTGATCCAATACGGAATAGTGACCACAACACAATTATTTTTAACTTAATCCTAGACTGCAAATCATTGATAAAATCTAACACAGAGATCTTAAATTTTCAAAAAGGAATTTTCCCAAGGATGAGGAAACTAGTAAAAAAAGAAGCTGAAAAGGAAACGTGAGAGAGTCCAAACACTCCAAGAGGCATGGAGGCTGCTCACAAAAATTGTAAAAGAGGCCCAACTGGAATGCATACCCAAAAGGAAGAAGGGCACTGCCAGATACAAGAGGACTCCGATGTAGTTTACAGGAGCTGTTCGGGAAGTGATCAAAAGCAATTATTTAGAAGATGGAAGGCTTTTGCCCTAATGAGGACAACAGGCAGAAACATAAAATCTAGCAGAAAAAAAATACAAGGCATCAATCATGAAAGCAAAGCAAGGCTTTGAGGAGGAAATAGCTAAAAACAGTCAAAGAAATAACAAGAACCTCTTTAAGTACATTAGAAGTAAGAACCCAACTAGGAAGCCCATTGGACCGTTAGACAACAATGGAAGGTAAGGGATTATAAAAGAGGAAACAGATTGCAGAGACTCAATGAATTCTTTGCTTCAATATTCACTGAAGAAGAGAGCGACCACATGCCCCAAAGAGAGCCCATCTTCGTAGGGAGGGAAACCAAATAATTAAGCCAGATAGATATAACCAGGGAAGAGGTTCTTGCATGTCACAGCCCATCCAGTCCAGCATTCTGTCTCATATAGTGGCTCACCATTTGCTTCAGGGTATTCCCAAAGAGATTATCTTCATTTGCTTAAGATTCCCCGCATGTGGTATTGAGAGATATCCTGCCTATCTCTCTTAAAGCTGTCAAGGCTGCCAGCTGTCACTACTTCTTCTGGCAGGGAGTTCCACAGACCAGTGATCCTCTGGGTGAAAAAGTACTTTCTCTTATTATGTTCTTAAGACTCACAGAACAAATTAAATTCATTATCTAAGGAACCACTGTACTGGAGATTCATTTCACCTAGTTCTCAGATTTCTGTAATTGCAATAAATGCACAGTCCATTCCCAAATACAAAGGGATTACAGGTTGCAATTTATGTTAAGTAGGGAAGTTTTCTGCCCAATTTTTTTTTTTTGGGGGGGGGAATTCCCCTGCCTCTTTTGGAACCTGTCCATCCACCAGCCAACATGAGGTTTCAAATCCTCATTGTGTAGACAAGGTACAGTTTTAAGGAGGTGGAGGCTGCAGAGTAGCATGTATACTACTTAGTTAGAATGACAAATCCAGCTTTTACAAAACTGAAAAAATAATTACTTATCCAACTATGAAAATAGTGGATCTGCATTAAACATTCTAAAGCCATCTCTAAAACAGTCCAGTTATTTTATAATATGCAGCCTTGTAACACATTTTAGGTACTTCACTTGTCGTCCTTTTTTAATGGGAGCTTGTTGTTTACACAAGAAGAAGAGTTATAAAAGGCTTGGAAACCAGAGAAAGGTTGAGGAAATTTGGCATGTTTAGTCTAGAGTAGAAAAGACTGGGAGGTGATAAGTTAGGCATTTCCAAGCACCTGTCTGTCATGGAGAAAGGCTTGTTTTTTTGCAGCTCAGAAGGACAAGAAGGATGAATGGTATAATGAATTCAAGGTACAAGAAAATTCACTTTCTCAGCCAAATATTCAGATGTGACTATGCTAAAAGTCTTCACATAATAATTAAGCATAGTATTTAGAAGACATTACACAAAACCTGCCACATGCCAAAACCAATGTCTATAAACAGAAAGAGGCAATTCGTCTTCATATAAGAAGACTACAGAATCTACAACCACACAATCTGGTAACAGTCATAATCTGATTTTTAAAATAACCAGATGAACAGCTACTAAGCAGCTACTTGATAAATAAACAGCTGAACACAGGATGGCCACCATATTCATGGCTTCCAAAAAGTGGTACTGTAGTTCCCTAAGATCAGTGGGCATCACCACTGAATATTTACCTTGTGTTATGCTTCTCTACTTTCCAAAAAGTGCAGAACAGTTCACACATGGTTCCCAGCTACCCCTCATCAGGGAATTTAAAAGACTAGAGCTATTTCAGTTTAGCATGCTGGTTTATGCCTTCAGACCTTCTATGGCCCAGCTGTCTAGCTTCCTTGTAAAAGTGATGTCACCCTTTACTAATATATTTATCCCTCCTGGAGCCATACCAGGGATGCCACAGCTAAAGACAAGGTTTACTGTTTGCTGCCACAATTCTGAACAGAACTTAGATGTACTCTGGCTGTGACCACCACATGCTGTCAATTTACTTCCAAGCTGCAGTGCACCTCTGAATGAGTGACCTCCAAAAGGTCCGTCCTATCGTGAACAGCCCCACTCAGATCTTGCAAACTTTGGGCCATGGCTTCCTTTATTGAGTTAAGCCACTCATATTTGGACTTATTCTTTTCTTCTGCCGCCTTCAACTTTTCCTGTATTAGTGTCTTTTCAAGGAAACTTTGCCTTCTCACAATGTGCCCTAAATACAACAGCCTCAATTTTGCAGATTTTGTTTTGTTCTTCATCCTTTACTTCCATCTCCAGCAACTAATACTCGTATTGTAAATCACTTAGTGCCTTGAATCAAAAGGCAATCATCTTGGCTGTACAAATGTGAGTCTAAGAATTGCTTCAAGTAACTTGAAAGCATTTTATTGTACTTCAAATGCTTGCTGTACCTGCTGAAAATACGGTGAAGTGCAACACTACGTGAAGAGCGCAGCTCTTTCAACTACATTGCTAATTCAGAACAAAACAAATTGTTATATCTTTACTGGATGTGAGGAACAGAGCTACTTACAAAAACCCTTTCAACTATATCATCAATTCAGAATAAAACCTATGTTATTTGACTAGCAGAAAAAAGAAGATGCTAAAATGTACTCTGTCCCCATATAACCCATTGTATCAATGGAATCCTTTAACGGGAACAACAAAAAGCATCACTGGCAATGCCACTATATTTATAATGCTCATCCTGCCAATCACATCAACAGGGCAGTGCTGCAGCCCAAGTCCTATTTTATAAATATAGCCTTCAAAGCTGCTTTCCAATCAACAACTGCCTACGCTTGCATAAACCCCACTGCAGGGAGGGCAAATCTTTCAATATGAAGTTCCCGCTGTTACTTCACTGTGCCTTCCAAGACAACAAGGCTGTGCATAAGGCTATAGAATCTGCTTGCAGTAACAGTGGGTGGGAAGCTTTCACTGAAGACTATGGGAGTGTTGCCAGAATTTAAAGTAGAATTTAAACTCTCTTGTGAATAAAAAAGAAACCTAGTGCCTTCCAAAAGTAGTTCTTAAATTATTTGCAAATGAGATTTCAATCTAATCAGCACACTAATTCAGCAGCTCTTTGCCTTCAGGAAGCTCCTATCTATCTATCTATCTATCTATCTATCTATCTATCTATCTATCTATCTATCTATCTATCTATCTATCTATCTATCTATCTATCTAATAATCTAATCTAATCTAATCTATGAGAAAGAGAGAGAGAAAATACAAAATATCTTAAATGAAGTATTTTCAGTAATCCACATCAAAGAATCTATACTGATTGTTAGGAGTTCTTTAGCATCTCACACAGAGGTCCTCCCAAATCCTAGATGAAAATTCAAGAGATTAAATACTCACCATTTTAACCGCAACGCACTGTGCATTACCACTGCGCTACAGTCCTTCCAGAAAAAAATCCATAGCCTTGTGATGCAGCTTTGGTTACCTTAGTACACCAATGATCACTAGCTTCTATGTTTAATCCTAATATTGTAACTAGAAGATGGGCACGAAACGAACAATTTTTCGTTTCCGTTATTCGTTTGTCGTTTCGTTACATAACGAAACGACAAACGAAAATTGTGATGACAATGAAACAAAACGAACAGAACCACGAAAATTGTGTTCGTTATGTTTCATTTCCGTTACTGGCGGCGTGCAATGAAATGAGCTGTTTTAAATGTTAAAAAGCACCCTGGGCATCCATAAAAACGCAGCGACAATTATTTATACCAGGGGTCCTCAACCTTTTTAAACAGGGGGCCGGTTCACCGTCCCTCAGACACTGTTGGGGGCCGGACTAGATTTTGAAAAAAATATGAAGAAATACCTATGCACACTGAACATAACAATAAATTACTACTACTACTACTACTACTACTACTACTACTACTACTAATTAATAATAATAATAATAATAATAATAATAATAATAATAATAATAATAATAATAATAATAATAATAATAATAATAATAATAATAATACCTTTGGGTAGTGGGCGGCATACAAGCTATATCAATAAATAAATAAATAAATAAATAAATAAATAAATAAACAAATAAATACATACATACATACATACATACATACATACATGGAAACAGGAGGAGAAAGGGGGGAATCGTCAAACCCCTGGGCACAGAGTCGTCCACCATAAAGTGATGCCAGTTCGCAACGTGAAAAAATCCAACCACACAACACCCCACCGCCACCACTTTCCATCACCAGTAACTTCTGGTCCTGTGATCCCTGGCCAGCGGCATCACGAGGGCCGGGAGAAAGTTTGTGACTGAAGCGGGGAAAACAAGCCGGCTTGCCCGGGGGGGGGGAGAGAGGGAGGGAGGAGAGCAAACCAAAACAGCCAGCCTGCTTCTCGGTCAGCGGCACCACTGGCCTGATCGCCTGCCGCCGTCCTCGGTCTCAGGCGGCAGACTCTGCGGCGCCTGGAGAGAAAACCGGGCGCCTTTCCGGGGCGCGATGGGGCGCGGGTCTTTCCAGCCTCTCTCCTGGTCCTCCCCACCACCACCACCGGCCCCACCGACGCAGCAGCAGCAGCAGCAGAGGGCAAAAGAGCAGCAGCACCCCGTCTGAGCGGGATCCCCATCACCCCCCCGCCACCCCGAATCCAAGGCGGGCGATCCCCCACCCCACCCTGTACCTCCGCCACATGCTGGTACCGCGGCCACTCCAAGGACGTCGCTCAGAGGGAAGGTGCAGCGTCCATCTCCTCCTGCAAGCAAGCAAGCAGGCAGGGAGTCCGGCCAGCGGGAGGGTGGGCGGGCGGGCATGTCCTTCTCCCCACCCGCTTCGGTGTGTGTGTGTGTGTAGAGGGGGGGCTGGACGCCTCAGCCTCGCCTGCCCCACACAAGCGGTAGGCAACGGTGTGTGGGGGGAGTGGCCAAAGGCACGACCCCCCAACAGGGGGAGCGCTGGGGCGGCGCGCGCCCAAAAAAGCTCAGCAACTCCACCACTTTGAACAACTCGCGCTCTTGCGCCTCAACCAATCAGGAGGAAAGGGGGAAAACAGGCGCGGGGCAAGATGGGACTTTTTAATTTTCCTTTAAAAAAAAAACCTAGACTGGAAGATATTAGGGAAAAGGGCGGCACCAGAAGAGGAGGAGTGCCCCCTTGCACCCCCCGCCCACCAAGCTCTGTGGCACTGGCGACGGCGCCCCCCCCCCCGCCCGGCCACGAAGAAGGAAAGCACGAAAGGACCCGAAGGGAGCCCGGAAAGAAAAAAAAACAGTGGATAGCCGTTTGCGCCGCCGCCCCGTTACTTACTCCTCCAAACCCTCCCCCGTGGGCGACGCCGGGCCTCCTCCTCCTCCTCTCTCTCGCGTGCGCGGCTTCCACCTCCTCCTTCTCCCCGGCCCGCTTCCCACCAGTTCCGGGTGAGGGGAGCACATGCACCAAAGACGCACGCGGGAACGCTCGCTCGCTCGCGCGCCCGGTCCCCGAGTTGGCTTCCCCGCCGGAAACTCGCGAACGGGTCCGGCGAGGGACAGAAAGAATCAAAAATAAAGCAGCGGGGGCAGGGAGGGTGGGGGGGAGCGGGAAAGGAAAAGGACAACCCCGAGGGATGGTTAGCGCGCGCGCTTTGAAGGCGGCGGCGGGACAGGAGTGCCCCGCTTAGAGCGCTTGTCTTCGGAGCCTGCCGGCAGCCGCGATGCAACTGTTCTAAAGGGCTCGAGCGGCCCCCACAGGCAGGGGGCGGGGTGGGGGGGGTCTGCTGTTGCTCCCGGGGGCCGGATTCAGGGTCTCTGGGGGCCGGATCCGGCCCGCGGGCCGTAGGTTGAGGACCCCTGATTTATACTGTCTGATAATACCTACCGGGGGGGGGGGGGTCGTCCTTAAACGTGCATTTATGTCTTTTCTCAGATCGCTGTATTTTTTTTTCCTTTAAGGGGAGTTAGGGGACATCGACCCAAAATGGCTCCCAGATGCCTAATATTGATTTTTTGGGTATTAAAACGCCCTGGACATCCATAAAAATGCAGCGATAATGCGATTATTATTTGAAATTATTACCTACCAGGGGGTAGGGGTCCTTAAAATGTTTGTTTTTTTTCTTCTCCCATCGCGATGTATTTTTCTTTTCCCTTTATGAATGACAAAATGGATGTCACCACTCCAGCCACAACATGGAGGCAAGCCATGTGATGGGATCATGTAAATTCTTGGACAACTTCAACCAATAGCATGCCCTGGTTGCAGACTGGGCAGGTCTGGCAGCCACAGAGGGCATAAAAAGCTCTGGCAGCCCCCGTCCTCCTTGCAGTCTCCAGTGGGAGTTAGGGTGGGATTGCTCTCTGCGACTCTAGCTTCAGTCCTGCAGCCTCCCTGTGTGCGTGTGTGCGTACCTCTCGGTAAGTACCCTCCCCTGCCCCGCAGTGCAGTCACTCTGTGGCTGCCTTGCACCCTGGGCAATGCCTGCCGCTGCCTTTGCAGCATCCCTGCGGACCTAGTCTATACTGTGTCTCTGCCAGCATCAAATTTTTTTAGTGTTTTCCCTCTGGTCTGGGGCGTTGGGGGATGCCCATGCACGGAAATGCTTTGAAAAATCGCGCAAAAAGCGGGTAGAAACGACAAACGAAAAAACGAAAAGCAAATACGAATTTTTTCCAAAAAATCGCGAAAAACAGAAACGAAACAAAACGGACCTCTCAACGACAAACGAAACGCCATCTTTTATTCGTGCCCATCTCTAATTGTAACAACTAATTGCAAAATGCACGTAACATGATTATTATGTTGTTTGTATTTTTGTTATTTAAATGTGTTACTTTGTTATATTGCTTTTCAATGTTGTAAACTGCCCAGAGTAGCCTTAGGGCTAGATGCGTGGTATAAAAGTTGAATGAATGAATGAATGAATGAATGAATGAATGAATGAATGAATGACAAAGACAGGCAGCAGGAGAAAGTTTCAGCAGCATTACCTGCTTCCAGCAAACCATTGGTGAAACAATGTTCTTAGGTGTACACATAATCGGACCAAGTAAGGCAAGTTTTTTGATTATTTATTTAAAATTTTTTAAATATTTTCCCCAAATCCCTCCTTAAGAAGAATCCAAGGCAGCTCACATCAGCAAAGGACAATACTTAAAATGAAAAGCAGTAAGCATACAAATACTAAAAAATCAAATTAAAAAAATCAAACAAATATCACACTAAAAGATGCCAAACAAGAGGAACACCAAAAACACATTCAAACAGGAAGGCACAACAAGCCACTTAAAACCCCCAATCATCCAGCTAGTCATTAAGGAAAAGCCTGCCTGAAGAGAAAGGCCTACACTTGCTTCTAAAAGGTGAGCAAAGATGGTGCCACAATGGATTCCTGTAGGAGGGAGTTCCTGTGCCTGGGGGCAGCAACAGAGAAGGCCCTGTCCTGTGTACCCACCAAACCTACCTGTGAAGGTAGTGGAACCAAGAGAAAAGACTCTTCTGATGTTTTTTTTTTACCTGTGCAGGCTCATAAGGGAGGGGCCCTTGAAATAGCTTGGACTCGAGTTGTTGAGTTTTACAGGTTAGAACCAGCACTTTGAAGAATGCCCAGAAATGGATCAGCAATCAGAGGAGCTGCTGTAAAACAGGGGGTTATATGGTGATCCTTGTGACAAGCGCCAAATCTGGCTACCACGGGAACTCAACATGTCTTTTAAAAGTAAAGCAAAAGCAAAGTGTTCAAATTATATACCGCCCCATACCACTTCCGGCGGTGTCTGGGCAGTTTACAGTTTAATTACAGTATGCAGGCTACACATTGCCCCCCCCCCGAGAGCTGGGTACTCAATTTACCGACCTCTGAAGGATGGAAGGTTGAGTCAACCATGAGCCTGCTACCTGGGATTGAACCCAGATCGTGAGCACAGTTTTAGCTGCAGTAGAGGCATTTAGCCACTGCACCACGAGGCTCAGGTATGCATTTCAGTATGGGGACATTTCCAGACTCAATACATTATCTCTGGAACATACTTCATGTCCCAAATGTCTTTCCTTCTGTTTATTCATATTTATACCTCACTTCTCTTCTCCAAGGTGACTTACAATAGAACAAGTAATATTAAAAACTGGAAGCAGAGGAGAAAAGCAAGTAAGCAAACAAACAAAAAAACAGTTCAACTCTTACAAAGTCAGCTTCTGAGAAAAAGCCTGCCTTTCCAAAAGTCTGCCTGTGAAAAGACAGCAAAGGGGAAGGTGATGAGACTGGCTTCCTATGGGACGATACAACAATATAGAAGGCCCTCTCTCAGGTCCTCACAAAAAAAAAAAATCCAATGTACTATTTCAAACGGTTTGGACCCAAGATATTTAGAGTTTCTGTGAGTCAAGAGCAGCTGTATGAATTGTGCCCCGAAAAGGACCAGGAACCAGGAGAGCTGTTGTAACAGAATGCTGTGGTGCCCATATACAGATTCACGAAACAACCTGGGTTCAACATTGTGGATCCTCTAAAGTTTCCGAATACTTTCCAAAGGAAGGCCCATGCAGAACGCATTACAGTAACCCAAATAGGATGTGTGTAAGAGTGGCCAGGTCACAACATCTCCACAAACAGACACAGCTGGTGTACTCGTTTTAACTCTGCAAATGCACTCCCGGACACCATGAAGACCTGAGCATTCCAGCTCGGGCACCAATCCAAGTGCACATCTAAACTGCAAACCAGTGATTTTAAAGGAGAGTGTAATTTAATTCAGCATTGCCTGAATACCTACCTACTCCTTGATCAGGAGCACATCTGTCTTTTCTGGATTAGGCTTCTGCTTATTCACCTTCAACCAATCCATTAAAGCCCAGGATGCTAGACGTGCTTAAAGTTTGACTTTCAGGCTTGTTTAACCTTAAACAATGACTACAAAAAGGGATGCAAATAAAATCAAAAATGCCACTATGTTTTTGCCATGGAATAAACTGATTCCATGTAGGACTGAAAACAAAGAAGGCAGTGGTCATTTTGAAGAATGAAACAAATACAGCAATGTTTTGGTTTATGGGCATAATTTGTTCTGAAAACATGCTTGTAAACCAAAACATGGTTGTGTCAAAGCAAATTTCCCCTAAGAAATAATGGAAACTTGGATTATTTGTTCTGGGGTCCCACAGACCATATACTGTACACACAAAATGCCAAAACTCACAAAAGAAGTGGGCTAGAAGCCCACATCCCACACCATGGTTTAGGTACCTGGCTGTGCAATCTGCTCCGCTTTGGACTAACAACAAGATTTTACTTATAGCCCTGTATTCAGATGGGGAAGTGAGAGATGACCATTTCACTAGGACAGAAAATCTACAGCAGATCTGAGTCTACCGAACTTGTCTTCAGGACAATCTAAAATCTGATTTGCCTATAAAGATTATTTCTTAAAAACACATGTAAAGAGGCAAATTAAATAACCACCAAAATTGAATGAGACTGCTTCAAGGCACCAGGTTTCTTAATGCTGAGATGAACCTTTTTGTATAAATCTGAAGAAGATAAACTCATGGTGTTGATGAGGCATCCAGGTAGGCTGGTCCAGATGGCTGGCTGGTCTCACATGGATAGCATCCAAGCTGTGAGGACAAGTAATGTACCTTATGCTACTTACACAAAGATTAAAAGGGGAACTAGACTGTCTTCACAATAGAGGACACAGCAAACGTAAGCAGTCTGTCATATTTAATACTTGATAAAAGAAATAACATCTTTGTTACAAAAATTACAAGCACCTGAAAGTTGTTCATGAAACTGTAAAATTACAGTTAGATTTGTCAGGTCATCTCAGTACTGTACTTGGAGGACATAATTGAAGGAGAAAACCCATGACTTTACTGCAAATCCAGATACTCTGGAAAAAAAATGAAATATATTATTGAAGTATTATTACCACAGCAAAGTGAAAGGGCTAGAAAAATGGGATGTAATTGTAACAATGATAGAGTCTCACTTTTACACTAAGAGAGGACCTGACAAGACTATCAGAGCCCAAATACAAATGGGAGACAGAGTCTCAGGATGTATAAATGTAGAAAAGACCTTTATTCTCTCTCAAATCATTTTTAAAAGCTCTGGCTCAACGGCTTCGGCAGAGGCTTTCTTCAGGAGCGAGCTTTTTTCTTCTATGGTCTATAACAGCGCCAGACTTGGTTTAGACTGCTGTGTATTTGGACTTCTGGGGATGTACCAGTTCCTTTTGCTTTGCAAGACTAACAGAGTACCTGATAAAGTAGGCTAGACCACGCAGTATTATAAATCAACAAAAATATTAATAAGCAAGTTTCAGTTGATTATAACTTTTCTAGTAGTAGTAATTAATTTGCAAATATTTCACCATTAAGGGATGGGAAATATGATGGTTTAACTACACATTTTTTTTATTTTATGAGCACTTTGGAAAGAAAGTGTTCAAGATGAACAGGTAAGGCTTGATTTGGTCATATTATTTCATACATAATGCTGCTGAATACCCATAACATAGGAAGGACTGAAGGCTGAAAAGGCAAATGGGCAGAAGCATAAGAGTAGTAGTCTTTCTCTAAATATATATAAAAGTCGGTAAACCAAGAGCAGTCTGAGGAAACAGAAAATGACAGAAAATCTGAAACTTTCAAAGCTGCACAATCATTTCTGCAAGTAATCTTACAATGCATTTGTAGGCAATCAGTGAATTTTCCTTATATGTGAAATGGAACACTAGTATAATATAACAGAAAACTAGCTTTTGAGAGAAAAGGAAGAAAGCAAGAATGCTACATGATTTTTTAAAAAAAATCAGTGTAGAGCTGAAACTTGAAATACATTTCTGCATCCCAAAGCATTCAGTTGGAGGAAGTGAAAATGAAATTAGTTTCTTCTGCACACACACGAAACCTGAAATAAAGCAATTAACATGTGATTGTGTTTTTTCAGTCATGGTTCTGGCAAACATTTAGGACTGGTTTCCCAAAAAGGAACAAAGATTAATTTTTGAAAACACAACCTTAATCAGCAACTGGTTTTTACCCTATTTTAGACAAGCCTCCATTTAACTCAGCAGTTCCCCTATTTCCCCCCCTGCAAGATTATACATGATAAAGTTAAGTAAATTTAACTACAAATCCTTGTGCAGGATAATGCCCTTGAAACACAGCCACCATATTAATTAGCAAAATTATTAAAGTTAACTAAAGGTTTCTGGTAGTTGTCTCCTCCAAAGCGGAATTTGTACACTGTGCAAATAAAGCTCTCCAGTTTTGTGCCGCTCTTACTTAGAAATGCACAGGGTTTGAAGACCTGTGAAGTTATACACAAAGCAGCCTCTAGAAACAACAATCCAAACAAATATGAACAGAATGGGATATGACTGTTACCCTCAAGGGATGTTTTCGGAGTTCCACAGGCTTCCATTACATTCTCATTCATGCTGGTTAACAACTACATTAAACTGCTGGGAAATATGTTGTTTAGTGATCTGTACTAATATGTCACCAGTTATACAGAAGCCCTCTCTCTCATTTTCAACTGGGAATGGTGAGACAATGGCAGTCCTGAAAAAGTGCTTGCAATAGCATGATAGAAGGCAAGACTCCTCTCAGTCCACTGACAGAGATACTGCTGGTTTATCCATGCAGGTGAATGCTATTCAGCCCACTCTAGAAAGTAGTTGCACTACCCCTAGAGAAAGAAGAGGAACTGCATTTCCCCATGTGTTTCCAAACTAGTGCTCTTACAATTCCTGGTTGCTTGCTGTCAAGGCTGATGGATGGATGTAAAGTCTAACATCTACAAGTTAATATTCACCTCACTCCTAGGCCCCTAAAAAGGAACAGATTTGCAATCTGTGGTTCCTAACTGATTCAGCAGTGTTGTAAGAAGTTAAAAATGCCTTTAGATTAGAAGCTCACTTGACCATAATTACCCATACTTTCTGGTAACTTCCCATTTGGTCTATTGTAATATGCTGTACACAAGGCTGAGTCAATTTTGGATCATGTGTGATCCCTGTGGTCCTCTCTACACAGATGAAGATTTTTCTGTCAACCAGTTCTTTGAAATAATTTGTGCAGTCTGGGCTGCATAGTTTTAAAATGAGTACAATTAATATTGTGGCGCTTAATGTTTTGTTTTGCTGTTATATTTTAAATTATTTTTGACTATATATAGTTTTAAATGATATTTTTAATTTCTCTTTCTTACAAGACACAAATGGTGTTTCTTTCTTTTAAGAAATGCAAAACTCACAAATTGATAAATAGTCCCAGAAAGTGCATACTGAGGATGCGTCTTAGCAGGGAGGTTTTCTCGCCTATTTCAGATAGCAGTACAGTACTGTAGTTTCATGCAGCTGTGGTTGGGACTCTTTGTGCTTAAGCAAAATACTTAGTTGAAAAGATAGAATGCTCCAGATGACTTCCAATTCAAGTACCACAATAATTGCTAAATCATAAGTGGAAAGTGATTTTGCTTTCTAATATTGAAATTATGTCACAACATGTGAAGAACACGAGCAAGTTGATAACTGGCTACATAAAGCAGCTTGTTCACTTGTCACTGGCCCACTTACTGATGAGAACTGACAACTGAAGAAAACGAGGGGTTCAATCTCCAATTTTTACAACAGCTGTCCTGCCCAGCCAACCAGAAAATCCAAGCAAAATGTCACCCAGTTCCTGGATACAATCCTCTTAAACTGAAAGAGATTTTGAAGGAACTCTTTTGAAGGAGAACTTCAACCAGCTTGCAACAGAAATAATTTCTTAAGTCTACAAACAATCTGCTAGCCAAAACTTTCAAGTGATACAATGGTTATACGGTCCATCTGACCTTCAGTTGGAAACACACAGCATAAATATTACAGAGTATTGGGGAAACTGCTCATCTCACAAAAAAGCAGTCCGAAAGTAAAATGGGTTACAATCCTGCCTTTTATACATATGGCAGACATCATATAAACCATTCACATGAGTACACATAGGCAGACAATGTTAAGCAGTTATCCATGGCCCCTGCATATAATTATTCTGACCTTTTCATGTAATTACACTATTCACCTGTGTCTTGACAAATGACTATGAATTTATACACAGAAACCATTTTGAATAGGTTAAATATTATATTACATACATTTTGTTAAGTTACATTACTTGACAACAGTCATTCAGCATGTTGAGAAACCTGACTTCTCTTTCTTGCCCCGAGCTCACATTGGCCCAGTCAATGTGGGGATAATTGGAGTCCCCCTTGATTACTATCTTGTCCCTCTTAGGGCGTTTATACACGACCCCTAAGCTCCGCGGCAAAGGGCTGCAAGCTCCGGACCTTAAAAATGTTTTCCCACCAGGTCCGGAGTTTGCAGACAATTAAGTGCGACCCCGCCCACCTAAGCGCGACCCAGCTGCACTTTCTTGTACTTGCTTTTGGGAGGTGAAAAATATTTGATGCGGAGAGTGCCTGAGCTTCTTTTTGTTGTTTTTCTTTCGCCTCCGCCCCTTTAAGAGCAACCAGGAAGTAAAACCGGGGCTCGGAGCAAGCTTCCACGCACGGGAGGTAAGGGTTTCTTCTTTTGTCCGTGTCTAAGGCTTTTCCCCCCTCCCTCCCCTCCCGCAGACAGAACAAGGAAGTGCGGAGGGGGTGGGGACGGAGGAACAGCAAGGAACCCTCAAGATCGCTGGTCCGAATTTAAGGGACCAGCGGATCTGAGGGGTCGTGTGAAAAGGCCCTTAGACACCTCCATGATTTGTCTCCTCATTTCAAGGTCCCCCTCAGGTTTTTGATCTGGTGGATGATAGCCCACCCCCACTATCACATCGCTCCTTGGACCTGATAGTTTAACCCACAGTGATTCTATGGTGGAGTCAGAACTACCGCCAATCTCCATTCTGCTGGATTTTACCCCTTCTTTGAAGTAGATGGCCACTCCACCTCCAACCCGCCCCTCTCTATCCCTTCTATAGAGTTTATAGCCTGGGATTGTGGTATCCCACTGGTTCTCTGCATTCCACCAGGTTTCTGTTATGGCTATTATATCAATTTATCTCTAATTACCAAATGTTCAAGTTCTCCCATCTTTGCTTGGAGGCTTCGAGCATTGGCGTAGAAGCACCTGTACAGTGGGTCCCCCAAGAACGGCTGCTTGTTTGTTCTTCCTGCCCCCACAGCTTTTAATTCCAGTAGACAAACTACCACATCCCATTATTCTCCCAGTGCTAATACCTACTATCTCATCACTTTGTGGTTCTCTACCCTCTCCAACCTCGTTCCACGGGGATGAGGTGTTCCGAAGCAGATGCCACTTCAGCTTCTGTCGGCTTTCTCCCAGTTATCAGTTTAAAAGCTGCTCTGCAGCCTTTTTGATGTTGAGTGCCAGCAATCTGGTCCCATCATGGTTCAAGTGCAACCCGTCCCTCCTGAATGGGTTTGGCTTGTCCCAAAATGTTATCCAGTTCCTGACAAATCTGAAGCCCTCCTCTCAACACCATCACCTCATCCACACATTGAGCTCTGCCTGCCTGGTGGCTTCTGCACGAGGAACAGGCAACACTTCTGAAAATGCTACCTTGGAAGTCCAGGACTTCAATCTTCTTCCTAACAACCTGAATTTGGCTTCTAGGACTGACTGCTTTGCCTTCCCAACATCATTGTAGCCAGTCACAACTGCAACAACACAACACACATACACCAAAAACAACAGGGGCGTGGTGGCTACACAGACTAAGGCTCTGAAAAATGTTGCCTGCAAAGTCAGCAGCTCGGCGGTTCGAATCCCAGGTGCCATGCAGCAGAGCAAGCTCCCACTGATAACCCCAGTTCCTGCCAACCTAGCAGTTCGAAGCATGTAAATGCAAGTAGATAAATAGGGACTGTCGTAAAAAGCTGGAAGGTAAAACAGTGTCTCCTTGCAGCCATGCTAGCCACGTGGCCATGGACCTGCACAACACTGGCTCTCTGGCTTGAAAACGGAGATGAGCACCGCCCTAGAGTCGGAACGACTAGCATGCATGTGCGGCGGGAACCTTTACCTTACCAAGAATAAAACAGCAGTCTGGGGCAGCAATGGCTGCTGATAGTATTAGCCCAAACTATTTGATTCTGCAAACATAAGAGTGTCTACTGCAGTTTCAGAGAAGAGACAATTATCAGTTATAATTAGACAGGCTATGTTTGAACAGCTGTTTAAATGTACTGGCTGCTTCTAACATAACCTCAGTGCGTAGCAGCAAGTACACTTGTCGTAGCATGTTAGGAAATTAGACTATAGTACTAATAAATATAAGAAGAGAAATGAAGCTTATGGGGGAGGGAAAGGGATAATGATCGTATAGCAAGAACAAAATCAACAAGAGAAACTAAGAGGAATATTACATTTCTCACTGGGAAAGGACTTTCAGGAAAAAATGAACTCCCTTTCCCATAATTTGGTGAGAGCCTTCCCAGGCCAAATTATGGGACTGGGAGCTGCCCAACAGTGGGAGATATAGGAGCAACTCATTCCCTTACACACCTTTGCAAGTCCTGGAAAATCCTTATGACTGCAAAAATGCAGCAGTGCACTTTCCAGGGAGCTGGAAATTCAGGTTGTTAGGGCGCAGTCTTCCACCATTTGATGGCTCCCACTCCCATAATTTGGCCTAGAGCAGGGCTGTCCAACTTTGAACAGGCCGAGGTCTACTTTTTCCGGCCTGAAAGTGCTTGAGGGCTACTACACTAATACCTCTACTTACGAATGTTATCCATTCCGAGCACATGCTCATGGCCCTTGAACTGCCCGCTCAGCTAAGACAGTGGGCTGGCAGACCCAGAACTTTGCTGGGGCAGTAGTGATCCTTGGGATGGGGGAGGGAGGGGTGGAGAATTTATCCCCTCACATTTTTATTGATGCCTGGCGGGCTACTTTTGAACCCTTCACGGGCTACCAGTAGCCCGCGGTCTACCTGTTGGACAGCCCTGGCCTAGAGAGTAGTCTCACCAAATTGTGTTTTTTTCCAGGGTGGATAAAGAAAAAAAGCAATGATTTTTTTAAAAAAAATGAAATTCAACTAAATCACAGTTTAAATCGCAATTTTAATTTTTTTTAAAAACTGATTTTTTAAAATTTTAATCATCACAAAATCTTATGTTTTATTTAAATCTTAATTGAAATTGTAATTCAAACACCTTTGATTTATAAGAAAAATAATCAAATCCACCTTGAATTTTTCCAAAACATCTCATATCTAGCTTCCAAAATATGTCTAGGGAATTAATGGTTTCAAGCATAGAAATCAAGCATGTGTAAGATCAAACAGTTGAAATTTTAATGGGAAGTATCTGATGCAGTGTAAAAATTGTGTCTGTGAGGAAAAGGAGCCAAGAGATGCAATGTAGAGGTAGGATGGCCCAGAGGGTCAAACCCAAATCACTAAATGCTGCACTTGGACTTGGCAGAAAAAAGGAAGAAGAGTTAGGAAATCCATTAAGATCTAGAAAATAGTGCAGCGACCACCAATAGACAATCTAAAATTGCATTTTAAAGAAGAATATAATTTTTAAAAATAGGAAACATTCAATTATTTTTATGACATTAATGTTTCCAAATGTCACAGAAAGAATACCACAAATAAATGGGAAGGTGCTTGTTTTCTTGAGATCTTCTGTTCAGAAAAATAACTGATTTTTTAAAAATGCATTGCCATCAATTAGCTTGATTTATTGTGGATAATGTGGATCTCCTTGAAAGGCAACATGTAAACTGAGAGGATGCACAAAGAGGAAAAAGAGATCTCTGCGCTGTTCCCTTCCTTTTAAGACCAGGAATGATGTATGCATAAAAAGAAGTGCAAGGCAGAAATGAAAGAAGCACACAACCAGCTAGTTGGGTCACAAGTCCAACTGGTCTGTAATGCTGCCTTTAACAGCCAGAGTCTCCTTCCTGGGCTGAGGCAAGAACCATATTTTATTTATGCTCAAAATCAAACTGGCAGATTCACCAAGTTTTCTTTTTTTTTTAAAGCAGTGTTCTAAATTTCATCACAACATGTGGCAACTGATGAAGAGCACGCCAACTGAGTAAGAACACAAGGCTGAGGATGGAGTACAGGGCACATAAAAACTCTATCCTAAACAACGCTCACGCTGCTGCTGGCATTAAATAAACTATCTAGCATGTTAAAATCCTTAATTTCTGTTTCATCAAACAACACACTTTATAGTGTCTGCCACATTTATCTTCGCAACATTTTAAGGCACAGCAGGGCACAAGGAAGAAAAGGAATTTAGTCCAACACACCTAAATAAGCAAAGGAAGGCAGGGGACACGAACAAATTATACAGTCTACAAGTGTAACGGGAGATGAACCAAGCCACAGAAACAAGCACATTTAAAAAGTTGGAGAGAAATGGCAACACCTTGAAAGGGGAAATCAACGCCAGAGATTAATTCACTGGAGAAGGAAAACAACTAATTGACTCCTTCACAGAAAACAAGACTGAGAAAAGTGTGACTCAGACCACATCTACCATCAGTTTGAGACACGGAGAGCAACCCCAGATGGGGGAAGGGCAGTGGTATAGAGAAGGGGTTTCTGCATGGCAGGGGGTTGGACTAGATGGCCCTTGAGGTCTCTTCCGACTCTATGATTCTATGATTCTATTGATTGTTCTAGAGCAGTAACTCCCAACCTCAGGTAACCCAGTCGATTTTAAATTGCAAATCGCAAAAACCCTGACCAGCACTGGTGTAGGTGTTGGTGGCGGCTTCTGGGAATTGCATTCCAAGAATATCTGGGTTACTCAAGGTTGGGAACCATTGTCCTGGGGTGCGGGTTGGGGAACAGGGCTGAAAGAGATTATTATTTCTGCAAAGGTAAGGAAAACACGGTTTTAAGTCTAGGAAACTGGTGCACATCAGAAATAAAGCTACATTCAGGTGTACAAGTGAGAAAAGAAAAGTTTATGTGAAAAGGGACAGTGAGGTGTGGTGGTCAGTGAGAGACTCAAGATCCAATTTCAAATCTACATCTGGCCATGGAGTCACGGGAGGCACTGCTAAACCACCCCCTTGAACATCTCACTACCTTGGCAACACGGTTAAGAGTTTCCGTCAGCTGGATATGATCTGACAACACGTTATTAAGTACAGTATAAAGAATCGTTGTCACCTTCACTCAAGAGACTAGAGTGTTTATTTTAAACAAGGAAGAGTTTAAGATAAACACATGGAAATGACATACACTTTATGGTTTTGGAAAAGTAGAGCAACAGAAACAAGCCAAAGGGACACTTGGGGTTCACCAGACCATGAAAACGAGGCATACTCTTTGTCTTCTAGTCAACCCCAGGTTTCTTCTTTGATTATTTTCATTTCCCTTCTCGTTCTCCAAAGCCACACTTCTTCTGGTCTGTCTACATAAGATGTCTTCATGATGTCTTCATAAAGGCAAGAACTTGAAAACATTCAGAATGAAATGAGGTGGCGTGAGGGATCAAGAAGAGGAAGCTTGAGTGATACCAAGTAACCAATGGCCCATGCCTTTCAAGCTGTCTCTTGGTTCCTCCACACTAAATATTTGTTTAGAACTGCATTTTTCCATGTATAAGATTATATTTTCTCACTAAAACTGTTACACTTAAAATTTAGGCTCATCTTATACATGGAAGTAAGCCAATGAGAGAACCACACCGTAGAGAAACTATTATTTCAGGCTGGAAAATTGGGGGGAGGGGAGGTCTTATGCATGGGGGCATCTTATAGTGTATAATAAAGCATTTGGACCTGTTTGTGTATGTGCATACATATATTTGGACCTTTGGTGACTTCTCCACATCTTTCAAGCATTGTCTCCATACCTCAATTCATTCTGAATGTTATCAAATTCTTCCCTTTAAGTAGACATCCATGTGGACAGACCAAGGGAAGGTTGGGGGGGTGTTGGAGGACCAGAAGGGTAACATAAGTACTCAACAGAGAAACGTGAGGTTTCCTAAAAGGCAAAGGGTGGGTGGAGGGATCATGAAGGAACCAAGAAGACAGTGAGCTTGGGAAAAGCAGGAAGGAGAGGCAGAGCTAACTAGTAAAATTAGGGCATTACACAATGTCCAAAGAGAAGCAACGGTGAGGAACGACGGAAAAAGAAGACTGCAGCAGGGCAAAAAGCAGAAGGGAGGGTCCTGTGCTCTATAAGGAAACGTGGGTGAGATTTCAAATCTGGGAGGGGCGGCGGGCATGGTGGCTCAGCGGGCTAGAGTACTGAAAACTGTCGGCTGCAAAGTCGATAGCTCAGCGGTTCGAATCCTGGGTGCCACCCAAGCAGAGCGAGCTCCTGCTGTTAACCAGATATGTATCTAGAGGGGGCGGACAAAGGCTCCTGCCCCAGGGCACAGAGATCTAAGGGCACAATAAAATATCATCCCCACAGAATGAGTCTGGTGGAGCTGGCAGGGTTGAGAGCACCCTGAGCATCACACACACACACCTCCTTCGCCAAACACCATCACGATCTCGGGAACAGCAGGCAAGGAATCGATCTTTCCTCCCTTCTGTGTGCTCCATCTCTCTTTCTCTCTCAGTCGGGCTGCTTAGGTATGCCTGGCATCCCGGTGCCAACCTTCGGAATCTGGGCGCTTCTTTTGCCACTCGCTCTCCTGCACCTGTGCAGCCCCCCCCCCCGCCATCGTAGCTTCGGCGGCCGCCCTTCCCAAAGGGCTCTGCAAGCCAAACTTTGCCATCAGGGCACCCTCCAAGTTTCCTGAACCCGAGGGCATGGAGAGAGCACCCAGGGCAGGGGGGAAGAGGAGCATTTCCCGGGCGCCCTTGACACGCCCTGCCTCCCCTCTCTTTTCTACAACAGCGCAGCGACAGGGGTGGGGGAGAACATGCAAGAGGGAAGGAGGGATCCCTTCTGATTCCACTATCACCACCACCCGTCCGGGTCCAGTTCCAAGGCAATTCAAAATTGAGCTTAGGACCGGCCTGGATTGAGTTGGCGAGGCTTCTTCCCCACCCCCAGTGTTCCCCCAGGATCTGGTCCCCCTTGCTAGGTGAGTGCGACACGGTTTGGGGGGGGAAGGAAAGGGGGCAAAAACTGGCTTTGTCCCCAGGCGTTCCAAACTCTAGCTATGCCACTGCTGTTAACCCCAGCTCCTGCCAACCTAGCAGTTCAAAAGCAGGTCAATGCAAGTAGATAAATAAGTACCACTGTAAAAAGCGGAAAGGTCACTGTTTCCTTGCAGCCATGCCGGCCACATGGCTATGGACTTGCACAACACTGGCTCTTCGGCTTGAATACGGAGATGAGCACCGCCCCTAGAGTCGGACACGACTAGCATGCATGTGCGTGTGTGTGTGTGGAGGGACCTTTACCTTTCCTTATAAACCTGTGCCCAAAGCAAATTTCACTCCAGTAAACTTATTGAATCAGTGGGGATTTACTCAACTCCTCCATAGGCTCAATTGATTCAAGTGGGCCTACGCTGTGACTTACTCTGTTAAAGCAGCTAAAGAAGAGTTGACTCGCAAAATCCCAGTTGATTCCCTGGGCCTAGTCTAGCGGAATTTACTGCAAACAACAGGATTTTGACCCATGGCTTATCGCACTGTGGACTAATAACATGCTTGCGTAGGTGCCACCGTTAAAAAGCAAGTATTTATTTATTTATTACATTTATACCCCACCCATCTTCCCGTGGGAACTCTGGGCGGCTTACAGTAATAAACAGTAACAATACAATAAGATAAAACAACAGAGTCAAAAAAGAATACATACTATTCTAACTGGCTTAACGTCCTGACAATGTGTGCAATTCCCAGCAAGTAAACAGTGTTCCGTGCACAGACATGCGTTCAGCCATGCCGGGCCCCATGGCCATGGAATTGCACAACACTGGCTCTTCAGCTTGAATAAGGAGAGGAGCACCGCCCCTTAGAGTTAGTTGGAGACGACTAGCACGCATGTGGGGGGAGGAACCTTTACCTTTTTAGAGGCCACCGGAGGGTGGGGGAGGAAGAAGCAGGAAGGGATCAGTGCATTATGTGAGCCTCGTGGCGCAGTGGTTAAATAAATGCCTGTACTGTAGGTAAAACCGTGTTCATGACCTGGGGTTCAATCCCAGGTAGATGGCTCAAGGTTCACTCAGCCTTCCATCCTTCCGAGGTCGGTAAAATGAGTACCCAGCTTGCTGGGGGG